>VZTM01027483.1:175-55914 GCA_013400555.1 Jacana jacana
GGCATAAATAGCATTAGGTTTTTCCCGTATAAAACTTGTCGATACTTCAGTGTAGTTAAATTCTTTCATCCTTGATTCGCTTATCCTGTCCACTGAAATTAATGCGTAGAAGATCATAATCCCTGAAACCTCAGCCACAAAAAAGTAAGTTGCTAATGAATCTTGAAACAAGTGCTGCTTGCTGAGCTGAATGACTGTGGTTCTGTTTCTGCTGTACTTTGAGAACAGAAACATTTTATGCGTTTCCAGAAAGAAATTAAAGAAGCGTCTCTCACCTTATACAAGGCAATATATTCCTTATTTATTTCAAATATGACAAAACAAAGCAAGTTAATTGTTTTCCTTTAAAATCTGATAAGGCTAGAAAAGATTCTCAAACACCATCTAAAAGAATTAATTCATTTTGCTTATGAGAAGTTTTGTCAAAAAAAATTACCTGCCTGTCTTCCAAGACTTATCAGCAAATTCAGCCCACACTCTTCTTTCCTCACTAATCTCTGCTTTCTGAGAAACTGAAACATCTGTTGTAATGGGTCCTTTTCTAGAGCATCTGTGAGATGGCCTTGAGGTAGCTCAGGCACATACCATCTTCCTCCAAAATGGTCAAAGCAGCAAGTCAAAAAGAGACGTACCACTGCCATGTTGGATTACTGCAGAATTAAGAGTTAATTCTCAGCCTGTCTCTAGTTATCAGAAACTTATTGACTGTGTGTCTATTCGAAACAAAAATCCTCAAAGCCTGAGTCCTAGTCTTTTTACTTTTAAAAAAATTACTAAAAAAAGCCCAAACAAAAAAAAAAACCCACCAACATCAGAATCAGTGCCACTGGTTCTTTCTGGAACCCTCATTGCAGTGATAAAGACTACAAGAGGAAATCAGAGGGCTGACACCCTGTTANCAACGTTGTACTTAATTATCAGCTCCCACTTATGCTTGTGAAACTGGTGGGGCAGGACTGTGAGGAGAAATGAAAGCGCTAGCATTAAAACCAGACTGTCGGAAGAGAATTATTTGCACGCAATTCTGAGACTCAGCCAGACTTTTCTTTTAACATAGATCATTCATGTTCCTTTTATCTGAGAAGCAGTGTCTGAGCTGACGGCCACTGAGGATGAGACAAGCAGCCAAAGGCTCTAAGCCTTCCAGTGTCATCTCTTTGTTTATACTGACCCAGAAGAGGGAGGGGAAAGGGCGAAAATAGATTGCTAGAGGAGCCTTAAGTGCTTCAGCATTAGATTCCAGTGAAGTTAACGTGACACACAGAACAAGTGTCCTTCATTGGCAGCAGATGTCTTTGGGAAATTTCCTATCTCAGGAAGTCTCTAGTGACCAGGGGAGGAAGCTCAGGTATTATCCACTCTGAAAAGAGCATCAATGACTTCATAATTTCAGTTCAGGACTGACACTGACTTCTCTGTGGTCTTCAACATTATCTCTTAGCCTCTTCATATTTTTAATTTCCATCTTTAAATAAACAGGTGAGATGGTAGTTAAACCCGGTGATGAAGGGCAACACAAATACTAAATATTCTGCCTGTCTAATGACTGTATATTTTCTTAGCCACTTAGCAGCATTCACATTACTGTAGCATCAGCATGTACATACTCTCTTTCTTCACATAGCCCTATGACCATTAGAACATCAGAAAGAATCAGAAAGATGATTTACCTGGAAATGTTATCTGGTGAGCATGCTGATATGCTTGTCTCCATACTGTCAGAACTGTCTAAGCTTAGTGTGTCAAAGGCATGGTCCTTGTAACTGCGATCGGGGTAATGGAAACTGTTCAAATACACATTGGATTCAGATGCTGTTCTGCTGTAGAATTCAGGAGACTTCTGCCTCTGGTTTTCACAGATACGTTGATGGTTATACCCTACGGAGCATAGAGGCAACATTTATTTTACACAGAACTTTTTTTGACCTGACCATAACAGGTTAGCAGCACAAGCATTTTGAACATCACCTCAGTCTTAACTGCACTGTGACCAAGGTTAATTTTACAAGTTAATCATAACTGAGATAAAGCCTTTAAATACCTGTTTAATCTATTACGGACACAAACATATGCAGATTAGCATGGCTGATGTTTCACTATATATTCTTGTATGTTTATTATGAAAAGTTAATTTGAATGAATGAAATGTTCATTTTCAAAAGAAAATTAGGCCCAATCTGGAAAGTAATGCAGCTAAATTCTGGCATCTTGAGGAATTGACACTGATTAAATTAGAGAGAGGAAAAAAAAAAGTCCTGATATTCAATGGTCTTGAGTACTTGTTTGCTTGATTTTACTGGATGTGGAACTTGGTGGGGTTTTTTTTCTGTCTGTTTGGGGAACTTTGCCTTCTGGTAACTGCAAGTTGGGCTTTTACTTTCAGCTGAAATAATATAGGCTATTTGTCACATCATTATAGTTCCTGGTGTAGGGGTACTTTCCTGGAGTTTTGAAACTGTAGTTCACCCTCCAAGATTGATGCAGATCCCTATAGCTCAATGACTGTAAGCAGAAATATGGTTTATGCTATATTTAAGTTCTTGGCGCTGTATTTTTCCTCAAAACCATCCTCTCTGAAAAGCCATTCTTATTGAACACAGGGAACTTTGTTTGACTATGTCTCCTTTAAAAAAACATTTCTTCAGAATTATTTTTATCTCGTGTCTCCATTACTCTTTGTAAATAACGCGGCAGTATTTATTCAGGCTTATGGAGAGGCTGTTGAGCTCTCCTGATGGAAGAGGAGAGTATAATCACAGTTGTTGTTTTAACTGCTGCAGCTATTTTACAGTGCCCTTTTAAGGTCTGTTAAATCTGCGTGATTACAAACGCAACTGTGCTGCTCATCATCTTCCTTCAATCGATGCAGGAAGTGAGACTTTCTCACACCTCTCATACTCAAGTTGGTAATACTCTCTGCACGTTCCTGACCCAAAATGTGACCTAGTGGCAGAGCTGGAGTCTGGGAAGGGCTGCTAGTCTACAGGAAAACCTCCCATTCGTACAGGAAACCAGCCGATGACATTCCACATATTTAAGATAAACAGAGGAAAAAACGCAGACAAATGTACAAGTGCAACAAAGTCCAGATAAAATTTTTTACTAGTCGCTGTTAAGACACTGATGTTAGGAAAACATGCTTGAAGTGGGGATATATTCCTGCCTTATTCTCATTCTCTACCTGCACATACAAGGTTACTGTCTAGTATTTTTGCCATGCCAGAGTGGGGAGAGTCCCACTTCAGGGAGCGAATAAGTGCAGCTCCACCATGGAAAGGCTCTAGTATTCTCTAAAAGGTATCCAAAAATTATGACTGAAGCTGGTGCATTAAAGCATACTGGTAAGGAAGTCATGCCCTACAAACATTTCCAAGGCAGGCAGTTTTCTTTCTCCCTTAATTCCCTTTGTACCGTACAAAGGTTTCTTGCAGACAATTAAAGCTGGTTTCTAAGGAACTAGTAGGATTTTACTTGCTGTTTGAAAGAACACTAAATTTCAATACAAGTTCAATTGCACCGATTAGTAAAAGAGACAAAAGGGACACAAATAGACCTCAGCAGTCATAGATAATAGCATCACACAACACAGGTGTTACTGATTCACATGTGCAGTTTGACGTGGTTTTTTCCCATTATTATGGCAAATGCTGCTCTTATTGCACGTAAGTAATTACCTTTCATACTTGAACCTTTGGAATGACTAATTGCTCCTGTGAATTGGTTATCAATTATTCATTATGGAAAGAGAGAAAAAATTAAATTACTAAAAGAACTTTATTCAAATGCACGTTTTTCTATTGAGCCCTTTGCAAAGCCTTGACTACTCAGAAATCTTAATTTCCTATCTTATATTTCACTGAAAAATAAACCCATCTAAAGGGCAGAGAGAAACACAGCAGTTTTACAAATGCCTTGTTAAAAGAAGGTCAACTTTCCTTGAAGATAAAGAACCCATTTATCAGTTAAATCATGCAAACTTAACCAAACACTGCAAGAAATCTACAGTTGTTAGGTCACAAAATTAGAGGCATTCACAAAACAAGGCATAACACGATGTTCTCACTTTCTCCTCATTCTGTAAGCAATAGGCAGTTCAGAGCTCAGGATCAGCTGCGTCCTGACACCGAGAAGGCTCACAACAAACCTGCCTCCGTTACAGCCCCACTGACACATCGGCAGCACACACTCTGTTGCCGAAAGGAATTATTTACTTCTTAGGTGCCTGTTCACAGAACATGCATTTAAAAATATTAGACTCCTTGAAAGACCCAGGACTTCACTAAAAGTTTCCCACAGTCAAGGCTTGTTTCAGCCAAGGCTAAGCTGATACAAGAGCTAAAATGCTTCTTGTTGCACTGCGTTGTATTCTCTGTAGTAAAGCAGTAGACTTAACACTGTTAACAGCCATACCATTAAGCAAAATATTGCAAATATCCATAAAGCCATCTAATTTTTAAAAATATCCAAAAAGAGTTATTGCAGAATCACAAGAAACATACATGGTCACAAGTTTATGGTGAGGTCAGAACTACAGATGAAAACTGTTATTACAAGTGGCACTATCAAGTATGTTAAAAAAATAGTACTTCATAAAAAAGATAATGATGCAACATTTTCCTTCTTTCTTCTTATTTTTAAAGATTGACATTAACATGTCAAGATACATTTTTTGTATGGAAACATGCCAAAGTAGGAAGCCCAAGTCTGTCTACCTTGTCATTGTCACCCACAGATCTGCAAAGATTTCTAAATTTTCTGCTCTACTTGTGTAGCTATGAGCAAAGAAGCAAAAAATTAGGCCTGCAGAAAGCTGTAGCTCTGTAGATATTAGCATTAATCAGAAGGTTTTGTTGTGACATGTTATTTGACATGAGGGAAAAAAAAAGAATTCTTGAAGTACTATCATTATTTAAAAGTTTTCCAAGATTTCGGGAACAACTTGACAGTGCTGATGCAATCAGTACTTTTGCCAAAATGCGACAATGATAGAAACAGCCAGATAAAGGGATGTTTTCATACCTTTTCTGGCTTTTCCTGAATGTGAGGAGGGAAAAAAAAAAAAAGAAAACTGCTTTGAAAAGCTTAGAAGGTGCTTGCACAGTTGTACAGTACACTGTTTTTCTGTAGAGCTTAATTATTTGTATCCTTTCTATCTTGGTGGTCTGTAACTTCTCTGTCTCAACAGTTTTGATCCTAGTGCTGCGTCTGGTCTTACATCCTAACTCCCAGCTAACTGTTCCCTCTTCCCTTCTGGAGTCCACCCTGAAATTAGTGGGACCAAATCTGTTAACCCACCCCCCTCCTCCTGCCTGTCCTTGTGCAGGCTTCTGGCACTCAGCACTCCATGAGAGCTTCCTGGGGCTAAGTTGTGACCTGTGCAGAGCAAGGTCTCTAGATTGTACCAAGCAGCAGCTTCTTTGTTCTGTTTCTTTTTTTTGCACATGGTTTGCTTACAAAGGCATGTACATACAGTCCTTCAAAAATAGGTCATGAGTTGCTGCTAAGAAATAGCTTTTTCCACTAATTATATATATCATGATGCACCCTTCTTATAAGTTGCTCTTAACTCAGGCTATGATTACTGACAGTGACTGTTTCTTTCAAGAACAATTCTTGAACTCACCTGACTGACTAACAACAGTTTTGGTAATCCCACAATAAAAACTATTTAATACTTCAAAATCTTCCCTAAAATATTTCTTACTGGTTTTGACCTCAAATTTATTTGTTGACAGTATTTGTTCCTGCACAAAGAGATTGAAATCCATGTTCAAACTTAAGTGGCTGTTCTTAATTTCCCAACTTCATTTTTTCTCTTCAAATTTTTTCATTTCAGACTTCTACATTTACCTTCTTGGACTGAAATTAGAAAAGCTGGAGAAAGCAAATTAGAGAAAAGTCATTTTATACCATTACTAATTTAGTGATGATTCTCAGATAATATCTTTAAACTAGCTGAGCTGCCATTTCTCCCTCCAGGCACTGCTGAATATACTTTTTTTTTTCAGATCTACATAAACACGCTAAAACATCTGGCCTAGTAAGTCTGCTGAATGCTTTTAAGACCTGAGAAATGCAGTAAGCTACTAATACTGCTTCAGGACTACATTATCCTCTTTGCATAGCAGTTAGTGGGACACTGCATGATAGTCAGCGCTCTAGAGTAGTTGAAATGGCATTTATCCTGTGGATCCTGAATCTCCACTGAGCTGAGCCCATCAGCTCCAATGCAGCTGGTGCAGCTGTATGCTCCAGCTGTCAGTGACCCAAGACACCCCTGTTGCCTGCAATACACCACCCTGAACACAGAAAGGACAAACTAGTGACAACAGGGTTGGTTTGTGGAAGGCCTGCTGCATAACTGAAGCTTGAAACCAACAAAATCAGCTCTATAGAGTAAGTGTAATAAGTCATGATCCCTTCTCAGCAAGCTTGTTCTATCCCTGTATTGAGTCATCTTGGTACGTATGGCTGACCTCAGTCGGGCTCTTTGACCTTTAGCAGCTGCTGGCTCTGACAACAACAGGATGGATCCTATCTCAGCTCAGGCTTAGTCAGTGCAATTCTACATAAGGACCTCTTGCACTTATGTCGATAACAGTGATGCAGATGCAGGAAAGAAAAGAAACTGACAGATGGCACCGAGGAGCAATTCCATGTGAAGATGGGACACTTATGAATAATACATCTCATTGAAGCAGAAATTAAGTGTATCGACTCAGTCCACAGACAACAGATACAAAACCCTACTGCACAGGACAATGTTTCAATGATTTAACATTTGGATCCAGATTTGCCGTGTCCCCATTACAAAAAATGCACTATCCATGAACAGAACAACTCTCTCCTATTTCATAGCCCAAATACTTAAGACCAGTTACAATAGTACCATTACAGATTTGTAGAGATATCTCTGTCTAGGGAATTGATTTGTTCAGGGAAAAAAATACATGCCTGTGAAAAACAATTCAAAAAAAAAAAAAAAGGCAGCATGAAATATCATTAAAACCACTCATGGAAATAAAACCACTCATGGAAATTACCCAGTTAAACCAATGTGCATTTTTCAATACACTTTTATTATTTATGGGAGTATACTCAATGACCACATACTTCAAAACTGCATGTTTAGCAACATCATAATCTTAACATCACATTTTGCTGATATCTGCAAATGGCATTTAGAGTTTGCTTTTTTCGCCAAGAAGGAAACTTATTTTACAGCCTTGTTGATTACAACAACATCAGTTTCAGACTTATTTTCTGAAAAATGAAAAACCGACTTTTAGCAGTCGTGAGTCAAATAAAAGGGTCTTACCTTTGTGCATCCTTCTCGACTCTGACTCTTTGGTCATGGTTGCCAGGCAGTGAGGAAGTACACTGCCACAGCTGTTGCTCTGTCCTAGAGGTAAATGTCCCTGCAAGAAATTTTATAAATATGTGCTTAAAAAGACACTTCAAGACTCTTTTCCTTTTCTTTTCTTTCAGCAACTTATGGTAAAACAACTTGCTTTGTCACAGGTATCAAGGTCACATCATATCAATCAGCCATGGATATTTTAGTTGTGCAAAGTCTCTATTAGACAAAAATATTTTCAAAGTATTATATCCACCTTGCTGCTCTTCATTTACCACATCACATATAAAGAGTATTTTCACTTTATACACAACCTTTACCATTTAGAGGCCTTAGGTAGGATGGAAAACAACCTGCTGTGTCTCTAGAATCTATTTAAACTAGCCTGGAAATACAGTCCTTGAGATACATTCATCATAAATGCATGATTACTACGGCAGCACAGCATTTCCAAAGGTCAAAGTAAAGGCCTCATGTACATTCCCACATGTTGATAAACGTGAATTTCTTTCCCAGTCAATTTCAGATGTGAATTTGGGGGATTATGTAAAGCTTACAGTGCTACCCAAGCTTACCTCTAACATGGTATAGGTTTTTATACAGACATTGGAAGGCTATTAATAGCATGCAGCTACGTACTTTAGATGCAACGCTGCGTCCAAGGGTACAGCTACTGAAGTGGGGTGATACAGACGGAGTCGTTTTCTTGCGAGGTAAAGTATCACTCATGTACATACATTCCCTGTGCTGCTTCTTTCGCTCTTCCAGATTTCTGAAATGCTTCAAATGTAATTTGTTACACAGTTTTGACAAAATGAATTGACCTACTTGCTCAGTTACGCTCTACATGGAATATACTGAAGGTGATATTCTGAGAACTTCACTGGAAAGAATGAAATCTAAAATACCGAGTACCTCCTGCTTCACAGCGCTTTCCAGCATTTCTACAAATATCCCATTAAAAACATGCTGATTAAGGAATTACATTAAATTGAGGTCCACTTTTTGTGTGCATGTCCCTGTATCTATTTTTTTTAAGAAAAATCTCAAGTCTAGTGTACCAGTGGAACCAAATTGCAAAGAAAAACATTTATTTACAAGTTACTCTAATAAATCAGTGGCTTAAGACTGATATGGTTTTTGAGAGGCATTGTCCAAGTGCACATGAAAAATTAATTTGGGATTTCAAATGTAGCCACCTATACTTTATTGTACAGGCTGCAAGTCTTCTGACAGTTACAATGGCTCCTAAATATTAGCTTTTGCCTCTGGATTGTTTTCATAAGGAGAACTTCTGTTCAGTAACACTGTAGAATGCATTGTGCCTTTTTTCAAACAAGCAGAGCCTTTAAGCGCAGCACTCCTCAGGCACAATAAACTTATGATCCATCACATACTCTAAAAAATTCACACATAGATCAACTTCATGGCCACCATAACAAAAGCAACCAAAAATAATAATCCCAAGTTATCAGCTTTGAATCTGTTACCTGTTGTTGCCTGCGGTGTTTCTTAGCTGGCAGAGGTGGAGGTGTATCAGATAAAGGAATAGGATCTACATGAGTAGCCATGACCTCAGGCCAATGGACTGATGGAAGTTGAGCAATAGAGCGAGGAGAAAGAGAGTGAGGAAACACAAATCCAGAACAGAGAGGTGATCTTAGCTTTATAGAAAAAAGAGAAATTACACACAGAGTTTTCTTTTTGGAATCACTCAAAAGATACGGCACATACAAGCTGCAGTCTTAGCACTGTGTTTTGTTGGAGCATTTAGCAGGAAAGGAGATGTGTTGTATTGCAACTCTCAAAGTGTATTTAGCTACCAGAAGCAGCACAGAAATGCCAAATTTTAAACAGTTGCAACACAAAGATAAGTGGCTTTACATTCATAAGATTATTCTATTCCTTTCAAAGGGAATTTATTCAAAGTTCGCTATGGTACAAAGAATGAAGAAAAGAAAGAGTAAGCTAGGAAATACAGATTGGACAGACTCCATGAAATAGCTAAGATAACTAGAAGCTACACATCTCCCCTAAATATACTTTTTCTAGCACATCACAGGGAAAAAAAAAGCCCTACAAAACATATAGAATTAACTTCTAAGCACCATTGACTGAGTAATCATTAAATGCATCCGCAGACTATTTCTTCAAAGGTGCATTAAATATAGTGTTTGACAGGCAGAGATTGTCACTTGTTGCTACTTGGATCATATGCATTCAGGTTTTTTGGCCTTCAAAGTCCCATCTACATCATCAAAGACAGTTTACAACTGGAGCAGTCCTTCAGCTTTACTAATTAATCATTATCTGACTCGGTAACTTGCAGACGGCAGTTTGCCTTAGGGTCAAATTTGCACATGTTGAATTACCAAGAAAAAAAAAATATTAAGAGAAAATAAAAAGGCAGCCATGAAAGAACAATGCAAACAAAGGGAAATGTCTCTCAAACAAACCTCTTTATTTTGTGGCTGGCTGGTCAGCACAGCCGTGGAAGGCTCAGTGGCAACTGCTTCAGCATCTGTGGGGGGCTGGGTAGAAGGGGATATATTCGTGGAATTGCCATACAGCTCACTAATTTCACTTACACTGATATAGCCCTAAAAGGAGGAATTCAGAAGTTAAAAGAAGCAAAAGCCAAAAGACGTGCAAGAGTATTAATGTATCCAGCACGATGAAAGTTAGTTTAGAGTGATAAAGCCAAATATTTATTATAATTGAAACACTTCATCATAAATAAAATCATTGTCAAGCTTTTAAAATGTCGATTACTTAGATTCTGAAAAATGTTCTTCATTTAATCAAATACATTTGTGTGATCAAAAAGCAAATGTACATTAAGTGACCAAAAGTCTTCACAAAAATGTAAATATCCTTTAGAAATTAAGTACCTCTTTCTTGGGAAAGCAGACTGGAGGAAAAGAAAGAACAAATTCTATTCACCCAATTTTTTAGTCTCCTCCCCTCTTCCCCCCATGTTTAAATAAAATAACTTACCCTGATTCATTTCTTGCCCAACTTCTAAGCTAGTTTATGCAAACCAAATAACGATCAGAACTGGGAAGAACTCACAAAGACATGCCAATGTTGCTGTATAAATTACACTGACACAACAGCTTCCATTCACAATGTTTGGAAACTGCTTCTAACTTTTAGGTGTTATTGGGAGACTTGGGCAAGATGCTGCTAGTGTTAGCTACAGAGCCACTACAATTTGTCTTTAAAAAAACCAACAAACCAACCCAAACAAAACCCAAAAAACCACAGGAGGTGACATGCTGAGAAAAGGCACAAACATCAGGGTGTGCTTCTGCCTGCAGAGAAGACTTATGCAAGCAGATTGGTGACGGCAGAATACAATTATTGCACATGTTCTCGTGTTAACTGAATAAATGTTATTTAATTAATAAAATATGGATCCTCATCCATGGTGTAGAGGATGCTAAACTATAAAAAGTCAAATGTTCCCACTCCTTATCCATAGAAAACAAGGCTACAGAAAAGGAAGAACAAATTACTGTTGAAGCAATATCATAAAAATGAGATACAAATATGCTTATTTTTTCAATCAAGATGGTAAGCAGCTTTTAAATTGAGAGGGTGTTGAAGGGGCTTTGTCTCTATTACTGGGACACGTCAGTATGCATACTTTGGCAATTCAGTAAAAGAAGCCGCAGGCTACTATTGTATTTCTTCTTTTCAAAAATGCATAAATTTAAACTTAGCACTGATCCTAGAAGACAGGTTGAAAAAAAAACCATCAATGTCATTACCTATGAGCATAACTGTCAACATGTTTTATCAGTCATTTCAAACAAATACACAGTACTGGAAAATGATATAAAACCCATTCAGTTTAGACTCACAATCCCAAGGGGGATTCCCCATGGGGTTAAAAAATAAGCCAATGACACATGGCTCTGCTTTGCATTAGCTCAGGCCCCTATTACATTAGATTAAACAAATGGTTTCAAGTCAGGTTAGGCATCCAAGCAATTTGTCAATACTGAACTTTTAAGCAATATTGATTTTCCTTGGTGATTTAAGTACTGGAATAAGCATCCTGCCTCTTTATGTGAGGCTGTGTTACTCTCTGTTGCTATGCACACAGGGAGTAAAGCTTCAGTAAGCACGGGAGAGAGTTATAAACATGCACTTTGAAGAGGGGCTCAGAAACGCTGGACCACAGACTCAAGGGATACATGAAATTAACTTCCGTGTGCAGGGAGTCTGCTTACACCTCTGTATCATTTGGTGCCTGATTTTTAAAGGTGCCAGAACAGAGAGAAATTAAACTGGACTGAGGCAAACATCTGGCAATGAAAAGCATTTCTTTTATAGGACAGAGCCTATGGGGACTCTGAGGATGAAACAGATCACAGAATCACAGAATATCAGGGGCTGGAAGGGATATTGAAAGATCATCTAGTCCAATCCCATGCTGTTCCTTCCCTCATTTACCTTAGAGCAAGTCCTAACTGATTTCACTGCAGTGAATAAAATGATACCACTAAAGTCGTTTCACTAAGAGAGCATCAGGCTCACTTAATGTAGTTGCATTTTGAAGTATCAGTGATTAAGCAAATCAATATGCAGATATGAAGATAAAAAAAAAAAGAAATAGCATCCACTCTCTAAGTGAATGAACAGACCCATCTCAAAATGAAAAAAATGAAGCTTAGACTTGCCAGATGTCCTGGTGGGAGGTCAGATGTCCAGATCAGTGCCACCCAGGACACTGGAAGTCTAAGTATCTGCAACATGGCTTGCAGTGAGGAAGGGTGTTCAACCCCACTGGCATGTGCTGGAGGCCACCTGGGTTCACCATGAACTTTGAGCCCAAGTAAGCAAGACCACATTTCCCAGGTGGCGAGAGGACATGTGGTTGTTTTAGACTCCAAGAGCCAGACTTCCTACATCGTTAGATGTGGCAGACCTTGTTCAGGGTTTTGATACAAGCAGATCTGGCAAGTCCAGTTAGGCCTCTTAAGCAAACGTTAATGAAGCAGTCACAGATACCTGTCAGTGTGCTTTAAATGCTAGATTTTTTTCAATTCTCCATTTGTAACTTCATGCTTATCTGCAATTTGCAGATTCATCAAGTCAAGTCAAGAAGATAAATACGGCAAGTCAATGCCTATACCATAGGTGCTGACTGAATCTTTGTAATCGACTGTGGCTTTTGTATTGCTGCCCTTGCTCTTGGACCTTGAGGCTTAAAGCAGTGAAAGCTCTGAAGCTTGACAACTGCAGGTCTTGACAACTGCAGGTAAACTCTGGGTCTCATCATGCATTACACAAACTCAATTTTTTTTCAGCAAAAAATATTTGGCACCTTTACTCTTTCAAAACAGTTAAATAAATATCTCAATAGGTATCTTACAAGCACAACAGCTTGAAACCTTCAATGCAATGCTTTTCGAATAGATCAAAACATGCACTTTTACTTTCTACAGAGCCTTAGAATAAAAGGGGCCAAGGAGGGAGGCAACGACAAAATCTACAGTGCAAAAATAAGACTGAACTGTATTTCTACTTAAACAGAGTTATTCCTGGACCTCATTCATTTTCACTTCAATGAGGTTTAATTGTCTATTTTGAGAAAATTGGGCACACACCACCACCATCCTCCCCCCTCAAATGATCATTTTTCCAGAGCAAGAGATAAAGGCGACACCAGTCACATCTGGGAAAATGTCAAGTGAAGCTATTTTTGCTCACTCATGCATTTGGACTTCCACGAATAGCTTTACAAAGTCATTTCATTACATCTCATAAAAAATTATATGAATAGAACTTCACTAAATACAAAAGTTATTAGAAGTTACTTATGGTAAAGTAAAAAGCAGTGAATCTCCTTACCTCTTTTAGACTATTGGGACTGACAGGAAATCCCTTTCCTCCGGAAAGTGTGGAATATTTCTTTTCCAGATTACAGAGATTCTCTTTTTCCTGTTAAAAACAGTCATTTTATGTTAAATACCAACAGCTACATAGTTAAAATAAATGCTAGCCATTTGCTCAAGCATATAAAGAAACACTCTGAGATGAATGGCTAGAAACGGCACAGCAGAGCCTCAACTTCCCTTATGACAGAAATGAACAAAAAATGGAGATACAGAATGAAAAGGTAGTGGAAGATGTTATTTAAACACCACAGCCGAACCAAACAGGTTTTCCTTCCGTGTTTTGAAAATGCTGATTCTGCTTAATGAACTAAACATAATTTCTCTCATGATTAAAAACTTAAAATAGTCATGAAGGATTCATGCAAACTTTGTATTAACCAGGTGTTAGCGGTTGTTAAGTGGCTCATGTTGTAGCCTAGTATGGGCTATTACAAGCCTAAAGTCTGAGCTTTCTGTGCACTATTCCAGCAACCACACAAGGAGCACAGGCTTCTAGCCTTAGCACCTCTGCAGGTGCCACTGGTTGAGTTCTCTGAAAGGGAGGCACTTCTAAAACCTTCTCGATTATCAATTATCACAAGTGTATTCTCCTAAGAAATCTGCTGATTAATTGCAAAAGTTTTCTTTATTTTTAAAGGTTAATGTATACAGAAGATGTCTATCGCTTTATTATGTACTTGATAGCTTCTACGTAACTGATGCTTCTCTTGTTCTATGTTCTTTTATTCCATGAAATGCTTTTTTATTACATGCTAAAATATTTGCAAGACAATAAATACCTACCCTTTGCAGCATCATTATTAAGTTGTTTTTCTCTTTTACAAAATGATCTTGTTCTCTTTGTGCTTGTTGTACAATATGATTGGCTTGTTTTTTGAGAGCAGAAATCTTTTCCTAATATAAAAAGAAAATAATCACAATTTACATGTTTTATTTTCACAGCACAAGACAACCTGCAGCAAGGATCTTATTCATGCAACTTCGCTCATTCATGACTGAAGCTGTAGGAAAAGTTTTTACAAGACAGTTCACTGCTCTGAAGGAGATAATTAACTAAGATTTAGACAGAGTAAAGAGAACACTTATTCAAGAGACAAAACAAAAGAACAATTGCACATATTCTTTGATAATATGGTGACTAGCTTTTGTATAATGAACAGAACTGATTTAGAGATGCAGCTTCTGAAAAACTGGTATTCAACTGGTTGAGGTAGGACCTTTACAACCCTTTTTAAAAATTAAGTTATTTTATTAAGCTGGTGTTCTATTATTATCTTAACAAAATCATTTAACATCAACACTAATCATGAGCATAAAGTAACTGTAGTTTTGTCTCCTCTCAAAGAGGAAAAAACAATGCTTTGGTACTCCGTAGCATATTGAAGAGTTTCATTTCCATATGCAAGGATATAAACAGGGCATGGAATTTTACTGATTTATTTGCTTTTGGGGAAGCACATGTTTTGATCTGTGTGGCACATTACTGGGCCATCCTCTTTGCTCTCCTGCAAAAGCTTTTTTCAAAGAGAAAAGTTTTACATTATTTCTTACTGGTGGGCAGGTTGTAGATCTGTTTCATTCCCTTTATTCTCAACAACAAAGAACAAATGAATTGAGTGTTAGTGCTTTTACCTTTCTACTGACAATGCTACGCTGATATTCAGCTACTTCACGCAGGAGCTGTTGTGTCAGGTTTTCTTTCTCTTCATCTAACCTGCTTTCATGTTCAAGCTGCTGAAATTCCAAATCTTCAAAGTGTTTGCTTTCTATGTCCAGTATATCAGCATCCTTAAGGAAAGAAAAAAAACCAAACATGTAAACCAGAAGAAAAAAAGTAATCATCCTCTCCCTGACACCAGAGTAGAGATGCTTAGAAACACACACAAAAATTAGGCTAAAATGGTATTTACATCTCATACAATATGTTCAAACAGGAGATCAAAGCTTTTTATGTCCTACTGTCATACTAAGAGAACAAATAGGGCTAATAATTATTTTGATGTTGCTTTCTCCATCACTCCTACTAACTCCTCCATCTGAAAAAGATGAAACACCTGCACAGTGAGAGCTGTTTTGCAATGTTCAGAGGAAACAGGAGCCTCCTGGTGCTAAGGGCACCCTAGCTGGGCAGATCACTCTCCTAACTGTGACACCACCGAAGATTGAAACCATTTGGTGAGGTTGTCCGGTGGCAAACTGGGAGACCATCTGCTTACCAACCAGACAGGACAGAACGTATCACCCCAGTAACACTGCACACTGAATTACCCAATTATGGGAATACAAACTCAAATGAGGGAGTCTGAACGGCAGTTAGAATTTCTTTAGGTCTAGCCTAAGCAGCAGCACTGTTTTCATTGTAGTCAGGTAAAACAAAAGATACATGGAGTTGCACGCCATCAGCACACTGTCATCACCTCAGCAGTGATATCCAACCATGCAGGGTGCTGAGCCAGAGGCTGATCATGGACCACCGAATTGGAGCTAACAGTTGCTCCCTATGCAAACATACAATTAAGAACTCCAGTCATCCACCCTATCTAGGAGGTCTATCACTTCAGAAAAAGTGTCAGCCCACTTTTATGCATTCCCTTGGAGCAACTGCAGGTTTTGTCAGGAAAAAGAGGTTGAATGTTGCAGGAAAGACCCAAGAAATAAGAACATAGCTGCCTTCTGCTTAGGGATGACGAGATAAAACTTACAGCATAAGAACTGAATGCTCTTCTTTCTCCCGCAAGTCCTGTGGATTCACAACATGAATCCCTACTTACAAGTTCCAAACTTCTCAAGATAAAGGTTATTTTAATAATTGAGTATTATTAAATGCTAAGGCTCTCTAAAATAGGCAAATTTTGCATAACTTGATATGTAAGAAAACCTACATCCTGTAAGCAATTTATCATTGTAGAGAAATGCAAACTTACTCTTTTTATTATTTCGACCTAAGTCAAAGGTTAGTGACCAAGATAAGCAGATAGGCCTGTATAAAGGCATCTGAAAACAGCTTCCAATGTGCCAGGTAAAGACACACGATGCAGAAGCTAAAGAATCCAAGTTACTATATGAGGAGCCACCATTTTCCCATTATTCTCCAAAGATGCACCTTCCAGTTGTAGGAGACAGTGAAGAGACCAAAAGCAAAGATGTGGGCTAAAAATTACAAGAAAGTGGTTACCTACAACACAAAAACGTTTCATTCAAACCAGTCAGACATCTTCAGCAGAGACCCATTGAAGTCAACAAATTCAAGCTATTTCATACCAAGTGAATTGCTACTGAGGCAGAAGAGACAGACTTCAGAGAAAGAAAACTCATAGCCAAAAAGGCAACTGATACCCACTTTGGCTCATGAAACATTATATTCTTGGTAAGATGCACTACAGAACAAGAACTTCACCACATTCTATACCACTGTGTCCACTGGGTATAAAACATCCATTCCTAATTTGAAACCAAGTCAATTTTCAAATTAAAAAACCTCCAAAAGATAAGTGGCAGTAGCTTAGCTCTATCAGTGGTTGCGAGTACACTGCAGTGAGATCACCAGCCAAGCAAGGGCACAGAGACTGAGACCCCAGGCAGCCTGTGGGAACATGGCACAGCAGCAGAGACACAAGGTCTGGCTCTGAGATGTGCCCAAGGTGTCCTCACCATGACCATCACAAGGGTCCTACTCGGCAGTGTAAGATTTGTAGGAGGATAACTGTTCTTGCTGTGGGTAATGGCTTCCCGAACCAAGTAGTGAGTATACTCCCTCTCTTCTGTTAAAACAGTTGACAAACAAAACCAAAATATTGTAACTTATAATCTCTTAAGAAACATCCAACACAACGATGGATGATTTTGCATTGCACTTCCAAACCATAAATTTCTTTGTTATCTCCATTACTTCTCTAATGGCACTGGAGTAAATTTGATAGGATAGAACCTGGCCTTTATTTCAGGATATGGTGGGAACTCCATAGGCCTGGAACATTTGCTAATTTTTGCAGAGAATTTTATCTGAAGAGTAAGACATTTCTTAGCATAGGACAGTGTCTTTTCAAATCTCTACAAGAATCCAGGTATCTACTCCCATTCTCCTTTTACATGTATCTTTATAAACTCAGGCACATGAGAACAAACAAGATTTGGCACTTTCATACTAACAGTGAAGGATGAAGCCTGCCAATTAACTTTACATAAGCCATCAGGACAAACTATGCTTCCCCTCAGTTCCTTCCACAAGCCCCCAGGTTTCACCAGTCTCTGGTGAAGCATCCTCCCTGCCCAACCAGGACAGCGCAGATTCACGAGGGACACCAGGAAGCAGCAACCCCTCAGTACTTTATACAGAGCGTGCCAGTTGCCCACTGCCACCCCCAACCCAAACACCATCCCCACCCACTGCTACTGTGAAATTGGTTACCTGCTCCTCAGGACACAAATTACAAAGTTAGTGAAGTCCTGGAGATGAAGCAATAAGGAAATTTCACACTGACCACGTTAGCAGGAAAGTAGCACAATATAACTCACTGCAGACTCAGATATTTCATAGAACAGAATCATAGAATAGTTTGGGTTGGAAGGGATCTTTAAAATTGATCTAGTCCAGCCCCCCGGCAATGAGCCTTTTTAGCAGGGCCTGTTGCGACAGGACAAGGGGAAATGGTTTTAAACTAAAAAAGGGCAGATTTAGACTAGATATAAGGAAGAAATTTTTTACAATGAGGGTGGTGAAACACTGGCATAGGTTGCTCAGGGAGGTGGTAGGCGTGTGATCCCTGGAACCATTCAAGGCTAGGCTGGACAGGGCTCTGAGCAACCCGATCTAGTTGAAGACACCCTGCTCATTAATGCTGGTCAAGAAGAGATTTTCTGTATTTTGGGTACAATACTTACATTATTTTCTTAGCTGCTCTCAGACTTGATATCCATTTGAGAGATACTGTGCAATAAATCAGTGATAACTTCTACTGCTTCAACAACAGCAGCCACAGCTAATTTTCTCTACAATTGGCCTGGAATAATGCAATAGGACTAACTGGACACTTAGCTGCACCCTCACACTTCCAAGTTTCTTCCCACTTTCAATCCCAAAATCATTATTAACCCAACCGGGATTAAAAATGTAATCAGATTTCTAGAAGAAGCCTTTGTGTGGTTATTAGCAATACCATCCCATAGCAACAAGACTGCAACTTCGCATTAATTTATATCTCCAAGCACATGACTGCATAGGGAAGGTTTCCTTTCCTTTTAGTATGTATGACAGATTCCATAATACTGATTTTATTTTTTAAGGTTACTTACAAAAACCCTTAAGTGTCTCAAAGCCAGCAAACTTCTTGGTTAGAACAGAAGAATTTAACATTGTTATTTCCAAAGCTGGACTTTTTTACTTTTTGCTCCTTGAAAAAAAACAAAACAGAATTCTGCAAATGAACTAAAATCTAAAGAATATTTCCTTTAAAGCAAAAAATCCCTTTTTGGGCACTGCTATTTCAGACCTTATTCCCTATATAAACACTCAAAACAAGGCCAGGGGTAAGGTGGGGAGGGAGAAAGCAGCTTGACTTTCAGATGGCCTCTTGCACTGGCTGTACTGGTGCTTTGAAAATTATTTCTGTCCCCCCAAGCTAACTATATATGCTGTAGAGCCCACTTACCATTAATAAATTCTAAAACCTTTCCCCAGAAAATAACTGTCCCTTCACAGACAATATTGTAGCTCTTTCAGTTACAAATAATACAAAATAAAATGAAATTACAATTGGATTTTATGCAAAGATTATTATACCAACATGCAACTGCTGAAAATGTAGGAACAAATAAAGCTATTAAAATAAGAGGGTTAACAAAAAATTACTTTTTCAAAGCACAGTTCAGGCTAACAGCTATGTACTGAAAAAAATAGAAATAAGTTATCCATTACTTCACTGGGAGCCATTTACAGCAGCACAAAAGAGGAGTACACAACAGGATCAAACAACAGCGACAGGAAAATGCTGCTCAAATGGCTGATCCCACTGACCATTGTCTTTGTTCACACAAGTAAAGGGTCCATCTAAACATCACAACAGCTTCCACACCACCTGGCCAGGCCTCAGGTGCTCATTACAGGCCAAAGCTTTAAATGCATTCAACACAAAATGATTTCTAATCCGCCCATTTGCACTCTACTCGTTTGCCACCATGGGCATAATCTATCACAAACATTCCACAAAACCCCATAACCCTGGTGACTATTAACAACTGTATGTTGCAAACGTGTTCAGACACTGGGTACTCGGCACAGAATATGTTACACTCTATAAACAACAACAACAAAAGAAAAAAAATAATCACAAAAAAAAAGTTAGTGCAATCTTGAAACTTGCTACTGACCCTCTTCAGCTGCTGCTGTAACTGTTCCCTCATGGACTCAGGGCAATTATCAAGCTGCGTCTTCTGCTCGGAGTAAAGCTCCTGAAGCCTCTCTAGTTTTTCCCTCTCAGCATCAAGTTTTAATTTTTCCTGAAGCATGAACCAGAAAATAAACACAATTACCTTCAAACCCAAGCAGTTGTTAGCGATAATGACAGCGTGTGGCAAAACGTTAATGAAGAGTTGAAGCACGTAGGTCAAAGACAGAAACCTCTTGTTAGTTGAAATGCAATGGTGGGATGCAAAATGATCAAACCAAAACATTAATCATTTTAGGGCGGTGATTAATTCTCTCCCTCGTCACTGTGTTTTCTGCCCATGCCTGGATGATGCCATGAAAGCCTACTGCCCAAACACTTGGCTTGCCTAATGGGAAAAAAAAAAATAGAAATTGAGGAAATGGTAGACATGTTAGTGCGGTAATTGATGAANNNTAGTGCGGTAATTGATGAAGGAGAGAGAGAGAAGAGCAGTTTTTAGACAGAAAAATGGGTGGAAAATGACTGTAGTCTCGCATTGAGGGGAAAACGGATCTTCCCAGGAAAATGAATTACGTGCCCATGTGCCTCTGTACAAATAAGTACCTTCAGCAAGCAGTGAAAAAGCAGAACAAGGCAGAGAGTAACTTGGCCAGGAAATCCTGTTGCAGCAGAAACACTAAGTGATTTAGCAAATGAATTCATTTGCTTCAGGTACAGGAACTGTAACCTGCTCGTGGGCATCAGAGGGGACCGTTTGACCCCTCTGATCTCCTCCAGCGAGTCCAGCTTTCCTCTTGTTACGCTCAAGCAGCAGTATTCGACATACTGCTGCTCACCCTTAAAAGCTCTTAACCTTTAAACCTTTGTAATAAAATACTACATGATTTACTGTGCTGCACCGCTCTGAAGACTGGCTGTAGATCACTTAAAACTACCTTGTAGACTATTTATTTATGGAGCAAAGTTGGGAATGAATAAATCAGAGTGTGAAGAATTTTTTCAATGCCTTTTACTGGCATGTACACTGGCCAACATAGCAGACGCTTTTTCTTCAGCTGAGCAGTTAATAAATGGAAAAAACCACTATGTCTGATATGCCAGGCATAAATAATCAAGGAAGTCCCTGAAGACCAGTGCTCTGCTACCTTCTAGAGTCACACCGGTGTAGTTCCCATTTCATGTTCTGTAGTTACGCATCTCCTCTCAAATGGTCTCTACCTCTCCTAAATACTCAAAAAATAACAGTATCAGCCCCAAAACATCAGCTCCTTTTGGGTGCTCCAAGAACAGCTGAATTCTGTCATGGCATCCACTAACTTGTCCTCTTTGCAGTCCCAACTATTGTTTAATTTTAAAATCAAATGCATGGCTCAGTGGGTGCTGTATGGTCAGACACTCTGGAGTACCCTAACAACACATGACATAGAGAAGAAACTTCTTTAAGTGTACAGTACTTGCCATTCAAACTGTGGGATGGTCTTTCCCCAAACCTTCTTTTTACTTATCCCAACAAGGTTCTCAAACCCTCGCTCTTGGCAATACAATAGCTAACATGTATTAGCTGCCTGGTTTCTTTACGGTTTTATCTCTAAACCTGAGTGGGATCAAGGGCTGGGATTTCATTTTCCCAGTATTTAAAAACAGCAACAGGAAGCATTCTCATTCAAGCCCAATGGCAACCAAATTCCCAGCTCTGTTTTTTCCATTTGCATGTGAAAAATAATATAACTTAATTTATATTAAAGTATCATATAATCAGATGAAGAAAAATGCTGAACACAAAGGATTTTTTTTTTTGTTTAAGTTTGTAAAATGAGCAGCTGAACCAGCATATTCAGTTAACTTGGACTTCCTGCCCTAGCCTCTGTCTTACAATGGCAGCAGGGCTCAGAAATAGGAGGGGTGTAGCGTGTGTAAGCTGCACAATGAGGGAGAGGCATGCAACTCTTGAGAGGTCACCTCTAGACCTCTGTCCCCAAGGAACCCCATATGCTGAATCATCTCTACTTCCAACATGGAAGGAAATCTATGAATAAACCAGTAGTTCCCCCCCCCCAAAAAAAAACCTTGCTGTCCATCTAATGTTCAGCCTATGGTCTACCACATTGTTTCTCGCTTTCCTTTTCTGCCCACCTAGCAATATAAAGCAGCAAAGGACTTCTCTGACCTTAACTGCAGTATTGAGCTTCTGAAGCTATTAACAGTGCTACTAAACATCTATGAACTGCAACAAGCATGCTCAATCATTAACAAGCAAATTAAATCTCAAGTGTGAGGAGACACCACCAGCAGGTATAAAGCTCCCTGAGAATCCTGCCAGAGATACTGTTACTTCCCTCAAGAAATTAGAAATGTATTCCTTTGAGACTGAAAGTGATACTCATCTGGTCTATTTATAGCACAGGAAGTGCTAACATCCCACTAAACTGGCTCCCTTCAAAATGTGCAGTCTTAACAGGAAATATCCCTTTCAGCAATGAAAGGTGTTATATGTTTTGCAGCTGTGGAGTTAAGTTCACTGACATCTCTGGCTGTGCATCGGTGAAGTCCTTTTAATTCACAAAAGCAATTTGATAAATAAATGAATAATCAGATTTTTTTTTTCCACACAGTTTCTTCCCATAAAAGGATCAAGGCAAGTTTTTTTAGAAGGGAAAAGATTAATAACTTTGCAAGCTAAGTGCAAGATGCAGCTGACGTCGGCCTGCGGCTGACTCTGTGGGCTGTTTGCTTAGGAGCAGCCAGTGGCAGAGCTGTGAACAGAACCCCTGTGCTTCAGCTGCTCATCCTCAACCACATGAGCTTGTGCTTGTTAAGAACTTCTCTGAAGACAAACACTTCCCAGCCCCAATGTTCACTCCGGAGTCCCATAAATCTGTAGTCTGGCTGAATTCTTAGCATTCTGTTTCCACAGAAAAGAAGTACAGCTCAGTAAAGCATAACACCTGGTCTTAGCCTACTGCCTGACTCACCCTAATGGTCCACCTCTAGATACATGTTAAATGGGCTTGGGGTCAGGCAGGACTGAGCACAGGACTGACTTGTTTATTGACAATGCTGGGGCACAGTTTGCATCAATTTTAAAGGATATATGAATATTGTGAAGGACAGCAGTAGAAAGAATTGACATATGACACTGTCCCCAAAGAGCACAGATGTCAGCAGAGCACCCATAGTATGAACACAGATCACAAGTGATCAACACAGGTCACAAAAGGGAAAAAAAAAATAGAATACATATCCAGTACATTTCATAGATGATGAGGAGATAATAATAGCCCCTAGAAGAAAGGGAACAACAGGAAGAGACCAGTTTCATCAATGTTGTCTCCTGTGGTTAAAGATGCCTTATGCCTGATCAATACTGCTACTTAAACCCCTAGCAGGTCCCCACATCCCTTCTGTAGAGATCTGCTTTTCAATTTGTCATTCATCATATTCTGCTACTGCAGGCAGGCAGGCAGGCTATAATTGTAGAGCAGCATCTGTCTGCATGCATATATGCCTTCTGAACCAACTCTCCTGCATAAACTGGTAGACTCTGCAGAAATGAGTCAGAGTAAATGTGGATAAAATAGAGAAAGCTTCTTAAAAGTCCAGATAAAAATGGGGGGGAAAAAAAATAAAAACCACAACCCAAACACTGAACCAAAAACCATATCATTTTTACCAGATCACTGTGAAATGGATTGTATGGCTAAGTGAACCGGGCTCACTCTACAACCTTCTAAACCAAACTCCTCAAAAAACTAAAACACGCAACCCAACAAAAAAGCTAAGGTATGTGCTATTTTCACAGAGACAGAAACTGTAAATAAACCCACAAGATATAAACAAATTAAAAAATACTGAACGCCTTCCCATTCAACAGGCTCTTACACTTTAAATGTTCCAGTCTGAAGTGCTCCAGGATCTTCCTCATCCAACTCACCTGCAACTCCTCAGGTGTTAAGGTCGCTAGGTCTCATGACCCACACCAAACCTTAGACATGCATGCCCTGTCTCTCAAGATGAAATCAGCTAGTCTCACAACTATTATGGGTTTCTAAGAAATAAGGAGAAGCACATGTGGTTCTTTGCTCTGAAAAGCTTTTCCATCTCATCTTCATCCTTTCACCTGTAGCCAAACTTTATTCTTAGGCACTGCAAAAGAACAACCCTCGCCTTCTCCAAAATAATCTACAGCAAACAGAAGGACTGCAAAAGAGGAGATTACAGAAATGATTCATTTCCACCTGGAAGTGGTGCGACGTTACAGAGTTTGTCCAGTCAGTAAAATATTTTGGAGAATAAGTGGAAAAGCAAGAAAACTCGACTTTAACAACTCAGTGATGAAATTGGCTTAACCCTTGCCATGAATTTGTAAAAAACAGTCTAGTCTCTAACCGAAAGCAGGGTAGGAAATGTTATCTGAACGTCTGTGGTTACTCTTGAAAAGGGCAAATGGTACACAGGGGGAAAATGAGGTCTGCCAACTCTTTGAGAACTTTTGCATATTGAAAGCATTTCCAATGTTATGGCTGATACAAATCAGACCCCATACAACTCTGATTAAAAGAATATTGGTGAAATGAAACATATCCTCCAGTACAATACTGTACATAGTCCTCTTCTGTATTTTTCAGAGTATTCTTTCCTGCATTCTTTGCTGTCTTTCAGGACAGCAGCATAAAATGATTTACTTATTTGTCACTAAGTCCCTGTGGGTTTCATGCAAGAAGTCATTAAAGGTTTTTTACCAGTATGCCAGGCATGTGAAAAGGAGCATAATACAATAAAAGATGGTATTTCACAATAGTTCTTTCCACTCTACGAGTAGTAATTCATTTATTACATGCATCAACAACAGACTGTATAGAGAGATGGCATCTGTATGATAGATCTTGATGGTTGTGTTTCACATGTATGTATAAAGCTAATGTTAAAGCCTTTTATATCACAGTAAGCAATACCTCTGCTGCAAGTAAAAAAAATGACAATAGTTGGACATATTAACTTGCTTCTAAGACAACTCAAGGTTTTTGAAATTTCTAAACTCATTTACTGACTATTGCAATGCACTGTTCTAGTGAACAGATGGAGAAGCAAAAGAAGACCCTTGATTCTAGAGCACTGTCCCTTCATGAATTTAGAAGGGGAAATAATCATCGAAATAAATTTCAAGTGAGAAAATAAAAATTCTGTACAGTTTTCAACATCGGATGAAGATGACAATAAAAGGACTTCCCCTAGTGGCACAATACATTCTGCTCTTCCATAACTGTTTCAAAAGAAAGCCTCTCAATTCAGATTTTTCTCTTTGACTCTCCACATTAATTTTTTTCCTCATTAGTATTCTCTCTACATGATATCCTTATGTGGATATATCCAGTGGCTGCAAGCATTCCACAGAATACTTCATCTTGTGCATCTTGTCTTAAGGAGGTTAATAATGTTATAGACATGATAACTCATCCATTTAAAACAGTTGCTTACATCTTGCTGAATGGAATCCATCCAGGAAAGATTTAAAAGACTATGCTATGAGCCAAAAATTAGTCAGATTCCTCAGAATAAAAAACAACAGCAGGAATTTTGAATCCAGAAGAGAAAGGATTGAGGAGAGAACACCATTATATTTAACTTTCATTGCTAGTGTCCTCCTTCATATCACTTATAGGACAGCTGCTCTTTCCTTGGCTCAATTTGTGCAAGTCTTTGCAGTGCTAATTCAGCAAGGAGGCTGAGTTTCAAGCATTTTGGCACGTCTGGGATATTCTGTTAATGACTGAAAAATATTTCCACAAAAGCATGCGGACAAAATCAAGTGTATTCCAAAAAAAAGATGAATTATCCACTACCAGCTGCTCCTGATTTCTGCTCTCAAAAAGGGACAGGATACCCAGTTTGATATAAGGAATCTCAGAGGAGTGTGTATTTCCACCATGACAAAGGTCTTCCAGAAAAAGAGGAATAACCTCCCACTCCCAAAACGCTGTCTAAACCTTTGCATAAATAATTGTTTTTAAGCTCTCTGCCAAGCCTCCCTTTTGGCTATGATTACCTCCCCCAGCACTTCTGCTGAATTCATTACTCATTTTCAGTTATTCCTGTCTATTTATGATCGCTGATCTTTTCTTGCTTTCCCCGGCGATGTTGTTACTTTCAACCTCATGCTTTAACTTGGAGCCATCAGGTATGCCATCCTTCTCCACGTATACCTGGACTGCATGTTTTAAAACTACGCAGACTAAGGAAGCATGGCGTGAAAAGAAAGTACTTTGCAAATCTGGATTACATCCAGTCGGGTAAATACAGCTTTCTCCAGCTTCCTTATAGACAAACATCAATCCTGAACTAAGTCTTGTGACTGAAGAGTCACCAGGAGGAAGTCATAGCTATAAAATAGCACTAGGGACCTGAGGCACTATTCCACTTAAAACAATACCAGCATTATTGTACACCAACAGTACAGTAACATGAATGACTGCCATGGTAATTACAGGGAGCCGGGTCGGGTGGCGGGGAAAAAGGGAGATGGCTCACCTGCTTGCTTGTTTCTGGATACTGCCCAGCTTGGCTCTCTCCAGAGCAGGCTGCACTGATAGCAATTTTGTGAATATCTGTATCAAGGCTCTATCCTGGAGAGCTTCGAGCTGTACCTGTCAAATTGTGTTGCTAGTGACTTATCAGGGCTGTCCCTGGATAACTGGAACTTCAATCGGTATCTGGAGTGCTGTTATTCAAATACATAGTTGGGCACCTTTTCCTGTGGATAACTACCATGCAGTGTATGGTATTTAAAAAAATAAAGAAAGAACAAGTGAAATATCACCTGTGCTCAAGAAGCACGACCATGAAGGCAAAGCTAAACCCTCCTTCATACACTAACACAATTTCCAGCAGACCTGGAAATTGCACAGGCCATGCCAGACTGCATTCCCATTCCTCAGTTCTGGAAGGAGCTACCCCAGCCAGAACAAGTGAGTCCTGTCGGCACTTGCACCTGGCAGAGATGCACAACAGCCAGGACTACGCAGAGCTCTGCAACAGTGCTGAAAGGTTATGTCATCTTCTTTTAAAAACAGCAACCACTCATAGCTCCTATTTCCAAAACATAAGTAAATTAACACTAATTGCTTCTTCTTTCCTTACAATGTGTGTGGTGGCATACTCACAAAAGCCAGGGAAACCCTTTCAACTCACCACTTGGTGTGTGCTACACTCTCTTCCCCACCAATTTGTTCATTCTTCCTCATTATTAGTTGAGTGTTCAAGTAGGGCTGAGCACAGGACTCAAATGAGATCAGAATGCAGCGTACCGTATAACATACAAACCTGCTATGCAAAATCTATTCCTGATTTCCCTGCAAGGTACTGGGACACAGAGACATTGCACCACAGCAAAGAGCACACTGGCACAGCCCCAAACTGAAATCTCAACCCCCCTGCCTTCTGCCTTCAAGTATGGTTTCTAGTCATTTCTCTAGCCTTGCAAGGGCTAGAAACCCTGCCTTTAAAACTGTGCAAAATTTGGCAAAACCTTGTGTCTTCATCTAAATGAATTGTACACAGGGCATTAAGAAAAAATAAAACTAAAAATCAAAGAATTGAGTAGAATCTAGTACAAGAGCTTTTACTCAGTCTATTTCAAGTACACAACAAGGCCCAGTAGTTTATGATGGATGTAGTTTATGATCTCTCTTTTTAAGAACTTCACAAGTTTTGCAAACAGGTGCACGAGTAAGGATGAAACACAACCAGGCAGGGGTTTCCTGTCAAACAGGTGCTGAGATCCAGTGGCAAATTCCAGGAGACGCTCGAGTCGCTCCAGTGACAAGTGCCATCATGTACAACACTAATGCCCCAGCATCAATTCGTGAGTGGAATTAACTTTCCCTCTCTCCTCAAGATGACACTGTGCAGCATATTCAGGTATCACTCCCTTACCCAGACGGAAAGGTAACTGCTGTGCAAGCGATGGGACGTGACAGCTTCTTGCCAGAAGGCACCACCCCAACAAAGACCACTGGTATTAGCGGGGTGAAATATTCAGGCAACTAAAGAAACTGGTGACCACTGTGGTGACACTGTGTTGCTTGTTCTTGGAAGAAACAACACAAAAAGTACCATCAGCAGGGTGGCAACTACAGGCCAAAACCCAAGCCTTAATTCTGTTGAGGAGGTCATAAATTTCAGCAAAAAATACCACCTACAGTCTCCACCCATGCACCCCTTTTCTGGGGGAGATGGCTTGGGTACTGTACTACTACAGAGCCAAGATGTTGCCTATGTTACATTAGATCTGCAGGGCTGCAACCTTAAACATACAGACACACAAACCAAGCTTTAAAAAAATCCCTGTTTCAAGTCAGACACAAGTTTTACTTGTTGACAGGATGAGTGCCATCTGTTTCGCTGGCTGACACTACTTTCCCCAGAACACTTCAGCCATCACTTCATATTTTGCCCGTTCACAGAAGCTGGTCTACCATTTCTGTTTTAAACTTTCACCTTTATGCAACACTTTCAGACATCTTCCAGAACAAAATTTGTGGGCTCTCTTAAGAGTTTATTTCTACAAAGATAATTTTAGTATTAACTGTGCCATGGCTTTAAGTCTAGCGCACGGACTTACAGCTAGGGTTTTTGTTTGCTTGCTTAAAAAAAAGAACACAAAAGACAACTAAAATATTGTAACTGATCTGATTAGTGGCATGCTTCACATTGAAAAAAAAATGTTTTGCAGGAACTTGCTTTTTAAATAACAAAAGTGCTTTTTCTAGGGCGATTTTCATGTTTCCATTCAAAAAGTTTAATCTAGACCTGGCACTTTAACTTTCTGACTGTTACACACTAATGTTCCATCATATGACTGCAAGGAAATCTATAAACAACCTACAGGTTTTAGAATAGCTTCTATTACTTTCATTGTATTTTGAGGTTACTAAGGAACAAATGTAAAAGGCAAAAAGTCTCTGGAATTTCTGGATACATTATTTGCCACCACCAACCAAAACTTCTGGCAGCATCCTTTTAGAGGGCATTTGCTTGCACCACCCTATCTGCTGTTACCAACTTTAAACTCATCTTTATACTGAAAAATAAGTATGAAACACATTCCATGGACAACCTAGAACGTGACCACGGGCAATGCCGAAAGCTGAAGGATCACTGAGGCGTGCATGAGAACAAGGAAAAGTGCAGGGGGGAAAGTCCTCAAAAGTTCAAGCTTAAACTGGATGTATATTGTCAAGCCACAGGGCAGAAAGGTGGAAGCACCATTCTCTCAGACACAGGCTTGATGAGTACAGCTGCAAAACAGCCTTCAGGGTCACAACAGGGTAGGCAGAAACTGAAGACAAAAAGCTCAGAATAAAACAATGCAAGCTGTAAGGCGTGAAATAAATAGGAACCTTGAAAGAGCTAAAAATGTGCATCTTGTCTAAAAGCAAAAGCAAATAATGCAGATGACTAAGATATTTCTGGAAAGCTCAAAAAAAGAGGGGGAGAGACTAGTTAGAGTATTTCCACAAGTGACAGGTTTAAATTATGAGGTAGAGGATGAAATTTAAAAAGGAAACATTACTGTCTGGAAGCCCTGCAAAAACTTCCTGACCTTGAGATATTCTTGGCTGTGGCACATACCCAGGAGAAAAGGGAACTGCCCGCCTGGAGAGGCCAGCAGAGAGCCTGCCGGAGGGAACCAGTGCTCCCTGGTTTGAAGGGGGCAGATTTTGGCAGGCCCTTTCTGTTTCTGAACTTAAAATCTTATTACAGTGCTATCCTATTTTGCAAATATATGCTTATATATTTGACATATATTTGCTGCATATTCGACAGCAATTATGTAGCTGATTGTCTAGAGAACTAATTAATTCCTTTGATTTAATTGCAGAGAGAATTTTCTACAGTACTAAACTTGTCAAACAGCAAACAAAATAAACAAACACAATTGCTTTTAAACTGCATACTTGACAGAGGTCATACATCTTTCTATATAATATTAGACAAAGCCACCTTCTGAAACCACAGCCTTCTTTCATTCTATTCCTTTGCTGATAAAGGATTAATTTTTAAATTTTTTTTAGCTCAAAATGTACAACCTGTAATGGAGGCCAGTGGAACAGTTCAATTTATACCGTTTCTTTTAAACAATGGTTAACCCAAATCTAAGCCCTATATGGATATTTTTATTAATAACAATCTTCACAGTAGGTCAGGTCTTTTTACTATATATACTATATATTAGATTTTGCTTGTCAAGCTACCTTGGGAAACACGACTGTTACAGGGAGATGATGGTGAGAACTATTTTTTTTTCTTTCATATTTATCAAGTAAATTTACTTTAGATAGTACTTCATAAGAAAGCCTCCATCAATATGTTAATCATACAAGTGTATTTTGAAGATCAAGGGGAACAGAGAACACAGCTAGCCAGGATAACTCAATTACCTTTGTCTTTTCACCAATAACATTTCTCTCCAGCTCAGCAATTTTTCTGTTTAGATGATCCAATATTTCCTTCTCTTTCAGCAGCTCTGTTGTTTCAGATTTCTGTTCCCCATCCAAAAGGGCACATTCCATATCCAACTAGGAACACAAAACATTTTTCAGAAGCAGTCCAGATTATGAAAAAAATCTTGACACACATTAATTTCTGGGGGAAGGGGAGTGAGTTGGTGATTATTCACAACAGAGAAACATTTTAAAAATAAAATAAAAACCAAAAATTAAGTTTTACTCCCACAGAAGAAAGTTAAAAAAAGAGATCACAAATCTGAGAAAAAGTAATACTGCAACATAAAACACTGCAAAATAAAGTCCAAACCAACTTTAGATTGAAGAATTCTTTTTTTCCAAAACTTTTTCTTTTCTAACACTTCTCTTCTGTGCTTCCTCCTGTTATGATACTGTACCAGCTCTGTGTGCCCAGGCTCCGTAGGAAACCCTTCTGGAACAGCTGTTTCTTTCCTGTTGCTGGTAATTGGAGCAAGCACAACCCAAATGCCTGGCCAGCTTAGTCTGCAACTGTGAGATTCCAGAAGTCAAGAGGGTGCCAACATACCCCTGCCACTGTAAAGCCAAGGAGGTTTGAAAGGAAGTTGTCTCACTTCCTTTTCTCTTAAAACAGTCACAGGAGATGCCACTATAAAATTCTCAAGCAACACAAGGTATTTGGATCAATTGAGTGACCATTCAACAAACAAGATGATTCTAATTCCACCTAGGAGTATAATGGTTACAGCTGGGAAAGGCTAATCTGAGCATCACAACCACCTCCCTGCTAGGAAAAAAATACCCTTCATACTAGGAGACTGCCAGGCCCATGATTCTGTGCCTAATTCTGGCAAAAAAGCACAGAATATGAAGGCGACATACATCTGTGAGTTCCTTATGCACTTGCTGAAGCCAGCAGACTTATGCTATGTAGACATACTTAACAAGCAAGACATTTAAAACCAAAACATATTTCATACCTCTCTTGAGGATTCATCCATCTGGTCATTTAAATCTTTGATCTTCTGCTCAAGTTCCTCCAAGTTGTTTAGGATTACTATGCGCTCCTCCTCCAGTCGACCAAGCTCCTGCCCTCTTTGCTCATCACTTGTGCATTCTGGTATCTGCAGTTGCACATTACAAGACATTCATTAGAAAAAGAGTAAAATGCTGTCCTTCCTTTCCCCTTTGATATTGAGTTCATTTTAGACAACTACTGTACTGCTGGTTTTGAATCCCTTATGTATTTCATATCTACTATATTGCTATTTCTATATTTAGAAGGTGTACAAGACAAACAAACATGATACTTTACTTCCAGGCATTGGAAGTAAATACTATACTTAACAGTAAACATTATTCATGCTACAGGAATTATTAAAACCTAACCTTTGAGAATACTTTACCTGCTGCACTATTTAGGTTATAAAATCTAATTTTTCCCTTATAAAAATAGCACAGATAGATGAAGATACTTTTTACATAAATTTCAGCTGTTCATATAACAGAAGCCAGGAAGTAGGATAGCAGATTTTTGTAGCCAGCCACTAAGATGGGCAGCTTCTGTAAAATGAGGACACAAGTTGGTTCTGTCTCCCCTGTTCGCACTGAGGAAGTCGTACCCTTAACCACTGCTCTCTTTGTTGCCGTTTACTTGCTAGATAACTGTGCCAAGACTTAAGCAATGCTATTAAGAAAACACCTGTGATCTTACACCAGCAAAGGCCAGAACAAAGAGTATTGAGTTTCAAACGTATTCTTCACGTTCATCCGACCCCAGGGGCTTGTGATCCAATTACTCTGGTAAGGCTGCTCGCTCATTGTCCCCAGTCAGAATTAGAAGCGGGCTGCCTTAACCACTGGACCACACAGCCTTGCTCAGCTACTGAATGGCTATTCTGAGAGCGGGCATTTTACCCTGGGACAAATCTGATCTTGATATTTCAAAACAATGAGCTGTGTTTCATGAACACAGTTGCTTGTTACTGCTTTTCCCAGAGCTTAGCAGAACAGCCTTTACAATGAACGAATGAATGGTATTCCTTGATTAGCATTAGTAATCCTGGCAGGAAAGCCTCTTTTTGTCCGGTATCCTGTTCGGATAATGCTGACATAACATCTTCGATTTCAACTTCCTAATAAGGGTTCAAAATAGGATCTCTGACTTGCACAAAGAAAGCAACAAATGGGAAAGAAATGCCTTACTGCCTTTTCAACATGAAAAGACCACGACATAATAGCATGTTTCCGTTCAACAGAACTGTGTAAATAGCAGTAAAAAGGAGGGACACAAAGTATTTTGAAGGTGTGATCTTGTTAAACAGAAATCTGCTTTTACAGCATTGCTTGGTCTTGTTATGCTCCTGACTCTAACTCCTGAATATAGCCATTTAACACACTGCCTGTCACCAGGACGGTGATGGCACACCAAACCAGAGGAGGTTGCTGCTGCCCTAGCTGAAGGAAATTGTTAGGAATGCTGTGAGCTTGTTTTTTTTTAATGGACAATTCCCCTTCAGTAGCAGAACAGCAGGATGTAGAACACAGAAAAGGAGCTGCAGCTTATCAAGCGCAGAAGCTGGGTCAGAGTGGCAGGAGGCTGCCCCACATCCCATGAGAGGCAACAGCTGATGGGACAAGTGGCTCAGGTCCAGTCCTGGAAAAGGACACATAACAGTAAATTCAGCTCAGGCAACTCCTCTTCACCTCCCATGCAACTGTTCTGGTTTGACCACAACAACCTCCTCTTACAGAAGACAGGAGGCCCAGGGTGGGAGAAGACAGCAGAGCTTCTCTTCTCTCCTACAATCCAGCACAGTGCCAAACAGGGGTCCTGAAACATTCCTTACTTAAGTAGCTGTAATTATTCAACCAAATCCTTCTCTCTCAGAAAATCTTGAAACTCTTTCTGAACTACATCCCTCTAAAAAAAACCCCAACCAACGTCCAGTACAAACAGCTTCCACAGAAAATGAAATAATCATTTGCTGGCTGTTAAATCGTATGAGCTCTGGGATTAATTCTCACACGAAAGCCATCCTAACCACTCAATGTCAGGCTGGTTGGTGCTTTGAGCAACCTGGTCTAGTGGGAGGTGCCCCTGCCCATGGCAGGGAGGCTGTAACTGGATGATCTTTAAGGTCCCTTCCAACCTAATCCATGCTATGATTCTGTGACTCTAACCGTGGCCCATCAGGACAGCTTTCTCCTAGGGGAGGATTTCAAGCAGTCGAACCTGGATTGTACTCTTTCCTCCTACAGAGCATTACCTTTGGTGTGATGCTTAGGTAGGATGATTCCGTGGCATCCTTCAGAAAGCCTGGAGCAGCGAAAGGTGGAGGCTTCGTGCTTTCGTTGAAGTGCTCATCGGTTCTCAACCCTCTAGGGGAGAGGAGAGCAGAAGTGCTGCGGCTGTGGTTGCTCAGCTCCGAGAAATCCGAATCGCTGGCAGATGATTTCAACTGGCTTCTGAACCTCGTTTCCAGATTCATCTGGGAGTCTTCAAACACCGAATCCTCATCAGAGAGCTGAAGTTTTTCAAGTTCTTTGTTAATTTTTTGAACATCAGCAACTGTTGTAGCTGCAGAGGGGTCGCTGTCAGATTTGGAGTATTCTGCACACAGATTGAGGATTGTCTCCAGACGCTGTCGTTCCTAGTTTAAAAAAAAGATAATAGCACTAAGTGTCACATGTGGGCTAAACTAAAGATGAAGTTAAAAAAAGTTTGCTGGACGTATCTTAGGGTTGGTGGGTCTGGGTTTTTTTATTAGAGTGAAGGATTAAAGTTCTCCAATTGCATGTATGTCTCTAGCACTTAGAGATAATTAACAAATATACATAAACAAATTATAGCACAAGATGAAGAATCAAAGTCAACATGGAAGAACTGAAAGAATTAAAAGCACATTTCACAGAAATCAATAGCTACTTAAATAAGATGCCCTATCACTTATCTTTCCAACGTAGAAAAATTTAACATGAATATTGTTTATTCAGTTTGTAACCATATTCCACTTGTATGCACGCATGTCCAGTAAGCTCACTGTATAAATCATTAATTGTTCCACTTCACACTTAGCTATTCTCCCACCAAGCTGCAAAGTATCACACAGAATTTCCATGAACTCACTCATTCATGACTTCTTTTGATTTTCTGTTTTGTTAACTTTGATTCTCTTTTTGGGGAGAAACCCAAAGTTCTAGGAGCATTAACAGAAAAACGAGGCATCACATCTAAAATACAATAGACATCAAATGCACAGTAAAATCTTTACTTACCAGTTAACTCAAATTCTCTATGGATTCATACTAACAATTCAAACTTGAGAATATGAATAGCTGTGCCAGTTTGACATGGCATGCTTCAAGTTGCTCTATGACAAATAATTTCTTTTTACCTTTTCACTTTTAAGAGGTAATGCTATTATGTAATTTCATGTTTCTTTTGCCAAAGAAGAAAAATAATGTAAATAAAATTTAGCTTACCATAAGCCTATTGAAAATTCTGCTGGAAAAAAAAGATCACTGTGAGAGTTCCATGCTTGGCATTAATAGCTGCACTAATGATCTCATTTCTGATTTCTAGGAAACGCTTCTTATACTTAGCAGTATTTAAAAGGAAAGCCAAAACCCCAAAATCCTCAGCCTCCTTCCCCAGGAACCACTGCAGACATACTTGCTTTCCAAGCTCCACCTGGCATTACATTAGCAAACAGGATTTACAAAGCAGCTATTTCTTACAGCCCTAATACTCTCGATGCCCAACAGCAAGTGATAACAAGGATCAAGCACAGCAGTTCGGACCATGCATTTCCCACCCTTTCCCTGCAACAAGCCATGGGAGTTTGATGAAAACTTAACGCTAGTTTACAAGCACCCAGTTTTTTATAGAGCTACTGAGAGATCACCCGGTTGTACGCAGTACACATTCACATCACCCCACATCATTCGCAGTTAAAAGCTGCATTTCAGAGCTGGAGGATCCATTTGGACCCATCCATTTCCGAGCACTACCCAACCAAGAGAGCACCGTGACACAGAAATTTTGCCTTCAGGCAGCTTATTCCCAGGTTCCCACTGCAAGTTTCCTCTGAAGTCTCCTGTAATGGCACCGGCAGAGAGGAGCCAGTGAAATAACAGAGCCTGGGGCAGCAATTGCTAGCTCGTATTTTCCATGAAATGGGTCCAGCAGATTCTGCAGACATCCTTCAACCCCAAACAATCAACATAATTATAACTCCCCAAACCCTTGTTCCCTCCATGCAACCACTGCCAGACCCTCAGCCTGTTCCCTTACCCCTCCAACACCGCTATCCTCCCTCTAACTAAGTCTTTTGGCCACGCAACCCAATTCCTAAAGCGCTGTGCAAGTGCTGGCTGGGATCGCCGGTAATTATGCAGCTCGCCCTGTCATGACGGCACCGGGCCTGGCCCTCTCATACGGTCATTGTCATGGTATTAGATGGGAAGCATGGCACCGGGACACATAGTCCCATCTTTCCCTGCAAAAACATGGTATATCAGGTTACCCAGTGCCAAGCCTCCATCCTTTCAATAATAATAACAGGAAATGGCAAATTTCAAAGTGCAGCTGCTGGACACGCTAGCCCAAGCACCCAGGTAAGGGGGCTCTCACTGCAACCGTACCCTTTGCTGAGCAGTCAGAGAAAAAAAAAGGATATTTTTTTTTTCCCCTCCCTCAAGTCTCAGATGATCAGAAAAGCTTAAAAATTGCAGGAAAACCTCTGCCAGTCTTGAAAAAAATTCCTGATGGACTTTCAGACACATTACAGAAATACTGGTATCTCTCACTTCTATTTTGACATGTGCTGAGAGGCTTAGGGACAGGAAGCTCTGTGGTTATTTTATACGGTCTATTCTCATCAGTGCATCTTGGCCAACTCATTCCAGCTCCAGCACACCTGCATTTAACTGTTTCCAGCATAAATTTCTGAGTCAAGAAGCAAGCTAGGAAAGCACCCCTGCAATGGAAAGTGCAAAAGCAGTAGGACATGGAAAATCCAGTCAATAATTTTGCAAGAAATACCAGGCAAGTTATTTGTGATGCTGAACACAGCAGAGGAAACAAAACAAACAAACAAAAAAAAGTAGTATGTCAAAAGAAGGAAATTGTTTTAAATTTGGCTCTGACAGGAGGGAGGGGTGTTGAATCAAGCCTTGTATGCCTTTCAGTGTATTTCCTCATAGAATGTCGTTTCTAACAGACATCTCTTCATGTATTTTCAGTGGATCTCTTAAAAGCACACAGATCTTGTGTGCTTTGCAAAGCTACACACCACCCACAGATGGCTGCACATTTAGGTGCTCAAGAAGAAGGGTGGGATAAGGAGATAATAACCCTACTCTGTTATTGATTAACAATTATATTAGTGACATCCCCAGCATACTGTAAAGCAAAATATTCCAAAATAGCAAAGATAATTCTCCCCCGCTTTTTTAACAGCAACCATGTCAGTGAATCCTGGATTTGTTTATCGGCTGCATGTCACATATATGAATTTTACAAATGTGTAGAGATGCTGCTGTACCTAGATATCAAGGCAAGACTTGGTTAATCAGCTGTGGCAAGCAAGAAGCTTTTTAGATAAGTGCCATTAGCAACTGGATAACCATGTATTTCATTAAAAATACATGTGCAGTCTGTCCTTTGTGACCAAACCTAACAAGAATTATGGCTAGACCGTGCAGCCAGGGCTCCCTTTGCCTGAAGAGGCTGTTGCTCTTTTCAGCCACCAAAGAACAGCACTTTTCCACTGTGGCACTTTAAAAACCTCACAGGCAGGCAAACAACCAGCTTCACAGCAACAGCTTGTAACAGCAGATAGTCAAAAAGCGGGGGCAGGGGGGTGGCACAGAGCCCGGGAAAGAGAGAAGTAGAAACCCCCCAAACATTCTTTCTTACAAGTACATTCAGTAGCCCAGGGGCAAAAGGCAGGAGAAAGGTTTCTCTCTCCTTCCTGCATTTCTAAGGAGCTGGGGATTTCACACCTGTCAGATACCAAGAAGCTTATTTCAAAGCTAGACTTTTAACTGGGTCTGAGAACAGCTCACCAACTGCTTTTCCCCTTCCCTCTAGTTTGCACCCATTTCTCACTCCAGCCTCATTTATTTTCTCATTTTCAGTCCTCACTTTGCTATGGTCAGTCTTTTGGCTCTTCAGTTACCACCAGTGGCACAGAATTCAGAGAAAGTGCCCATATTTCATGTCCATCTCCCACAGGCTATGCACAGGCAGCCTTCCACAGCAGAGGCACCTCCGCAGAGAAGCACCGCAGAGAGACGAGCTCAGCTCAGAGCAGAGGACCAGGCCTCATCCTTACCTTCCCACCACAGGAACAAAAGAAATAGAGTGGCAAAATCAAAACAGACCAGTGGTGGCGTGGACTAGCACCAGCCTCCAGGAAGGAACCAAGCAGATGACTTTCTGCAGAACTAGCTCCTGTATCTGCAGGCAGATATTCGGCTCCTGAGGAAACGCCATCGGCTTCCAAAATAACAGCTTGCACTTGCGAATTATCACCTTTTGGCACACAGAAATTGCAGGTGCAGGTTTTCAGCACAGTACTGTGTTTTGTTCAGATCACTGCCCTTTTGCTCCTTTTTCAAATCACACTAAGAGCAGTGGCCTGAAGACTAGAGTTCCAGCATAGCACTTAAGTTCTGTAAATAGAAATAGGCCTCCTGAAACTGATTTCTTCCTGGCTCATATTGTTCATTTGCATAAAACTTAAGTATATGTAATCCACACTTTGGATTATTAAAGAACCTACAGAAATGTATTGGAACACAATTAAAACTGAATGTTCCTGAAAATGTCCCGAGTCATCAGTATTAGTTATATTCTGTGGTGGGTTTTTATTCTATTATATGGCACTTGTTCATTTACTAAACTGATGTTAAGTACCTATTCTGTAACACTATAAAGACTTTCAAATACTAGCAGTGGGAAAATTACCTTGATCTAGCCTTTGTCAACTTGGCTGGGGCTCCTGTAAGATGTAAGTCACTTTCATGAACAGCTTGGGTACTTACATTTAAAAGGTCTATAAAGAGACACAGTGCCAATAAAAATTTATAAAACATGTATATGAGGTTTTTCCAGGCTGTGTGGGAGATTTACATAAGCTTTATTAACCATAATTCTAAAGCAGTGCCGCTTTTAAAATTCAAAAATATTTTCATTTAATTTTCCCCTCTCAGGAGCACACCTTACTAAACTGTACTGCACCAATGCAAACCAGGCACAAGGCTATTGTCTACTGTTTTCTACTTGCTGAATAAACTTAATGAAACTCAATGCTCTTGTGACTAGGAAAAAGTGGACTATGAAATAAGTTTCTTGAATTTTATGATATTGCTCTTTTCTGCATCAGTCGGATAAGCTGAAACCTGTCCCAACACAGTTCCAGCATCTAGTAAAACTTCCCTAGCAAGCATACGTTTACAGATCCTTGCAGACAGCTGGATTATGGAAGGTCTCGTGTAGATACCGCACATGTAATTTTCAAGTACCTACCACCACCTAGAGGAAATACACTGTACTGCCAAAACAACAGCAGTACAAAAATCAGGTTCAGTGTATTCATGACTGGGTATCAAACAAAACAGATGGCCTTAATATAACAGTCTGACTGTTGCCTGTGCTGTTCCACCCCCGACCTCCCCATGGGCTGAAAAGAAAGACTGTCTTTCAGTTCCAGCAGCTACCACAGTTGGGCTTTTATCTCAGACAGGAAAAAAAGCGTGAGATTTCCTCTTAAAGATAAAATTTAAAAAACCCCAACTGATTCAATAGTTAATTGAATCTCATTCAATATTCTTAGACCACAGTGATTTTTTTTTCCTTGTTTATAAGGCTCCTGGGCTAACTTCAGCAATATCTAATGCAGACTTTGACTTGTGTAAAGCTTGTATAAACATCCCTACGCCAAGATGCAATGTCTGGTCAGCTGGGCTAGAAAGAAGGTAGAAGCAGATCATGGCCCACCACCAGCCCACTGCCCGTGTTAAGCCCCAGGAGCAACCTCACACCATCCCACCAGCTCCCACAGCCCACTGGTCCCCAGCGCCCAGCAGCAACGCTGGAGGGTTGGAAGTAACAGGAACTCTGGTTCCTCCCACCCCTTGGGTCAGAGGAACAGGCTGGCAAAACAGAAGTGGCACGAGTCTGCAGCTAGTTTGGGTGAACCCAACTATAAAAGGCAAATCAAAATAAAGAGAGGGAGAAACACCAAATCCCACGCAAGTGTGCACATCTTTTCTGTTTGATGCATGGGAACAAATTAGAACTCAGATGTTTAAATCATTCCAAAAAAATAAACACCCCCTGCAATGCGTATTTTCACTATTTGTACCATTCTTTTTTAATTCTCTGTTTATTTCTTTGGGGAATGACAGCAGATCATTTGGCTTCATATGCAGGCTGAAGCAGCAGCTCAAAACACAAACTTCCAGAGGCGCCTCTGTCACTTAAAAAACAAACTAGGCACAAGTGAAACTCAGAGTAATTTATACAGAAAATAAAAAGAAACCAAGTGTAAGTAAATAGATGAGACCAAAGGCAAATACTAGATCAGATTACATTGTGTGCACAGATTCTACTAAAAAAAATAATAATTCAGAAGTGAATAGTACGTATCAAACACAACACCCCAGAACCACTCCGTGCCAGCAGGGTAGCTACAGGGGCAGTGCTGGTGCAAGGAAAGATGCTCTACACTTCGTTTCTGGGCCATAGAGCAGTCTAATCCTCTAAAAATGAGGCTTATGTTTCCAAGGAAGTTCTCCAAGTAGCCCTACTACTTTTTCTTCTGCATACTTTGTTTCAAAAACCACAGTATGCAATAGTCTCATGCTCCTGCAAAGACAGACTACCTTTCCCTGTCTATTTTCCTAACAGATACTCAATTTGGACTCATACTCAGCACTCAAAAGCCAAAACACAGTTTTGCTATCCATGGGTTCTTTTTTAGTTGTGGGTTTTTATTCACACCTTCCCCCACATCCCAAAAAAGAGACCTGAGCAGACCTGGATCTCTAACCTTTGATTATCTCATGGTACACAAGGTCAGACCAAAGTGCTTTTTGGAAGCTCAGGCTGGATGTATAAAGATCCTTTTTGGATAGACCCTTGACAAGATCCACACAGAAAGACAAAACTAAATCAAAACCAAAACAAAAGAGGCCCTGATGGACAAAGAGCTTACGTGCAGATTTTTTATTATTTTTTTTTTTTTAAATCTATTCCTTCTTCTCAGACATCTAAAAACCTATCTATGGCATTTTTCAGGCTCTCAAACAATTGGAGGGAAGCACTCTCCTGACATTCAACCTTTCCACCAGATAGCTCTAACAATGGGAAAAAAAAATAATCAAGCTATACTGTAAACAGAAGATGAACTCAAGCAGGAAGAAGTTCCTTCGTGTTCAAATTACATCCAACACACAGAACTTCATCTTCTTTCAAAAACTTAAACATGCTTGGGAAAACAGCAGGCAAATTCTCTTTTTAAAGAATCAGGACTTGAAGGAAGTATTGTCCAGCCAGAAAAGAAATGGGGGCAGGGGGAGAAGTAGTCATTTCATCCAAATATAAAACCTTTTAGCACCAGTGAATACCGAAACCACCCTGTATCTTCCAACCCTCACCACATAAAAAGAAAAAAAAAAAAAAGCGGTTCTCTTTGAAACACAAATATGGTCTACCATGTTGTCTTTTATGACTGATTATCTCGGGTTTTACAGCATGATTGTCTGGAAAACCCGCTGATAAGCAAACACCACTTTGCACACACGAAGCACTAGGACTAGGGAGAAGGGAGGAGATTTCTGAAAGGAGCACAGGAACGACAGGGAGAAGGCAGCAAGAAGAGAGAGAAATAACCTGCCACCGCTTCTGCCAATGCTTCACACTTTGATGTGGGCAAGTCTAACAACCTTTCCTAAGCTGCCCAGTCATTTCCACTCACAGATGGCCCTCCTTGCCTGGAGGAGCACAGCCTCTGCTCCCAAGAAGCCACAGCTTCAAGGGAAGACGGAAGAGGTTTTGCTGAGGGGGGTGAAGGGAGCAAGGCAGGGCTGGGGCTGCTCACCTCACACCTGCACATTGACTGTACAGCCCCAGCGTTACGCAGGCAAAGATGAACATTTTCACACCTTGCAAACCAACAGCATTTATCTTACAGACTAGAGTGCTGAGCAGATTGGGGATGAAAAGGCTAGCTCCTGCCCGCCAAACAGGGTCCTCTCCAACTTGCATCAAGAATGTAGGTGAGACCAGAGAGAGAGATCTGAGTGGGTCACAAAACTTCAGCTGAACCTGCTCGTGGGTACAGCTTCAAGTGGGAGCAGTGGCCCTGCACATGCCATGGCTAGTGGTCCCCGACAGGCAACAACCCCTTGTGTCTGCATCCCCCTGTGCTCACATCCCGCCTCCCCATGGCTTTTCACCCCAGCCTGCCAGGGAAGTGGCCTCCCCTGCAGGCTCCCTGTCTGTATGCAAACCAGAGAGGTTTAAGAGTATCCTATTCTCATTTTGCTCAAATCCACAAAGATTTGAATTAAAGCACACAAGTGTGAGTACTTTTTAATGAGTTACTAAGTATTACTGAGACTCAGTAATACCAACTGGCACAGCTAACAGCCTCGGTTTCTATATGGACGGTAAGATCAGTACCATATGCATGCATGTTTATAGGGTCAGAGACTCTTAGAGCCACTGAGAAAACTTTTTTCAAAAAACAGTAAGTATCCTTTCAGAGACTGTTTCAACAAGACACTGCTTCAACCATCTCTGGGTATTGTGAAGACCTTTTTTTTTTTCTTTCCTGCCCAAAAATATTGTTTCAAAAATACATAAATTACATTTTACTACCTAGTTTAATCCCAAACTGAAGCAGTATGCACTGCTTTATGTTGCCTAGAGACAGAGAAAAACTCTGTCCCCCTCTGCTACTCTCCATTGTGGGAGTGGGAAAAGCAAGGAGGCCTATATTTTAATCAAAATACTCAAAAGAAAAAAACACAACCAAGCAGAGAAAGCTCTGATGATGGCTACTGAACCCCCATCAATGTATACCTGACCCCACAGCACACAAGGCTGAGCAGCTTACAGTGGAGTCTCTTTTTTTTTTTACCCACTTACCACAGAAAAAGTGCCATCATCTAAACCAAAAAGCACTGGATCCCTGCAGTGCAATTTGTGGGTTTTATGTACGTAGACATTTTAACAGAGCCCACAGGATGACTGAATGCAATTTACATGGGTTCCAACATTTTTTTAAGTTGCCTTAATGGTCCTGTTAGAGAAGGACGTTATTTAGGCATTAGCTTCGTGGACTGCATTAATGAATAAGGCACCTGAAGCAGGAAACGGTTTAATTTCAAAATACAGCACCTTGCGCTTTGCTGGTCTGATGGCTAGATCTGGGATGGACATTCTGCAAATGCTAAATGCCATGAAAAAACAAGAAGAAAAGGAAAAATTACCAGCCGTTCCATCTCCTGCTCCCGAAGCCGCTCTTCCCTCTGCCTCCTGTGGTAGTCCATGAGGTCTTCTCTGCCCGAAATGGAGCTAATGCTGTTCTTCCGCTCTCGCATGGACGTTTGCAGTGAGTTTGGCGTCTGTCTGTAACTTTCCAGATCTGGGTCATCAAGTTCCACAGAACTGGTAGAGAGGTTTCTTCGGACAGAAAATGACCTGTCAAAATCCACTGGGGAGAAAGAACTACTGGGACTTGTACCTGAGAGTCCAAGTCTATCAAAATCATCAGAAAGATATGGGGAAGAAGGTGCTAAAAGCATTTTTTTAGCAATTCGAGGGCTTGCAGGAACACTAAGAGTTGAACTAGCATAGGGATTATTCCCAGATACGGAGTTTGCATGTGGTGAAACCCCTGAGCTGCAAGAAAAATTCAGGTAATTATCAGCATCCAAAGCATTCTGAGGTAGATCTTTTTCTCCAAGTTTTCTCCTTTTAGTACTACCCAGAGAGCTTCTGGGTGGCAAACTTAATGGCACCAGCTGGCTTTCTGTTGATTTATAAAGTCTGGGTAGGGAACGACTGTACATTCCCATATGACTTAGAGATCCACCAGAGTATTTTCTAGGCCGTGAACCCAGAGTCTCCATCATCACATCTTTGTGCTTAACTGGTTTTATGTGAAGGGCCAGGCTGTCTTCAGTATTCATCCTCCTGCCTTGCTTTGGGCTAGAAGGCATGCTGGCTGCCCCTGAATTGCCAGCAGGTGAAAGCATCAGCTCATTCCCTGAGCTTCCATTCCACATGGTCAGAAGAGAGCCTGAGATCTTCTTCGTCTCCAACATTCCTGGGAAGTAGACATTGTCATAGGATTTGTTTCTCTGACTGTATTTTGAGTAGTGCAACTTATCCATATGTCCAAAGGATTTTTCATTTTCTCTGTTGGCATGAATATCAAAGTCTGTCCTTCCTAAACTGTACCCACTGAGGGATGGAGACGTGCCCGATACAGAACCTAAATGCTTTACAGAGATGCTTTTATCTGGAAGATACGGACTTTCGCAGGGGAACTGCTTGCCTCCTTGAATTTTGGTAACAGAGTGCATATTTTTAACACTGGAGGAAGGATTAGGTTTAACTGGCATAGGTTGTGAAAGGGTTAAATATGAACCAGCATAGTCCCCATTTGTTTTAAATTTGAGACTTGATGAATATTTCTTCGGGTTGAGGTTTTCCATAATATCTTGGAGACCATTTTCAAGAGAATTTGCCACAGAACCCTTTCCCAAACTAGCATTCTGTAATTCCATCTGGGTTTGTGTGTGGCTATACTCTGCCATAATCTTACTGGAATCTGTAAGGAAGAGAAAACAACAAAAAAGTATTTTTAGCAAGTGAGTAGCCTCTTGCATGTGCATGCCCACATATTAACCTGAAAAAAAAAAAATTCAAATAGTTGTGGTGCTTGTAATCAATATGTGTCAGATCACGGGAGGGAATGCACAACTTCCCCATCTCTATTTTTGCAAAATATGGAGAGTAAAAAAGAAGGGGTACAGGAACATCACCAAATTCATACTACAAATCAGCAACATCGTTGGAAAGAGGCTAAACTCTTTGGTGTCCTATCCATAGCAGGAGTTTGTGTCTCAGCCTTTATAATCCTGAGTCTACTAAGAGGTCCATGAAGTACGGAAACATTACTGTCCTGATGTTTCACAGCTGAGGAACTGAGGTGCAGGGAGAAAACACAAAGCAGAGAACAGAGTAAGAAACTGAAAGCAGGTCTTCCAGGGCTCAAAATACAGAACATAAGATACTGTTCTGGACCACCTCTTCTTTTAACCTGTGCAACTAGTGCATGTGAGCCCTAATGAGATCAATTCAAAGCTCAGTAGGAGCTTGTCACCTTTCTGCTTACTTTGCGGATTGTTGTACAAAGCTTCATGGAAAAGTACAAAACCAAGGCCCATTTTACAAGGTGCTTCAGCTCAGTGGTCTTAAAATACAAAGCTGTAACTACATCTGCAAAGAGCACTTTAGTTAAAAGATAGCCTTAAGGAACATAACGCTAGGCTCCGTGACTTCATTCAAAACAACAATAAAAACACATGACCATTAAAAACACTGACAGGGGTTTAAGGTTCCAGGTCCTAATGCTTGTTCAGAATTATAATTTATATTCTGGAAGGGGATACAGACCAAAAAAGCCTTTCCTGTGGTGGGTGTTTATTGTTCAACGATGTGTCAAGCTCCAGCCCACAGTTCTGAGACCCACTTTGCCAAAAGCAAAGAAGAAAGTAATTCAGCTTCTGACAGCATCAGTCACCACAGGAGACAAACAGGACCCCCAGCAGGCTTGCACTTAGGCCTCAGCCGAGGTAGAAATGGCACCATTAACACTTCACAGCAGCTCCTTGGATGTGCTAGGCTGTGCTTTGAACTAATAAAGCACTCTTCAGTGCCAGTTCCTGCAGTGCCAGCAAGTGTTGCTTCTGAAAATAAGGGTTGAACCTGAGATTTACTCTTGGCTCAGTCAAATTTCACCTGCGACTTCAGTCACCTCGTAGGATACCTAATCTCAGCTTGTCACTTGGCAGGAAAACCTAACATCTAAATGTGTAAAGTGCCTTTAAAATTCTCAGAGGCAATACTTTAATCCTCTTTCAAGCACCACTTGGGACAATAATATGAACCTAAGCACAGAACTTGGATTCTCGCCCCACCACCAGAGTTGATATTGAGGATCACTAGGTTCAGGTATCTAGTGGAAGGTGGCAATGCATTTTTTGAGCATGTTTTGGTTTCTGAGACCTTCCTTGCCAACATGGCATTACTGTCCAGGGCATCATTCATTAGATTTCAGCTGCCCGGGCTTCCTCTATGCAAACTGTGCTAAGCGTGTAACAATCTATTCTCAGTTCTTAAGGAACAAACATATAAGTTTAAAAAAAAATTATAACCATCATTGATAATGTAATCAAACAGGCAGAAGATAAAAGAAGGCAGCATTATGGGAGAGGAAACAAACAAACGAGCACAGTGGACCTGAGCTAAGCATGTATTATATTATAAGCTCTGGTAGTAGCCAAAATATTAACTTACAGCTTCAACATCAAGCCTCAGGTTTACTGCTACACAGAATTTAGTATTTTTATGCTGACTGTGATTTTATCTGCTGCAATTTCAATGTGTTTACTGTGATGACACAACTCTCTAAGTTGCCTTTGAAACAGTAATTTCACAGAGGTCTCCATCAGACGACCACCACTCCAAGTAGTGAAACCGTAGTTTCTTATAATTTCACATTTTACTTGACATTGTTTAGCTATTTTCACAACTTTTGATCAATAGCAATGACAAAGCTCAAATGAACAAAAGGAGGAACGTGACCCACGTTCAACAGAACTCTTGTTGGAACAAGTTAAAATCATCTGGAAAAGATCAAGCATTCATCATATTAGTGGTGTTATAAGGAAGAAAAACAAGATATAAAAGTTATCTAAGAGCACAGACATAGAGTGCAATGTATATGCCTTGTGTTCTTAGCCTTCCATTGTGGAACAGAACCTAAATTCCATCTTCATCTCTCTTTCTGCTTCCCTCTTCCAAAATCTCTCTTAAATTTGAAAGCTAATCTCATATCAAAATTGTACTGTCCAAATCATAACTTGAACAAGGCTGAACTTCAAATGTGTTTGCATAAATTACACTGGCTCCTATATAAACAGTTTAGCAGACACATTAATGTGACATTAATAATTGTTTATTACTCCCTTGCTACATCAGTAGGGCACATTTAATCCTAAAAAGATGGAATGCTTTTGCCAAGAAACAAGTTAGCTCATGGAAACTTTGAGGCCTGTTCACCACAGCAATGAGGGGTTCATTGTACTTGAAATCCAAGTAAGTACAGTAAGTAAAGGTCATGATACCTTTGTGTAGGCACTTGGATTCAGCTTTTCTCTAAGATACCTTATGCCAGTTTTTCTGCGTTTTTGGTTCCAGCACCACAGTGCCCGCAATCATACAGTTAAATCCCAACTGGACGACAACACATATTTAGCTGAACCATAGCTGCTTCCCACAAACCAGATCTTGTTTGTTTTGTTTATTTTTAGGGTAACGTTTGGTATGAGACTTTGGGAACACGCCAGGGTGCGTTACACATCCTGGCTGACGCTGCCTTTGCAGGCAGCTATTGGGGCTGAGGCCGGGAGCTCCAGCACGCGAGCATGCCCTGAGCCCATCCTACATCCTCCAGGTCAGCCCCAGCTTTTGCTTGCTAGCCTTCAGTGCATAGCGCAAGGGTGCTGTCTGCAGCAAAGTATTTGCTGCCTGGAGCTATAAAGAAAGAAATTATTCCTTTTTTAATAATTTTCTTTTTTTTTTCCCCTCATTCCTTGCCTTCCTTCCCCAACTTGCTTAGCTGGGGGTTACTGGTATCTATTCCAGCCAGGCATTAAACTGATGGGGGAGGGTTGGCTGTCTGCAGCATATCCAGCTGTGGCCTTATTTTGGCTGGTAAATGGAGTTAGATATGGAACAGAGCGCTGATCTTATCCATGTGTCAGGAGAATTCAAGCACCAAAATTAATAACAAATTCTGAACGATCTCAATGCATTTACAAACAAACTTCATTTCTATTAATTGATTACCTGACCCAGCATTCTGAAAGGAAGAGAGGTTGCTTCTGTTTGGCATCATATTCATCTTCTACAAGATGGTTAAAACACTAATGGGAGTGAAACAGATAAATTTTGACCTGTAAATAAAGTAACAAAAGAAAATTATATTAAAAATGGTATTCTGAGAACGTTTTTCAAGCATGTAACAGAGAACAAAATTGGCTTCTCTTATCGTTAAATTTCTGGAGACAACTTGAAAAGAAATATGTTCAAATATATTCGCAAAGAGCACTGCATGTTTAATGTGGAGACATTGAAAAAAACTGTCTGCAGTTGTTTTATAAGTTTAAAAGTCCATACAATTTGATTTGATAATCAGCTGTTATCTATGATCCTGACCCTGTGTAGGCAGTTACTAGTCACAACTCCAGTGCTGTCTGCAATTCTGTGGTTTCCTTAAGAAATCGTTAACAAGGTTTGACTTTTCTAATGAAGATTTTATTTCTGAAAGCCCATAGCCCAATTTCAGCCCACGCAACACTACCATCCTGCACTCATGAAGAAACCTATGCAAAACCAGGTATGCGATCCAAAACACAGAAAATGTTTTGGCATGCAATGATTTCTGAGGTTCCAAAGAAGCCAGACTAGGAATGCAAAGAGAAAGGAGATTCTTTAAAGTTTATATTAAAAAAAAAAAGGATATGGCTACAAGAGAGACTTGGCTTTAAAAAAATGACAAAATTAAATCCCAGCCACTAAAGACTAAAATTAAATCGAAAGATCTCTAGTGAGTTGCTCTATTAAAAGATTTATTTATTTTTTTTAGGAGGTCGACAAAAAAGCTCTAAAAAAAATAATGCATCAAGTGACAAAAATAATGGTGACCATCTGGAGGTCCTCTGGGCTTTAACTCTGGACAAGCAAACAGAGACACGGCAGAAAAACAAGTGAAGAATGGAGACAGATGTCTGGGGCTGTCTAGAGACGAGCCACCTATTTAATTAACCGCAGTCATCACAGCCGCAACGTTTCAGCTCTCCGTCGCACAGACTTTTCGTGCCATGCTTTTTCACGTTATTATCCTGGGAGGACAGCCCTGGGAGAAGGGACCTGGCTGCTAATCCCTGCAGAGGGAAGCTCCTTCGCCATGACCTCTAGGCTTCTCCCCCACTGGCTCCCTGCAGGGTGCTGTCCCAGGGAGGGTCCTGTCCCTCTCCTCTGCTCCCCCGGGAGTCCCCCTGCACTGGTCTCACTTCCCAGTGCTGCTTCTTTCTCTGCAGAGGCCATTTCTCATTCCTAACGAAAGAGTTTCCACCCTATTGGGCACCTCTCCCTCTCTCATAGCAAGAGGTGGACTTCACCCTGACAGCCTCCAACAAGAGCAGGCAATCTACCATGCCCCCAAAACAGCTCTGCTCTCCAAGGAGCCAGGGAGATGAAGGAGACCCTCAGAGCGCCATACCTCCTGGGGGGACTCACTAACCACATCTGTCCTCTCCACTCCCACAGGACTGAAGTTCTCCAGAGCAAATGGAAGGAAACAGCCTGGACAGTTGATAGTTTTCCAACCCAAGTTTCATGCTCAAAAGGTTGTTTTACTAACACAAAACATTTACCATCCCTTTCACCCCCTGGGTTTTCCATCCCACAGAGAGACTTCTTCTCTAATTCCTTCCAGCTTGCCTCGCATCCTCCAAACTCAAAACTTGCATAGCATCCCAGGTGCCTGCCTTACCAGGGGCAGGGCAGGGGGCCTGTCTGCGGGATCCCCTGGCAGGGCTGCAGCTGATGGGCAGCTGACCCCAGCAAGACCTAACAGTGTTTTTCCCAGTTGTGGAACTGGCTCCCCGCCTTTTGCCTGCCTGCAAAAAGTAGAGGACTAGGACAGAAATCCTGTTAAAACCGGTGCTACCTTGCCGTCTTGGCATATCGCTTTTGTTATCTTGATTAAAAATACCACACTTGAAGCCCAACATTCCACAGAGAACAACCAAAAATGTCACTTTTCGGGACACATTCAACTTGACACAGCAAACTAGAGTCTCTCAACATTTCACATTGTTCTGTTACAAAAGTGTAATTATACCATTGGACAGAGAACTAAAATATGGACAACTTGGAATTAAAAGACAGATGAAAGGGCTGCTTTAAAAGAAAGGAAAAGATATAATTGGATTTCCTTTGTCTCTAACGTTGCTCCTTTATGGTTAAAATCATTGGTAAGATGACCAAAAAACCCATCCTTTCTGCTTTATAAAATGATGACTACCGCTTAATCAATGTGACAAACATTGAAGAGAGAACAGCTGAGAGGGAAGGGTTTCTATGTAACTGAGAATTTAATCTTCAACTCAGATTGGTGAATACCTGGGTCTGATAACAGCCAAAAGGAAAAATGTCATTTTTCAGGTTAAATATTTATATGGTTTCAATTCAAGCTTGAGAACTCATTACACATCTTTCATCTTAGAGGATGAGAGTTCAGAGAAGTCGTCACCTAGCAATAACTGGATTTTTAGGGGAAAGAACTTTCTAAAACTCTCCATTGTGAGCACAAGCAAGAAACAATTAATGAGTTAATGAGCTAAGCAACTGAACAGATCAAAATCCACAGCTCATCTGCTCTCATGAAATCATATTCTTTCAGATGAGGGTTATGCAGGGCCTCATCCAACAACCAGCAAGGCTGATTCTTGTTACAGAGCACATGCTGTGCTCTGCCTTGGCTGGAACGAAGCAAAATTATTTCATCTGGGATTTATAAAGTCATCCAAAGTGAATGTATACAGCATTACCAATCATGTCTCATCTCAACAGTGCCCAGGCCAAATTAAGTTTTGTTTCACTAACAACCAGAAGAAACTGTGATTCATGACTCAAACAGGCGGCAAGTCAAACAAAGGATTCCAATTTTAAGATATATTAACACAGGGTGGCTTTACAGTAAAAACTCCCTTCTCTTGGTGTAGGAGTCTGGAGCTGCAGCTCAACCAAGCCACAGGTGTAACTCTACCCAGCATTTACTCCATAGACTAAGGGCACATAATTTTCTCAGCACATAATTTCTCACCCCTTCCTTTACTTCTGCCTGGGCTGGTACCCACTCTCCTTTTAGCAGAGTCTGCTACAGCACCCACTTTGCTCTTACATTAACAACCGAGTGGGTTGCAATGCCTCAGGCATCGCTGAAATGCTCCTCTGACTGAAAATAAACAGTCAATTTTAAACAAAGTTCTCAAATTTGGCCATCCCTTGAAGTTTTTTCTGCTCTTTGCTGTTTCTTCATTTTCAGATTCTCGCAAAACGTCAGTGGTTCCTGGCAGCTCTTGTTCCCTCTCCCGTCTCTGACACTTCTCTTCAAAAACTCCTACAGCAGCATACAGCCACTCACAGAAAAGAGATGAAACCCCAAGTGGGGGAGGGCGAGGACAAAAACCCATCATTGCCTCCATCAGCACAACATATTAGAGTTTAACTTATTCCGAAACTAAAAGTTTTTCAAATTATTAAGGTCTGTTTCAGCTGTTCAAAAAAAAAAACCCCACACACTATTTTGGAAACAAGTTAGCCTCTTAATTTTTTTCACCCTGGACTAAACTTGGTGAATGAGTGCTGATGGCTTCGGTGCGGTGCCTGGAGATTGAACTTTCCCACAGTATAGCACACCTACGTGCATAAATGGACTGCTCCATTACCAAGCTCATTTACCTTTTTCCTGCATAATCTGAGGACAATGTAGTTGTTTAAATCAAGCCTGGTTTTTGTCCCCCTGACTGACTTGATTTAGACCTTATTTACAAACAAAGGTCTTGATAGGCTCAAACTGATGGGAAAGTAAAACTGACCAGGACCTACAGTTTATCTCCAAAACACCTAAGTGTATATCTGTCTTTAACACAACCCCTTAAAGCTTACTGTCAAACTAAAACAATATATTCACAGAAAGGCACCTGCATAATCAGGTGGAGATTCTGTACCCATAAACTATCAAATGGAAATATCCTTAAGAATGAGTACAGCCATGTCTGCCAATAACTGGCCAACTCGTCAAGGCTGTTATCTAAAGGTCGCCTTAAACATCCTTCTTCATTTCCTCCTCTTCCTCCCCCACAACACAATATACTAGACCCCAAGCTACAGCTAATTTCCTGCCAGCATAGCCCTGAAGTCTGCTCAGCCTCTGGCTTTTTACAATATAGATCCTGCAATACCTTTGTCCCCGTGGTGTAAGTGAGCACAAGGTCTGCTTATAGGCATAGGGCGTTTTAGTTCCCAAAGCTCACAGCTTGACACCTTTGCCAACACTAAATAAATTAAAAATCAAATATCTGTGAATCAGATTTGACTAAGTCACTCCCTCGTAATCCTGCAGGTTTCCGATGTGGAAAAGGGAGCGGCAGAGGAAGTCCCTCTTACGGCTTATCTCTTCCTCTGAGAAATTATTGTGTTGGATATTGGAGAAGGAGCAGAAAAAGGGCAATGCAACAACAGAAAACAGACGAGATAACTTTATTCCCCTCATAATCCCTATCTATTTTACAGGAATAACTACCCCCAACTACTCAAAAAAACTGCACCTAAATTTGACATTTTTCACAATTCTGTCCTACTGTATGAGCATGATTCTCTTCTACTTGATAAGGATTGATGTTGTAGGCATTGTCAAATCAATTGCTCTTTCCAGTAGACAGAAGCCACATAATCATCTTAATCAGGTCATGACAACTGACAATTTTAAATACGCATCAAAAATGAAAACATTCATTACCATCTAAATACTACAGTCTGGTGACTACAAACTGAGATTTAAACCACTGACATAAGAGACACCGACTGTTGAGTGTGTCAAAATAAAAATGACAGTTAAAATGTTGAAGCTTTTTAAGTTTTGTGCCATAATAGCTACTCTTACCTGAAACTGCTAAAGTACTCATTTAAACGAATCTTATCTCATTCCTATGCATATGATAGGACAAGAGATTAGACCACCTACTCAAGCCACGTTATTTTAGTAAGCATCACTGCCACCTACTTATTTTGCAGTCACACAAACCACTGTTTAATCTAGACTAGTTCCCCGAGGTAAGCTGAGGTAAGAAGAGGAGTTAATTCTTTTCTGCCCAAACAAAAGCCACCGACAGGTAGAAACGTATTAGAGATTTCTGTTAAAACAATGGACACCTTTCTTCATGCAGAAAAACAGGGCTGGCAGAGGACAAGCTAACCTCAAGTCATACTCCTCTTTTCTGTCTTGGTGCCTTTCTGGTAGTTAAGCTTAAGAGTCAGTTATCTGACCCAATGACTGATTCATCTCATGCCAGTAATGACGAGTTCCCTGGAATTATTCTGACACTATTTCATTAACTCTTTTTGTACTGGTAATTTGAACTTGCTCAAAAGATTTGCAAATTGAGACTAAAAAAATTCCCACAGACATGGCAAATAGAAAGCTCTGGTGGTGGCTGGTGGACTGTGATTGCTTATATCTCATTATGCAGTCTAACAAAACCCAAAACAACCAACCTACTTGGCGTAGTAATAAATGCACAAATATTCTGGACCAATAAAATTCTCACCCCTGAAGCCCAGAAAATGCAGATTTTCTTCATCTACAATTTCAGGAAGGGAACTGAATGAAAAACAATTATGAATACAAATTCATACTGTATAGGAGCAGAAACTCTCACTGTACAAGAGCAGAAAGACCCTAAAGAAAAGTTTCTCTTTTCCCATTCTATCTGACATTATAAGCTTGCCTCTAGGATACCCCTAATAAATTCAATGAAAGTTTGCCATACACAGCAGGTAGATACCTCCAGAAAATCTACACAGCTAGAAAAACTAATCAAAACAGCTTCAAGGATCATCTACTCTTTTTTGTTTGTTTGTTTGTTTCCTTCTTAGATGTCCTTACCATTTTTTCCTGTCTATTGCATTTTCCTACTCTCCCAGGCAACCTTTGCCCATGATCTGCTTTCCTCTGTGCTGATTTCTTTCACTGCCACTTTGTGCCTGTCACTTCCTTTCGTTAATCAGTTCCCTCCAGTGCCCACTTATTCTGACAGTTTCTGTCTCTCTGACTTCATTTGTTCATTTCTCCTCAATTTGTCTCCCTCCCTCCAGAGATGCTTGCCCCGTGTTTCCAAATGTCCCTTTCTAGCTCTGTAACTCTTCTTCATTTTTCAGCACTCTTTGGGCAGTGAGCGTGCCCTCAGACTAAATGCTTCTCATCACATTCATCACATTATGACAAGAGACAGCTCAAGTGGCATCTGCCATGGCTGTTCTGCTACCAAGCCATGGGCCTACCAGCACAAATACAAGGCAGCATCTATCAGCAATCTGAGGGCTGCATTCCCTCAAGCAAGGAATACAGGTACTGTACATGCAGTTACACCATTCAGTATAATTAATGGAGTTAAGTAAAATGGTTCACTTAAAAACTGATTCCACTTCTATGAGATTTGAGCAAGAGAAATCAAGCCTGGTCACATTTATGGAGTTCACTCCTGCACTACAGTCTCTGGAGGACCTTCTACAGGAGAAAGCTCCCCTTGGATTTCCGTGGCATCTTGATTGTGCTTGACTGGGCTAAAACAAAGCCTAAATGAACACCATCTCTTCTGAACACCCAAAATAGGGCATAGTCTTATAGCTGTTTAGTTAATTTAACAGGAAGCACTGTTTGTTATACTGGCAGTTACTGCACATCAGAATTGTTTGTTTTAACAAATGAAAAAGAAGTAAATACATGCCATGTGCAGTGAAGACAACATTAATTCCTTCATAAACAATCACCAGCACTTCCCCCTGCCCACTTTCATTATTTCAGCTTTCCTCTGAAGCTTCAAGCGGAAAAGACAGACAAGATCTTCCCATCCAAGCCCCTGTAGTCCTTCTGATCCAACTCCAGCCTCAAGGTGTACCTGCAATCTTATCTGATCCATCCTCTGCTTCCTACCTAAAAACAAAATACTCCAAATTTTTCACGATGGATTTTGTTCCTTCCCAACAATGTTTGACTGGTGTCTTTGCATACTTTCAAGGAGCTGGTTGCTAACTGTATCTGATAAGCACCGACAGTAACTGATATGGAAAAAATGGGAAAAATGACAGCTCTTCCTGCCCTGGTTGCTGCCAAAGATTTCCATTGCCTCAGTATATCCAGAGCCACGACAAAAGATTCAATTTAGCATTTGTTAAAATGGAAGGTGTGAAAAAGGAGCTGCGTAAAATGAACAAAAATGGTACTATTGGCTCTGGAAGTGCTATGGTGTTACTTTCTGGCAGTCGAATAGTATCTCTTTTTCTGTTACCCTCTTAGTTCAACCTACCCCTCGACAGCAAAAGTGGGCACTCTTCCATCTTCTGATTACTTCATCTCCTTTCTCTCCTACCTCACTTTGTTCTGCTGTGGAAAAGTAAGCCCATCTTCATCCTTTGCAATTCCATTTGGTACCACCACACCTTACCTCCTCCCATCTCTCTTCTTTTCCTATGTTAATACCTTATCTTTGAGGACCTTATCTATGAGAATATAGAGAAAGGAAAAACTGGAAGTTCACCAGATGTGAGAACTTGCAAAACTGCCTCTGTCTTATCTCCCTCTTCCCCCAAAGAGAGGGAAGGTGCGGCACAAAGATGAAGTATTCACCACGTTCTGACTGGCACCATGTCCACCCAGCTGCCTAGAGACACAGACAGGGAGGATTCAGGCACGTACAGAGTCAAGGCATGCAGGCAAGATGACACATTGACGAGACGAGCATTTGGGGGAGAAGGAACTGGTGACAAAAGCCGTGTGTTTTAAGATCACACAAGCAGTGGTGGTAGGAACAGAAAGCCCATCTCTGGAGCCTTCCGTGTAAGCACAGCTAGTATATTTACACTTCTGCACACAGGGAAATTCCTCAGGCAGCTTTGAGGCGGGACGAGAAGGAGCTGGGACTGTTGGGGTGTCGAGCCCGTTCCTCCTTCTGCTGCTGGGCTGCAAGTAGCTTTCTGAAAAGTCTCCCATCCCCAAGCTGAATTCACCACCGCGCGTACGGCTCCGGACGATACCGAAGCACACCCCGGGGCCGACTGGTGACAGGGCTAATGCGAGGGGTGACTGCCGGGATCGGAATCTGCGAGGGGGAGACCTCAGCCCAAACCCCCTTGATATCCGCAAGCCAATCGGACGTAATGCCGGATTCCTGTTGCTCAACTCCAGCGATGCCGAGGCGGCACCCATCACCAGCTCAGCCCTGGGAGAAACCCATCTCCGCCGGGCACAGCAGCCTTCGCACCGCCGCAGGAGCCTTGAAAAGCCACCAGCCTAACAAAGAAGCGCGGACAAAGAGCCACGTCCTACCTCTTTCCCTCTACCAGGTAGATCATGGGCGATGGAAAAGCAAGCCAATCCAAGCCCCGCCGTTGACCCCTCGTCTCCTTACCCCACGGACGCGCGGGGACGGACGCCTCCGCCGCCGGCCG
>VZTM01027483.1:55946-185521 GCA_013400555.1 Jacana jacana
CCCCGCACGGCAGCCAGCGCCGCCCCGCGCAGGGCTGGGGCGTGGGACACCCCCCGAGGGCGGAATGGTTTGCTCCCCTCAGGCCGGGGTCGCGGCAGCGGGGCGGCCGAAGGAGAGACGGAATGGGGGGGTTGAGGGGGGTGCGTGTGTGGAGGTGGACGGGGCGGAAAGGGGGATCCGCGCCCAGGGAATACCGGCAGCGCGTGGCTGGCGGCGAAGGGGGGTGGACTCGGCCGACGATGCATAAATATGAATCGCGTAGCAGTTTCCTGCTTGCGAGATTAGCTGAACAAACAGGGCGGCTCTGGGAGGGCGCGGGCCCGGTTTCCCTTGCCTCGGGCTGAGGGGTGCCTTTACCTGCACCTTCCCTCCTCCTCCTCGGACAAGGGGCTGGCTGGCCCTCTGCCTTCCCAACACCCGAGGGGAGCCGGGTTGCTCCCGTGCCCTGGTGGAGTGTCCCCCGCCGCTCAGCCCAGCCCGGGGGTCGCCACCCTGCTGTCCCCTGTCAGAACCCTTTCTGCAGCTTAGTCTTAACTGAGAAAAAGACGTGTGCATGTATGTGTGTGTTATATACACATACATAGGTGTATTATTTTCATACATATATATATATGTGTGTGTGTATTATACACATATATTTGTGTATATATGTTATAGGTGTATTATACACACATGCACGCACACATATATATATATATGTAAATGTGCATACACACACACAGGGCCCCCAAAAGACCCCTGTCCAGACCCCATGCATCAGCAAAGGATGCACGCAGGTGGCAGCTGCCACCACCAGCATTTCTCTGTCCCACAGCAGAGAGCGGGGCTGGTCAGCCCATCCCGGAATCGCTGGCAATACTTTCAAACCAAAGTAAGGGTACAAACCAACCCCAGTTGGGCAAGATGTATTTACCTGTGCCTCTCTGTTGGACAAGCGGCTGAGGGGTGCAGATCCAGAGCCCTTCAGGCGTCCCTGCTTGGTGACAGAGGCAGCGAGGCTAACCCCTGGGGTTGCAGCTGTTCCCAAGGAGAACAACAAAGGCGAAGAGCCTCCAGGGAAGTGCCGTCCCACCCCTGGGATCAGTGGGTGCTGGGATCCCTGGGGCCTACAATGAACCTTTGCTTTCCAGGCATACGTAGAGCATCAGCTTGGTAAGGCAAACGCCAGCAATGAGAGACGCGAGCCAGCCTGGAGGACTGTGCTCAGGGCAGCAAGCCAGCGTATCCCACCTAGCAGTCTTGTTCTGGGCTGTGTGGTCTCATCACTCTACTTTTCCCCGTTTGTCTTCCCACAGAGGAAATTGGGGCCTCTCAGCGCGTACCTGCAGTGCAGGGGGCCTGCGGGATGCGTGGAACCAGCTCACACCCCACTCGGCAGATGTAATCCGCTACTGCCAGCGCTGACGCTTCCCATCCACCACAAGGAACCCGTCCTGGGGTTGTCGTGTTCCGGTTCCTGCCTTATGTATTCCAGGGGGTATTTTACTTGGCGAAAAGTGTTATTTTACCACAATATAAACTTTGCAATAACTCATTAAAGTCTGGAAACTGTATAGTAACACCCACAGTACCAGAGAATATTAAAAAATGAAAAAACAATAAAATAAATGGCCTTGGCTGTCCTGTTGTCTACTGTAGTTTGTATAGAAAAAGACAAGCTTTTGAGACTAATACCCTAATAGGCCAGCACCTCGATGAGCTCTTCTGTCGTTACCCCACAAATGTGCAAGTACTTCATTTACTGCTAGTGTTGAACCTTGCTCTTCTTTTTTTTTTCACTGAACAAGCAAGCAGTGCACAAAGTTAAAAAAACAAAGGCATATACATGTAACGAATGCAGAGTTAAGAACATGTTCACAGCTGGAAGAGGCGAGAATGACTTTCTGCCACAACCAGAACCAAAAGCAGCCAGCCTTCCCCACATCTCATGTGATCTTCCTTTTCCTTTTAAGTGGGAAAACTGTAAGTAATAGCCTGCAAAAATCTCCCTAGGGAAAATTATGACTATCAGTACAGAAAGGAGTGACTTTGCACTTGTGGATAAACTGTTACTCTGAAGGACTTTCAATATGGTGGATGATATGTTCCTTTAGTTAGTTCCTACACAGCAGGTGAGGTGGCAGCAATGTTGGATCAGGCAGACAATGCGTTTCCCCTCATACATGAGTGCTGGGAAAATTTTATCGGAGTCAGGGTCATCTGTTTCTTGGCAGCAAAGGAGAGAAAAATAAAGCTTATTTCTAAAATAACAAGAGATACTCAAAACCAACCATAGCTGAGGTCATAAAATAACTTTATAAACTGGAATGTCCAGCAGACAAGTCCAGCAATTTAAAAACAAATTAAAAAAAATAGTCTCTTGTACATTTTATGAGTAAGAAATACTTAAAACTTAGCAAAGAGGTGAAACTCCAATAACTGAAGAGCTAAAAACTCTTATTGGAACAAAAGCAACAATAGTACTATTAAAGATCATCAGGAAAAATGGTATGGAAACTTGCACGAGCTACAAGCCGTAGATGGGTTCAACAGTCCACCTAGCTAGCTTTAACTGTTTTCATGGCAGCTGCAAAGCTACATCAACCGTATTGCACGTTGTAGAGGCTTTTAAAGTTCTCCACCCCTGAGTATGCAAGCATGCCCAAAAAAAGTTTTGTTTCCATGGTAATTCATATAAGTAGAAATCAAATGCTGGAATGTTTGCAAAAAGTATGCTTTAATCAGGAGCATTGAAAACGTTAATAAAATACTTCAGTGCCATGCTTGTGTAACATGGAAGGAGAGATCACTTCAGCTACTTCAGAAAGGAAGTCACATCTGAGCAGACGCCCTCAATCACAGCCTCTGCATTACCTGGTCCCTCACCTTTACAGATTTTATCCACATCAAGTGTGGACATGACAGCTTTTCTGTCAAATGAGCCAGAGCTACACAGCTGGGAGTTGATTCAGGCTTTATGCTGCCTGCAGGTAGAGAGACAATACCCAGCCTGACAAAGTCAGTTGGGATAAAGCTACTCATTGATGACTGGGTGTAGTTACACCCAGTCTTTTCTTTGGTGGCAAAACTGGTCTGGTTTCTTCCTTTTCCTGCCTTAACTATTCATTTGGGTTTCCCAGCCTATAGTTTGTGACCTTCTTCGGTGGGCTGATGCAGTTATTTGTGAAAACCAGATCAAGAAAATGATCCAGGTGAAGCCTCTTCCTTCCCTGCACCTCTTCCCCTTCTGAAAAAGGTCCAATAAGTACTTGCATTAGAGTAATTGGTGAGAAGAGGAACACCATAGATCTGAGGAGCTGTGCTTAAGACTGAGCCTCCATCTCCTGAACTGCTGTTGTCACCAAAACACCAATAGATTATTAAATTGCATTCTTTTTGAAAAAAACATGTCACAACAAGTGAAATGGTAAGGAGACAGTGCTTTCCAATTTGATATCAGAGCATTTTGAACTACTGCCTCAGTGAAGAAACCTAGCTGTTGGCTTGGCATTGCACAGCAAAACTACACAATTATTTATAGCTTGAAGATAACAACAATGATCACAACCAGTTTCTGGTGAAACTACAAAGCAAGTAGTGATTCTTCTGTCCTAACTTGCTCAAAGCAGTGTAGCAGGCTGGACTCTAGGTACCAAAAGAAACTTGATGTGTAAGGGTCATTGGGAATCTCTGCAAAATAAAAAGGCAACTGGGAGCATGACTGCATTCATCGGTACCATTCTGGTGAAAAAATCCCACCCGATAGTTACACTAGTCATCCAAGTTAAAACTCTCAAAATCTGTTAATGCAGCACACAGCAGAGAGTTATATCGAACAATAATAAAATAATGTAAGATGAAGTTCGTTCAATCAAGGGAGTATTCTTGTGACTCGCCCTGAAACTTTCTTAAATTGTCACACCAGAGCTATCAAGAAGAAACTGCATGGGGAAAATAAGTTACATGAGTAATCACATCTCATGCTCCAGGGCACAAGTCAATTGCTGGAAGGGTCAAGAAAGGAATTTCCTCACTCTCTTCCTTTGCACAGTTGTACACAATTAACTAGGTTGTAATTGCCAGGCAAGAAAGCAGTTAGGTTTTGCATTCCTCTGAATCATCAAATGCTGGCTGCTTTTGCAGCTGAATTCAGAGCTTAAGGGACAGGTCTGGTAGGTGGGTTTTGTTGTACTTCTCTGAGGCTTTGCCTAGATCTGCAGTGCAGTAGTGAGGTCTGCTCTTCCTTTGATGCTGGCTGCCTAGCTCAGAGCATGGCAACTTTGCTGAACTGAAGTGAGGACTTGACTAATTCAGGCAGTTAATTTTCTGTTCACAGTAAGTAGCTACCTTAAAATGTCTCTATCAATAAGTTGCACAACTCATAATGACTCATTTAAGTAGTAGCGATGTTGTAGCCATAATGGCCTAAAGATATAAACAAGACAAGATTTGTTGGAAAGTTAACTATTTTTATTAAAGCAACTAGACATTTAGTGCAGTAAAAGATCACACCATTTCTCTTTTAATAGAACGTTTTAGTAATCAAAGGGACTTTTGCTATGCAGACATTATTCTGCTTCAGATCAGAATAGCACTACCTTATTAGTTTGTGTATGGCTATCTGTCTTTGCAGCTGATTAATTGCTTCCCTTTGCCAGAATCAGCATCCTTTTCTGAATGAGGGTGGCTGAAGGCTTAATTAGCCAACTCAGATACTGCAGCTAAGCTCACTACAGCTTACTAAAGTTCTTCTGTAGACAAGTACATTTTTTATATATGATCTGTGTGCAAACCTGTTGAAAACTGCAAGCACTAGGTCTGCATGCAACGCCTTCATCCGTGCTCCTCAGAGATGTTAAGTCAGCGGGCAAGTGTTTGGCAGAAGACATGGTGCAAATGCCATAGATACACTGGTGTACAATTAATTACAGTCACAGTTAGGGCAGCAACTCATTTTATACTCAGTGGTTGGATACAGGGGTATCTTCATCCTATGCCCCTTCTAGACTTGTCTTTTTCCCAGCAAGCAATAAGCTGATTCATAAATTCCTAGATGTACCTTAGTTTGGGGCTGTATGATTTCCCTCAGATGCCAAACCAGGGAAGTTTTCAGTTCTCCATTGTTCTCTATCTTTATTTATCAAATCTGGGTGCAAAAGTTTTTTATGTATTTAACAATGTTGTGGGTCATGGCAGTGAGATTGCACTTTCTTTAGTAGGAAATGGGAAGAAATCTAAAAGCCACTTGTCTGAGGTTAAACAAGAAATCTCAGCAGGAGCAAGGTGTGGAACACAAGAATCCAAGGTACAACTGTAGTTTCTATTAATCTGTGTAAATACAGATCTTTCTGTGTTGAAATAAATACTCATTTCATTTCTTCCTCCTGCAAAAAATATTCTTCTCCTTCAGGTAAAACAATGAATTAGTACAGAGTTGAAAGAGGTAAAACAATACATTTCTACCAAAAGGAAATATGATTGCCAATACATACTTCATTCTCTTCAGAGTCATTTGGGCTGGAATCAACAAATTGGAATTGGCTTTCATAAAGGAAAAAGCTCTGCCTAGTAAAGTTCAGATAAAGCCTGTCCTCACAACTGATTCATGAAGCTTCTTTTGCTGACAAGTTTTTATACCTGCATTAGAGAAGGGCTGTAGAAGTTTTTTCTCAGCAGATGGCCCACAAATGTTGAATTAGGTCCCATTAGCAGCACAAAGGATGACACAATATTGCTACTACTTTCCTGACTAATAGGGGCAGAATAAGATGCAGAGTTATATTTTAGCCTCAGTTTCTGGGATTCTTCTCCAAACAGAGGCAGCATTAAAAGCAACTGAAAAATATAAATTATAACCATTTTCTCCCTATGTAGCCCTTCTTAAAACTGCTTTACATACTTAGACAAAATATACAAACCCCAAAGATAAACATCCTGATGACGCACTAATGCTCAAGGCAAAATCAATCTAAAGCAAAACAGCAGTCAAGTGACAACCCTCCACACTGCATTTAGACCCCCTTCGACCAAAATCCTAAAAATATAGTGGGGTGGTGGAGAGGGTCACAGAATTGAGTACGTTCAGCTGCTGCCAGAAGGTGGAGAAGAAGAGGGGAGATAGCCCAGCATTTCCCCACAGGTTTTTTAACTGATGTGTGCTGTAGGAACCTGGCTCCAGAGGGTCAGGACAGCTTCTATACCAGAAAGCTTGTTGGCATGCAAAGCACAATATGGCACATACCCATCATGTATGGCCACTGCCAGATTAATCTGTATCACCCTCTTCCCTTTTCCCCTTACATCAGGCCCATTTTGGGTTATCCTAGGGAGTAACAGGGGACCAGCCTACCAGTCCTGCTCTTTCCCTGGTGCCTGCTGTTGGTGCCGTGAGCTTACTCAAAAGGAAGTAAAGCATTTGGGTGCCTGAGACTCAAAGCTCTGCATCTCCCTACCTGCCCAGTCGGCAGTGGCTGCAGTCCCTGGGCTTTAACCAGAAGCTGAAGCTTTACAGGGCAGCACCTCAGCTAACGGTACAACGGTAAGCTGACAAGCAAATAATAAACTTAGCTATTTAGGAAATATGAGAAGTTTGGAAATGCTGTTTTACAGGAGCTGGACTGTGTAAAACCTGCCGACTTATGTGCATAGCCTTGTCTATGCAGCTCACTTGAGAGCATCCGGATCCATCCTGCAGCGCTGCTCCCAGCAGCTTGGGTAGCCTGTTTGCAAAGAAGCCCTAGGCATGCTCTTCAGTCTGGGCTTGCACCACTGTGGCCACGACACCACACGCTTCCAATGAAATTCCCACTGACTAATGTAGGAGTAGGCCCACAGGAAGCAATAAAATATGCTTGCTGATCCCAGAGTATCACAGGAAATTAACATATGACAATCTTTAACACATCGTTTTAATAAATTATAATTTTGTACTGCAGTTTAAAGACCACTGTGAAATCTGAGATAGGAAGCTGGGGGTGGTCTCGCTTCTTCCTCAGCCTGTCTTGTTTGCATGTTGCATTTTTTTTTCCTTCTGCTTTGTACTATCGAAGCCTTAAATCAGTCATCTAGACATCCAGTGTTTGTAAGCAACAACTCTTATTTTGCTTGTAATCTCCCCAGACCATTGTGTAAAACCAAACCCCATTCTAGCCAAGGAGAGCAACGCACTATCTTAGTGATACACTTTGCTGACAGGACATAGTTTAGGTAGCAATGTGAAATGGGGACATAAAAGTACCCTGGAAGAACGAGGTAGTTAAGGCATCAAGAGAGGCAAGGTCTGAGAGCAAATCCTCATTAGACTTTAGGAACAGTTTATCATCAGCATGCTTTTTTTAAACCTCAGAAGTTTAATGGGAGAAAAATGTTTCTTTATGCCTCAGATCTCCTCTTTAGTTAACGGAGGTTTCAGGTTCCCCCTCCCCCCTTCATTTCTGGAGAGGCTGCCAAGTTTTCCCAGAGCTAAAAGCAGCAACTTTCTGTTAAACGTTACTTCATGCTTCTGGTATTAATCTAATAGGAGGCTGGATGGGGAGGAGGGGGAAGCAGCAATGAAAGCTGATTTCCTGCCATGCAGTGGGAAATCCATAGAAAATTCAGATCTAACACTAATTTTAACAGCTGGATGACTGCTTTGGCTTTTGCCTGCCATAGGAACATGCAACTGCATAATTTGTTGTTGTTGTTACAAAAAGAAGAGAGACATAAAGCAAAAGGCAAAATAAAAAGAGAGCTTGCAATTGTAAATACCCTGATTGAAACATCCTTTTCAATTATGCTAGAAATATTATCACATTTTGCAAATTGCCTCACATCTCTGTTAACATTTCTAACAGGAATGTTAATGGAAATGGAAAATATGCAAGGAAATTGTCATCCTACTAACTACTTCACCAAATATTTACTTGGGAAGTAAATACTTGCTTCAGCAACCACTTTGAAAAGAGTCTTAGCAGGTTTGAAAATCACGCAACAGGGACTTTGAAAGAAAACCCCCAATGGAAGTGAAAAAAATCATAGCAAAAAGAGATTGCGAACACTCACCGTAAGTCAGAACCAACAGTCCTGTAGCAGTTCATGGGCATATATAATATACACTGAATAACTGTTAGCAGCACCTCTTTGAAGCATGCAGCATGTCAGTGGAGATCTTTGTATATTCAGCCTCCATTCTTTAGTAAGTTCTGCATTAGGAAGGACTTGACTATTTTGATAATAATTGTCGGGAGGGAGACAGCCACAAGTGTAGCCCCTTATTTTGACTATTAAAAAAATGGCTTTTTCCTTCTTTTGCTCTTTTCACTCAGCCTTTGTTCCACCTGTTTTTCACACGCCATATGGCTCAAATCACAGCATGCTGCAGAAGTCGAGATTTTTTTTATGTTGATGCAAAGAAAGCTTAATACAGCACACATGCTGAAACTGAACCCCGTTTTGTAGATAAAGCAGGGCTGTAGCTTGTTTGTGTGTGCTGTGTATCCTAGGAAGGATTCTTACCACAGTTTATCTTGGTTGTAAAGCTTTACCTGCCCACTGGTACGTGTGATGAACAGAGCAAACTTGGCAGCTGGCTTTTATGTCACCAGCTGCAGCCAGCTGTTAGACTGAAAGTGTTGATAACCGTTCTCATCAGTCCCAGGCTTGCATTGAGCAAACTGGAAGACTCAAAAGACTCTCAGGGGTAGTGATAACAGAAAAAACCCAGAAGCTAACACCCAAAACACAAAGTAGAAGCTATGCTACTTGAGCCAGGAGGCTTCTCATGGGGCAGATAAACACAGAGCTAGAACATTTGATAGCTTGAAGTACTGATGGGCAGGAGAGATGAAAAATAAAAGCCTTGAAAACAAGTGAGAGAATGAGAATAGTCATAGTGAATGTCACATTTGAAAGAAATTTATAGAGATGGAGCTTCTTAGGGGTGCAGCACCATTGAAAAGGCAGAGAGTTTTAAAAAGAAAACTGTTTCCAGTTTCTTTATTCTGTGTTCATAAGAAACGAGACATTATACACAGCTTTTAAGTCAACGGGACCATTGCCATCACTCCCTCTGTACTCCAAAAATTCCAGCTGGTATCATGTTTTCCTTGTAATGGAAAGAAGCTGGCAGAACTTCAAAGACTTGATAACCGCTTATACAGAAAGGACACCGATAGTGAGTTATACTTCACTATTAAAAATGTTGTTTTCACTTCTTTTTTTTCCTTTCTTTACTTTTTGTTGTTGTTGTTTAAGAGAAGTTGGATAGAATTCGTCAATGCTTAAAATGATGCCAGCTACTTGTATCTGCTCACAGCTCAGGAAGAGAATGCAAAAACGTAGCTGTACTGGAATTTATTCAAGAAAGGCTATCTAACAACTCAACTTTTGTCCAATATGCCATGGCCAGGGGCTATGAGCACCAGGAAATCAATGAGCTCAGTTGGACAGCTTTTGAATGACTGAAAAACTGAGAAAGGATTTTGGAAAAAATAGAAATATATGAATACCCTATTTATTTCTTTATTTGAAGGCACAGAAATCAAACCACCCTGATAAACATTGTTTTAAGAGCATAAACACTCTGAAGAACCTAGGAAACTGAGTGAAAACATGTTGGATAGGTGGAAATAAGCCTTTAATTTATAATTTGATATGTCAAATTATAAATTTGCCTTTGATGGACAAATCCAGTTGAAACAGTTCCCTCTCAGTCTTAATGTTGCATCTTTTCTAACTTTTGACCACAGTAGGATTGTAGGTTGAGTTTCAAGACTGTCCTAATTTTCTGTGTAGTGCTAAATGGCATCCGTACTACATTAAACTGAAGTGATCCATGCCACTTTTCAGAGATTTAAGAATTATGCTGGGGCTCACAGTAACCAGCAGCTGAGTATCTATTTAAATAAAGCATTTTTACTTATCTGGAAAAAAATGTTTTTCTCTTAAAAATATTACAGTGCCTCATTTCTTTTCCTCCTCCTCTTCTTCCCTGATCATATGCAACTAAAGAAACAGCCTTTGTTAGTTTTTCTGGGCTGGCAGGAAGCCCAAAGATCCAGCTGACAAAAACCTCAAGTCAGCATATCCAACAGGAGGAATGTCCCTTTCAGATCCCACAATTCACAGTCTCCCTGTCACAGTGCATCTCAACAGTGCCACACAGAAGAGCCTTGCATGTCCCTTCCTTACAAGGTGAATCATCCTTACTCTTGTTCCTTGTGGTTAAGTAATTAGCTCTCATTACCCACCTATTGCTGCCCAGCATTTGCATGCTGAGCTCTGGGGGAAGCTGATGCAGCTTTGGAGCAGCATTGGTCCAAAACGAAGCTCCCACCCAGTGGGTTCAAGGACTGATTGCAAGGCTTGGTGGAGCAGCCCCTCTCTCTCTCCCACCCCTCGTTACGCCTGTAACGTGGCATCCTGTACTCAGAGGGAAGCAGCTGGGGAGGGCCATGGTAGCCTAGATAATGTATGGTCAGCAAAAGGTCCCTGAATTAAATTTGCTTGTGCTGCTGTAAGGCTTAACCTGCTACTGGATCACTGTTTGCACCAAAATTTCTAAAATGAAAGAGTCAAGGACTTACTCCATGGAATCTGCCGGTTCACAGTGGCCAGTGGTCAGAAAAACAGGTGCTGCAAACAAACATAAGAGTCTATCTCATAAGACATGTTGGATAAGTTGAATTTTTAATTTCTTTTTTCCTCATAGAAATTCAGTGCTTTTTAAGAAAATGAACACAGTAAATAAAGACTTTACCAGGCAGCACAGCAATCTGCGCTACAGCTTTGCAGCACGGAAGTGGTTCATCCTGCAATCAGAGCACTTCATACATCAAAATAAGCCCTTATTTCTCACGCAGTTTTCTTTCCCGTGCCTTTCCTTAGCCGACACAACAAGTGAACACTGTTCTTTCTGTTCTTTCTCCTCCCCTTTCCTCAGCGGCCCTTTGGTATTTACCTCCTCTCATTTTGGATTTCCTGCCTGCACCCTAGGGAAAGGATTTTCCTGTGAGAAACAAATGTCACACTGCTGATCTGTTTGGATGCCAATAGACCAAGTCTATCCTCCATGCGATGCAAAACGCTCATCCACCTGCAGTCAGAATAGTACTGCCCTCAGATTATTAGGTTTTTTATTTCCTGACCCATTTTATTTGGAACTAGCTTTAGAGAATTAGCTTTCTGGTCCCTAGCAGAGCTGCTATTTCCATGGATCAAATTAGGGTGGAAGCAACTGTTTGGGGCAAACAAAGACCTAAAGGAGACTAAACCTCAAAATTGAAACCAAACATCAAATATTCTGAAACCATACATCTTTCTATAGGGCCCTTCATAGCACATATCTTTTTGGTTTCTGTATTTGACATTTTGGTCTGAGAAAGGAAGAACAGCAAGTGGGAATACCCTGTATCTCTTCTGCACACGTAGAGAGAGCAGGGCATGACGTCTCTGCCAGAAGCATCCAGATATGGTCATGTTAAACATACACAGCTGTTTCTGAAATTACAGAAGGTGGTTTTTCATAGATATGGCGATGTTAAACATACACAAGAAGTTACAGAAAAATTACATTTACAGAAGGTTACAGAAATTACAGAAGGTGGTTTTTCATGCATGGGAGAAATCTTCCCGGCAATTTACACCTAATTATTCGTGGAAATGAAATCACCAGCAGGACATGGGAGGGAAAAAAGCTCTCCATCTGAGCAGCAGAAGTCCCAGGAGATGGGTCTGCTCAGATGGTTAGGACCTAAAACTTGTTTCATTTCAAACACAGACTACAAGTTTTGCCTTCAGTAATCAAAAGGACCAACAAACCTGGCCTGGACCGTGGCCAAATCTGCTGAACCCCCCAGGCGGGTTGCTGACAGGCTTTGGAAGTGCTTGAGAAGGACAGAGGTGCCACCTCTCTTCTCTGGCTCTGCAGAGGCCAGAAGACACAACAGAGTTGTGCCATGAAGACAGAAAAGGCATTTGTGGAAGATCACCAGGGAATGTGTTCATGTGCATGTAGGTTCAAGTACAAGGTGTGCATGCTATATTGAGCATATGTAATACCAGCAGAGTGGAAAAGTCTAGCTAAAGAATGCGGTAGGATATATTGCTTAGTGCATTTTCATTTAAGAAGTCTTCAGGGTGTTTGGTGCTTAGAATGTTGAAAATGCTTTAGATCTCATTGCTATCCTCTTGTGGTATGTTATAAGATGCTAGATCGCCATGATTCCAGCAGCCTGACTGTGGCAAGCAACAGTCTGTGGCTTTGAATGGGTTATACAATTTACTTTCAAGCTGTTATAGAGCACTGGGGAGTGTTTTGTGGCTTGCGGTATATGCAGAATGGGTGATTTGTAGACCTTTTGGGTCTAACCAGCTATTACCCCTGTGCTTGTGAGGCATTGGATTGGATGACCCTGGTGGCTCATTCCATGTATGGTGTGGTGTCTCACACTCCTCTCTATTTTGTGAGAAGTAAATAATTGCATTCACTGTACTCTCACTTTGAAAGTTGACTAAGACTAAAAACTTCTTTATTACTTATTAAATGATTTTGCATACAAAAATCTAGAGGTTGAACTCTGGGTAATGCATTCTGGAAAGCTCAGAAAAGCCAGTACTTTGGCGAGTGCATCAGTAGAGCACTAGCTGGTGTTCACAAGAATGCAGCAGAATTATGTACAACCTTGCTTTAGTTTTATCTTAAGCCCATTTGCTTTGCATTTTCTGCAATGTAAGTGTAAGAAGAATCTAAACCTACACTTAGTGATCATTCATGGGACTAATGAAAGACAGATTCAGACAGAGCTTTAATACAAGTCAGACTCAGTTGTACGGGAAATCACGTGGAGCCTGCAGACGCTTTAAAACCAGAGGAACTATTGTGGAAGGCACTGTTTAGATGGTCTTGGACTTTGTCTCAGTCACAGGCCAAACTCATAATGTTAGAAATCTCTTAAGGTCATGCTTATAAATAGACTGTAAAACATCTTTTTCAAATAAACACATAAGGGACAACCTTTCGGTCACAGCCAGACAACCTATTCACATGCTAGGTCTAGTCACAAAGCAAACATTGTGCAAAAAATCTGGTTTCTTCTAGGCAATGAGATAAGTGAATAATGAAGTAAAGCTCATTCTAGAGAGAAATCGTCAGAGCCACTGCAGTAATCAGAAAGATGAGTAAATGTTAACTGATCGAGCTGACGGTACAATAAAGAGAAAAAGCAAACATCCAAACCCAAATATGCAAGTCTCACTTTGCCAAACTCAACTCTGTAACAAGTTAATATTCCTATGTGGAAAGCTCCAGTAGACTCTACTTAGGTCAGGTGGACCTGGTTTGTGTTTTATTCTGACCTGGCCTTTTCCTTCTAATTGATGTTCACTTATGTTTTCCACAGTGAAATCTGAAGTTGCATTCTCTATAAAAGAATCACTTGCTTAACTACAGTTAGAAGCAGCAATACCTGCTGTTTTGCCACTGCAATAAGGAGAACCTCCATCAGAGCACTACCATGTTGTGAGCTGCTCAATACTTCTGCATCAATCTCTCTAGCAGATGGACAGATGCTGGATTTTTCTGATAAAATACAGACGTATTTTTCTGATACAAAGCCTTCTAATTTCAGAGCAGCTCCTTAAACACAAGTTCTCACATATTAGTGAGAACTTCAGAGCAGGTAACACCTTCCATGCATGGAGATCCAAGCACCTGACTTCTGAAAACTCGGCTTTTATTCAGTCAGGCAGATATTCCTTATTTTGCTGGGACTTTCTTGATGCCTTTTCTGCATGCTGCTTTGGTGTCTTTCTGGTTTCTCTTCCACATGAGCAACGTTTGGCCACCTGCATGTTAACTCAGCATGTTATCAAACCCTCCTACACAACACATTCTTAAACAGCTTTTTACTTACCCTCAATTTTTGGGGTGGTGGCTCCTATTGTTTCAGCTATCTGTTCCATAAAGCTTAATTACACTTTGCAGTTGACTCAAACGAAGGGTGGTTGTTACACCCACTACCTTCAGCAAGACCTCATGCACCTGCCAGCATCACACGGTGTGCATTTTTAGTACCCAGACAAGCCATTGCGTTTATGTCCCTCAGAACTACACAACAGGACAATAACCACTGACAACAAGTTTTCTCAGGCACACAAAGCTCTTCCCATAAAATTTCTGAATCTCCAAACCACCTTCTTCCATATTCCCTCAGTAAAGAGGCTCTGCACTTAAATGCAGCAACTCCCTTTTCCTTGACAAAGGTAGTATCCGAGAACTGAAGGAAAACAGCCTGTTCCACTCTTTTCTCCTACCCTTTAAGTCACTCTCCACTCCTCAGCTAATTTCCTTTTCCAATTAAATTTGCCAACGGGCTGTTCTCTTCGCTGCAATAGCTGGATTTTCCCTTACTGTAAATTCATAACTTTGTGAAACACAGCTCTATAAATTTCAAAATTAACCTGTATTCTCAGCTAGGCTCAATGTGGTAAGACACAGAGCTGCCAGAATAGCTTGGGGGGAAAAAAAAACCCAAACGTATTTTTACCTGTCAGTCAAACTGCCATCTCTGGCAATGAGTGGAAGGTTCTTTCATACTTTGGAGGGCTCTTGACAATGGGACACCCACGTTCAAGCTCTTGCTGTGTTCACCTGAAGTGTGGAGTTAAAAAACTCTGCTCTGAGTTAGGTAGAACTACCACTTTCAAGTGGGATGCAGCCTGTGTCAGGTCAGGTTCTGATACCACACAAAAAAACTGTTCACAAATTAAATCATCCTATTAACTTCCAAAAGCAGACATTAACACAGCTGAGTTAACAAGAAAAATATAAACGTGAAAAAGAATAACATTTCAAAGAGTTCTCCTTTCACTCCAGCATGGGATAAACAAATTTCAAGCTCTGCTAAGGAGGAAGCACCATACTCCAGCAGCAACAGAACTGTAGCATTAGTAGCAACGGAGTTCAGGCAGAAACCTTTAGGCTTCCACTGTTCATATGGTATTTCCAGACTTTTGGATGGTGGTTGAGATACAAGTCTCCTAGGAACTGACTTGTGCCAACTTGGCAGTCCCCAAATTGTTCCAGTTTTCCCCAACTTGTTCAGTAAGCCCTCTGCTTCCAGGGCAGAGGCCAATGCGTGATGGAACGAGGACTGCTGCTCCTTGTGGAGCTTTGCAAAGTGCAGGAAGGTCCTCTGAGCAGCAAACTCTCCTCCCTGGGCCACGTGGCCTTTGTAGTGCGGCTGATTCCCCACTGCAATCCTGCCCTTTGCAATCATCTCCTTTAGCAAAGCTTCCGAATGCTCTCATCTAGATGGGGTCAGTTCCCAGGCAAAGCAACAATCCCTGTTTACCTAACACCACCATCCTGGCCTAGAATAGGGATGTCCTTTCTCTGACCCATTTGACACAGGAAATTTATCAGCTTTGGAGCTTTTCCACTTAAAACAGAGAGACTTTTGTGAACACAACTTGCCAAGACCTGCTCCACAGAGCACACAAAGGAGCACAGTATCATGGAAATAAATGAGCCACTTCCTTGCACAAGCACAGTTGTATTCCTCAGCCTGGCGGTCATGCCCTGGCAGGAACCTCACCTGGCACCTATTTTTGTCAACCAACAGGTCATAACCTGGAGGCATCACACTGTTGAGAACAGACGCAAGTTCTTCACAGGAACAAACAAAACTGAATGCATGGGCAGGCTTTGGAAATCCCATGGAAGGCTTCTCTGATGAGTGATGAGCAGATTGCAAAAGCATTTAAGTACTTCTGGGAAGTACCAGATCCCATAACTGCTCCATCCCAGGAAATTGCCTCATCATTAGGCAAAACAGTCGTGCTCCCTCTTGTTTTCTTGCTCTGTGGCATAAGTCTTCCTTCCTTCCTGACTAGATCATGACTCTACATCAACAGGTGAGGTGAGGAGTGTCTGTGCTAATTTGTTTACTGGATAAGCCAATTATCTAGCACACAAGGTGTAAATTTGAGCTACCTCTGGCACAGGAGGAAGCTCATGATGAATTGATACCCCTCACTTTCCAGATGAGAGGTGAGCACTGCCATAACTCAGAAAAGAACAGCAAATCCTTCATATATAAAGAGAAAACACAAGTGACACAGGTGCCTGAGCCCAAGCCGTGAATCTCGATTTAAATTCCTAATATCAAAGCTGTGAGCATGCACTCAGCCTAGGAGAGCACAGAGATTTTTGTTCTTGTCAGCATCCTTACCTTGGCCATTTGGTCTCTTTAGTAGGCCTTGAAGCCCCCTTTTGGGTACTTAGACCAGGACTTGCAGTACCAGCACAGGATTTTTAAGTTAGGCATGTTGTAACTCAGTGTTCCCATGCCAGAGCTGCTGTTGCCTGTAATGGCATGTACTGCAACACAGACCCACAACGGATTCACACAGGTGACTGCCAGCTAGGAAAGTGCTCAATTCTCAAGATTTGATGATTTGACATAAAATTCTGACAAGATTTTAAAAAGACAACTTGATATATTTCTAAAAGAAAACTAAAAAAAAGTATGGAAAAAAGCACAGAAGCTTCATAATTTAGTATGGATCTCTGATGCCTAGGGTTATTGGTAAAACACCCTCATGAGCCAATGTCACATCAATGCTTAGAGCATAAGGTACTAATACTTCCTTCTGAAAAAGTTTGACTAATTTGTATCACAAGCACACGGATTTCTCAACCTTCAGCAAAACCTCCCCTAACATTCTGCATAAGGCAAGCATTCCGTTTACTGAATAGTGCACCCTCAGCTTTTGAAATTCACAACATCTTAAAATATCAAATGGACCCCTGAATATTTGTACCTACCCATTCTATAACAATATAGTGCTCCCTCAAGGAATGGCTGACAGAGCATCCTTCCTGTGCTTTAAAAATGGGCAGTCTAGAGGAGAGTGAGTTTTGGCCAGTCAATCACACATGAGCTGGCAGAGGAGAGGAGGCAACAAAAACAACAGTTCTACCTAGGAAGCTCATCAACACACTGTCCCCATAATTAGCTATGCATGCCCTCTGCAACCTTTTATTAGGCCAGCTAGCCTCAGAAACATCAGCATCTCCTCAGAATCAAAATGTGGATAGACTCAGTCAAGAAAAGACATAAACTCACCTTTACAGTGAGGTGGGTCATCCTTGGTGTGAGTGACCTGCGTTCCTCGAGTTAATCGTCACTTTCTGAAAGCTGGGGTCAGGACTTCATTGATGAAGACATCCTAAACGCTCTCCGGCTCAGAGCAAAGACACCGAGGCTTCTGGAAGGCAGAATAACCATAAAGACAGAGCCAAGTCACACTGATATTGTATGGAGTCTATTTGGAGGCTTGGCCTCAATTAGCATATAAATGAAGTAATACACGCAGTCGCAGCTTGCCAGAAAATGAGACAGAATAATCTCTCCAATTTGGCAGCTCTCTAGAGCATTTCGTTTGTGAATGAAGAGCCAGGCACACTTTGAAGCCAAGCTGGGTCCACAGTTTCCAGCCAATTGACTTTATGGGGGGAAAACGAGTCCTGAAAAGTTGTGAAGCAGACCAGCACTTTTTCTGCTCTTAAACTAAGTTGCTATTGTAGGAAAGTGACTATAAAGATACTCATCACAGTTCTAGTATACTGATACCATTTCACCTCTTCCATCCACAGGTCCAGACGAGCTGTGGTACAGCCCTCCCACTGCAGGCTTCTGGCCATTAACAGAGTGCTTGATTGTATTCCAAGTACAGGAGAAGGAACTGAAAGTTCACAGGAAAAATGATATGGAGGAGATGTGACCACGTAGCTGCTGAGCTTAGACACAGACAGAAATCTTACTTACAGATCTTTATTAGGGTAAAGAATAAGGAGACAAAAATAGAAACAAAGATATTAAAAACTGGTGCAGGAGAGCAGAGAAGTAACTACTAGTTGTATTTATTTATATAGCCTGTGCAAGCCTTTTAAGGCATTTCAATTAAGACAGAGGGAAGAGAGCTTGTGTTTTTGTACAAATGCCTTTCACATTTATTAGGGTTTAGTTTTCCTTGTTCAAATATTTTCAATTGTCAGGGGCTCAGCTCAGACGCAAAAGCAAGGAAATCTAAGCACAAAGGCATGCAGATTTTTCCAAGAGTAATACACTCTTGCTCCTATAGCTACATAGTCTACTTTGGGGAGGATCAAATTTCTAGGGGAAAAAGCAAACCAGATTTGAACATAGGTAAAATGTAAAAGGAAAATTAGTGCTAGGCTAGGATAGTCTTTTATCTTCAGACATTTTAACTCTGGTTTAAATACACTGACTTTAAAAAAAAATCCCTTCTCCATTTACATTAGCAACCACAATCGAGTCTGGCTTGACTGTACATGTAGCTGTATCTTGTTTTCCATCCTGGGACAAATACTTCTCTTCATAAAAGGGTGGGAATTACCAGAAAATCTCACAGGTTTCTCTTGAAAGTGTCTTTGCATCCTTCAGCTAGCTGGTAGTTTCTTCATGTGCTGAGTTTGTACCTTCTCCTCATTTCTAAGCTCCAGTTTAGTCCTTTCCTACAATGCTGTAAACAGCTGCAATCTGGAAATGCACAGATGACTCATTCTTTGCAAATGCCCCGGGTCTGCTGCTCAGCTGGGGTGAGGCAGGTACTCCTGCCCAGTTCACCTCATGGACATCTGAACACGGGGGTTCTCGTAAAAAAATCCACAGTCACTACCTGGTCCTGGACTTGCTTTAGGTACAATCCCATCTGCTCTTCACAACTAGGAAAGCTGTGATCTGAATAACCACTCTCTTTTCCTGTGACATGAAATAGCCCAAAGTACCTTAATGGAAAGCAGGAATGACAGTCTGCTTGAGCAAGACCTGGGAATTTTAACAACTTGGATCAAAGAAATGTGTGACGTCTAATTTTTGTGCACCAGATCAAGTTGGATTAATGTCATAAGACCAGAAAAGGCAAAATATAAATACTCCTTGAAAAGCCTCCCCTTGTGCATTTCATTAATGTTATCTACCCCATCCAATCTGCTTTCCTGGTAAGCCATTGCTGGCACAGCTATTGTGTGAGGGACGCGTTCTGATCTGGCACTCCGGAAAATATCCCATTCAAGTTTCAACAAGGGTGAAGTATTTCACTGAGGAATTACCATTTGTTTAACCCACCCTCACCAAAAAAAAAAAAAGGAGCAAAGTGGTTCATCAAAAATGGGTATAGCAGAATGAAATAATCCCATGACTCAGGGTTGAACCAGCGTTATGATGCAAATCTGCTAGTGACTCCAGCTTGCATCTGTTTAAATTAAAGGGCAAAACTGCTCTAATCTTGTTAGGTCTTGCATATTCTGACAACACCACCTGAACTGGAACAGCAACATAATTTTCCAGTTGTCTCCATGCTTTGCTTTCTTGTGGTCAGAACCTAAGAGTAGCTCTGAAAAAAAGAGAGGGCTGCTTCCCAAAATTTTTGCTATGTAAATACATTTCTCATTCATGCTTCTGGGCACATAACATCACCTCCAGGTTCATTAACCTTTTATGACCATGACCTATACCTTGGAAATTACAGTTTATTATGAAATGAAGTTGGTAGCTCTGTCCTGAACTCACCTACAAAAGGTCCAGCACAGATTACTTCATTAAATCTTGTCTCAGTCTCTTCCTCCATCTCAAAAATACAAAGAGCAAAGCAGCATAGCTTAGCAGAGCACCAATAATGACAATTACGTGGACCTTTTGCTTGTTTTGTATTATCTCAGCATGGCAAGGTCCCATCTCTGTTCATAAATGAGTAGTGTGTTCAGGGGACCAGCTCCCATTTGGCTAAACCTTTCTGCATGCTCTGCAGGGAAACAAGACCACACAACACAAGGATCATTGTATGGGCTTAAACTACCTGTCTCAAATTATTTAAGTAATAGGCTGCAAGGCAAGTCTGGTATTGAGTGACTGATACTCTTTATGGACTCCATTACTGAGCACATGACTAATGACCTTCACCACACGAGACAGCCTAGGGACATGTATGCCTCATGGGTGTTACACCATGGACAAGTGCCACACATGACATCCTTATCTGATGCAATTTCTAGCCTCTGGCTCACCCCAATTTTAATTGCTTCCTTTGCTGTCTAAGGGCAGGGAAGCAGCAGAGGCTGGAAGGACTCACACCACCTACATGGGAACCACGGCAGGGGCAGCCTGTCACATAACCACATTGGTCACCACCTTCCTTTGCTCCTCTTGATGGCTGCCAGAGCTACATCCAACCCCGACACCAGCTCCTGCCTCTGGTGCAGCTTCCAGTTAGGAAAATGTACAAGGTGAATGGTTTGAAAGCCTTCACAAAGCTCCAGCTGTTTTTATTGAGCTTTCCTGTACCTATGGCATGTAGAAAAGAGCATTAGGAAAGGACAGGAACAAGGTTGCTTCCTCATTCAAAAGGAACTAACGTGCAAACCAAAGATCTCAGAGAAATTAATAACCTTCTGTGATGTTCAGCATAAACTACAGAGACCAGCTGCAAAATAACAGTTGGATTTCAGCTATAAACAGACTTCAGTTTTACAGTAGGTTTATATATCTATTTCAGTGAAGTTATTTATTCTACAGGAAAAATGCTATTTGTAAAGCCCCGGGAAAGGCAGGGGGGCAAGAGCAGAAAAGGAAGTACTGCTTGTGTTGTTAGAAGAAGCTTCACTTCTAGACTCAGAAAGGGACTCTAAAATAAACATTTCACAAAGCTACAAATTTGGAGAGTCGTCAAGAAAATCATGCTTTTTTCTTTTTTTTTGTTAAAGGAAAAAAAAATTATCTAAAAATCTCTCATCTCTGCCATCAGGATATTTAAAGTTACTTTCCTGCCTTTAAAAGCACACCCTGTTTTGTGTTTCCTGGCTGGGGGTGGGGAAAAAGGCCCCACAGAGATACAGAAATGACAGCCCAAGGTAAATAAGAGTAGTATGTGTTTTAGTATTTGCATGAGGCAGTGAGGTAAGTGGAATGAAAACTGGGCTGCATATAAGAAGAAAAGAAAGAGATAGACTGCTTAGGTCAAAGAAACTTTGAAGATTCAAATTAAAAAATGTGAAAACAGGAAAATCTACCTAAAGCTGCCAGTTCTATGCAGGCTTAGTATGAACTGTGTATTTTAAATGAACTAATTTAAACACAATAAGTTGCTGTGTAAAGGTAAACTCCACACTGAAAAAAGGGTGGCTCCAGCTGAAGCAGGCTTCTAAACGAAAACAAGCAATAACTGTCATCTTTATCTATTGTAAAACAAGCAATACTAAACCATGCCATTTCTCATGCTATGCTTTTTTGTCCCTCCAAGTCTAGCTTGTTTCATAGCAAAAAATGAAAAGCAGATTCTTGGTTTCTATAAAAACATTTCAAAGGAAAAAGAAAAGATGAGGTATTTGGTTTTTATTCTCAAATTTCTCCAAAACACAAATGGTGACAAGGTGGTCTGGAAACATAATCATGAGTAACAGGCACCCATACAGCACCGAGGCAAGAAACACTTCCAGAAGCACCCAAGCCTGTAGGACCAGGGGAACCAGCACAGCTTCGCTGAAAGACCTTACTCATTCCTTCCAAAAATTAGTTTTTGGGCACCACAAGCCATAGGTTCTAAGTCTTATTACTATGCCAGCTGCTGATTTGTCAGTTACTTGGTTACCTCACCCATCGTGACCTATTCTGCAGACATTTGCTTTCTTTTTTTCTTCCCAACTTTTAATCAGATTCAACAGTAGCACAATAGCAGTGAGGTAACAATAATGAAAAAAATAGAGCAGCCTTTGCTCAGCATGTCTAAAGAAGGTGCTGTCACACCTGTCAACCAGCCACCTATTCACAACACAAGTTGAACAGGCCATTAAATGTGCATCCCACCCCCCCTCCCCTCCCCAAGGTTGTTATGATTATTATGAATTGCTTCATTATCAACATAGGATATGTTGCCCCCAGGTGAAATTATACTTAAAACTATCAGCATGTCATGAGTTCACCGTACAAGATACCAGGTGCTCTTCTCATCTTGCTGCAAATGGTTTCCTGAGCCTTAATGGGGAAGATTAAGATATATTTCTTCCTCATATCAGAGTTTTGAATCATAATTGTAGAATCTAATTTACAGTGTGCATATTTACAGTTTCAAGCAGCATTATTTTGGCTTCCCAAGATCCAATGACAGGCAGTGACAAGTATGAGTCCTATCAGCTTTCTGCTTTTCGATCCCAATTTTAACAAATCCCCTATTATTTTTGCTGCAGCAAGCAGAATAGCCACCGCCAAAGGCAGGAATGCTTATAGCCAGCCAGGCTCACAGAAGTTCACCACTTCGCACATTCTCAGACTCGGTGCCGCAAGGAGAGGTCAAAACACAAGAACACAGAAGTACTGTTATTTTGAAATTAAGTTGTAGTGAGCTTCACTGGCCAATAAATACATTTCTCTTTCTCTTTATTTACTGTCATCTCTGCTGCACAACTAGATTATTTCCTCAGAAGCTGAAGTAGTCCCCGATACATTTTCTGCCTGCAAAGTGCCCATGAAAAAGTAAGCATATAGCTATGTTGTCAGAGGAACACAACTGGGGGGGCTGGTGAGCAGTGCTCCAAATCTTTTTTTTCTTGCAAGATAAGACTTTAATGTTAAATTTGTCTCTTCGATTCACAGGGAGAAAGGGCTGATTTAGGAGATAGGATTTGCATTGAAAGAATTTAATATTCCTTTAATGTTAACTTCAGTTAATATTTACAAAAATCTAATTCTGTGTTCTTTTTTCCTCTGATTCTTGATTTTATTCTCCTATATTAATCACTACTAAAGTCTTTCTTGTTTAACATAATAAATACCATATATAAATTGCTTTGCCCTATTTGTGTCGTTTGTATTGTACTTTAATAATTTAACCCTGGAGCATGCTCTGCACTCCTAATTAATGAAATTTGATGCACAAAGAAAATTGTTTTCTTAGTGTTAAGCAAGAAATAAATGTAATATAGTGGCAGACTTATTCACAGAAACACGCAGGTTTGCGGGAACTAAAAGCACAAAAGACTAAATTTGATAAACTATTTCAGACCAAATACAAAAGAACAAAAGAACCTACATCTTAGTTTTATGTGCTCCTCTTGATGGACTTTGAATGATGCTATTAGAAAAAAAAGCGAACCATGGAAATTTTTAGATTCACTTTCTAAAAGGCGAAACAGTGACATTTTAACACTGCCTAGTTCTTTCAGAGCCCATCAGAGTCACATTCCAGAAGGATGCAGATCCATATTAGTATCTCCAGCAGCAAACCTCTTGCGAGTTCTACTATTTTTAATCAGGAAGCATTTAGACAAATGGCATTGATGCACACCACCCACACAGCTGTGTGGCTGCTCAGAAGGGGCAAATGACCAAGCAGAGATTCTGCCATGAAGGACTGGACCCAGAGAAACATTAACATCAACAGGACACCTTCAGTTTGCCAGAGCTAAGATCCCATGTGGTTTAGGTGAATTTTAATGAGCTCAGTGATCTGGGAAATTTGGTGAAGTGATAGTATGTGGAATCAAGGAGTTACTTGAGCAAGTAACTCCCATTTTCTAGAACCATTGTACGGACCGAAATGGGAGAATCATCCAGTATTTCACCAGGTTTGGGGGGGGGGGGGGGAAGCTTTGTATTTTTGGGAGGAGGAATAGGTGCAGATAAAAGAATAGTAGGTTTTCCTGTTTGATTTAACTAGCTGGTTGTCCTTTTAGAGATTAATCCAAAATAAGACTTCACAATTACAATTTCTATTTACAGTCTTCCTCTTCGTTGGGTACTACTTCTAGTGCTCCATGCTTGTAACTAGGTTGTTAAAACAAATTTAATCAGTGGTATATGATGCATCCATGCTTCTCCAATATGCAGCTTTTTGATTTCTTAAGCATACGTTTCAACTTAATGTCAAGTTTCAGAACATATTTTAGCAGAAAGTAACCAGGAGCAGTTAAGAAAATGGCTTTATTTTCCACAAAGACCGGTCCATACTTTCTATTTTAAACGATGAACCAATAAACATACATTTCAAGACTAATGTAATCCTTCCAAAAGCTTAATCTGAAGTGATTTGTCTAAGAGAACCACAGTCTTTTATCAGAATTGCAGAAAGTACCTGAGCAATATTCAGCCCACTTGCCCGAATAGCAGTGTAAATACAAGTTAGGTATTGACTTCAGAAGAATTATTACTGATCTGTATCAATCTGAGTGAGGATAGAACTTACACCTTATCATCAGAGTAAAGGAAAACAGGCAGAATAATTTATCTCTGAATAAAAATATTTTCTTTTTCCATTTAGTCTTTGGAATGAACTAAATGTATTTCAATTCATTCTGAATGTCTTTGCCATCTTGTTAGAAAGCCAAAAGCCTTTTCTTTGAACATTCTGTGCTCCAGCATCCCACCTGGAAAAGCTAATATTTTAAAATCTTACTACACTTCATTTTGTTTCTTGCATATCACAAATCAAAAACTATCTAGATTTGCAGAAAGAGATTGCAAAAAGTCACCATTTAACCAAACTTATGGTTTTGTTACCTAAGCCAAGCAAAAGCAAAGAATTTTCTCTGAATTCAGCTAAACCAGTCTTCTAGAAAATGCTGATATTTTCTTTGTGTGATAAGAGTTGTAAGTACCATAACACTCCCATTGCTATGGTACCCGCAGCGACAGTAATGAAAGACTGACAATTTCTATGTCAGCAGTGATGTCAACAGAATTATTCCCAGAAATGAAATTATGAATAATTCATTTTGAAATATTCCAGTTGGTATTTTCTGAAGTAACTGTGAGTTTGGATCTCTCTAACTCTGCATGCAGAGCAGCTCAGAAGGCTTTGTTTTTCAGATAGCATTGAGGACTTCCCCTTTGAAAACCCAGATCCTGCAACGGTGTCTTAAAACTAGGAAGACACCACCAGTAATCACTTTGGAAAATCATTCCATGCAATCCCAGCCTGTGTCTTCTGCAGTGATGTCATTGTGGGTCACCCATGATCCACATGCATGTTTACGTCACAATACTCAAAGCAAGTTTTAGACAGCTATTTTCATTGCCAGGGGAAGGACAGGGTAGTTGCAGCATCTAACTTAGGCATCTGCTGCAGGTTACGTGACAAAAACAGTCTCCTCATGCACCCTCTAAACTTTCTACATACATGACCAGATGTTTAAGCAAATGGTGACTCCAATAAACCATTGGAGAGGGGACAGAGTATCTGGGAGACATATCACAAGAAAAAAAATTATTTTTTTTTTTTTTATTCCTTCATGAGCTGCCAATACCTGTCCAACCAGCCCATGCCACAGGGCAGGGACAGCTCTGGTCCAAGTGAACTTTTAGTTGCCTGGGGGAAGCAACAGCATAAGGTGGCCTCCTCTGCAGATTACTCATGGCACAGGTTGCCCGGGACAGCAATGGTCTGAACTCTAGGTGTGAGCCCTGTGGGAGAGCTGGCTGCTGCAACAGCTGCTGACTGCCCTTCACATCCAAGATGAAGGGAACAGTTCTGTCCTTCACTGAAGCAATGCTCCTGCTCCAAGCAGCCTGCCTGAAGAAAGGCTCTCCCTGCCTTGTCCAACTATTAACACTTGTCTCAGTGCCCCAGACACCCAGTTAAACAATATAAAATCCCTACAGACATCCAGACCGAATCCTGGATTTCCTGGCCAGCTGACATTCACTCACTGGAATATAGTCCTTGATCTTCACAGCATCCAATGCACACAGCGATTTACTGCATCTCAGCCTCCCTCACCACCCAATATGTCTTTGACAGTATCTCTTGTGTGTCCACATCTTTCAAAATGCCAGAGGAGTTGCACAGCTGCAGAGGAGCCAAGTGTGGACATAGGTGTGCACATGCCTGCCCTGCAAATCAGGGGAGCAGAGACCACTCAGCCACCTCCTTTTCTATTCCTCCAGTATACCAGGGACACCTGTGTTCACTGACAGCAGCCCAGGAGCCCAAGTAATATGGTCAGACACATTAACAAAAAATCAGAAATATCTTCTGGAGGTGCAAAGAAGGTAAGGACATGGAGTGAGACGATTGGGATGAAGAAAATAAATGTTAGAAGTGTCAGTGTTTAAAACTAAATAGAGTGAAATTTAAAATTGAAAACAGATCTTGTATAAGCTTAAGAAGTGTTCTTATGTAAAAATAATCCGTCAGCAGAAATAGCCTAAGGAATGTTCCTATTGATTCAAACCAGGCTTTATGCAGGTGTATTCCAAGTCCTCAATAAAATTGAAAAGACTGCTCTTCTTACACTCTTTAATCATGGCTAATGCATGTATTTTTTAACCAATCAGAAGCAGCCATCCCTAGAGCCACACCGAGGTCCTGCTTGTGCACACCAGGGATCTCAACGTTTGATAGGTACCAGAGAAACCCAAGCTAGACAGCATGAACAGGCAACACCTTGCAGTACCAGACCGAATTCAGCCATAACAGAGTCCATCCTCACTCTTATTAATGAAGAATAATGACAGATTAAACATCCTCCTCCAAGACTGTTCCAGTCACAGGACTGTTTGAGGTCACAACCAAAACGTCTTGGAAAGCCATCTTCAAATACTATCTAACAAAGTAAAATCTATGTTATTCTATTGGCACTCATCTATGCCAGACAGATCCACAAACACAAAATCCTTTCCAAGCAGAAGTAATGACTTGCCGAAAAGACATACTTCAGTTTAGCTTAGAGACAGGCATATAAGTAATTATCAAAGCTGACGACACTGGAAAGATTGAGACAGTGATGTAATTTCTTCTGGATACCAGTGACCCTGTGAGAGATGGAAGATTAATTTTTCTCCCCTGTGTTAATAACTTTCTCCCTCAACCATGTCATATACCCTCATGGAAAGTCTGGTACCGCTTATATATCCCTTTGCCTTATTTGCCACCTGTGGCTGCAGCAGTACTCAGCATGAGACTGTGGCACTAACTCATGTGCTCAATGGATCATCAGAATTTGTTTGCAAAATGATCCATTAAGACAAAGCATCGCTTTATAAGATGAAGAATCACATGCTTAATTGCTTTCTCTGAACAAGCAGAGGTAATTGCTAAGTATCTTGTATTGATGACTCCATATACGTAGACCCAAAAGGAGAAATGAGCCTGAGAAGTATTCAGTATGGGACTACAGAAAGCAGTGACTCTGCAATTAAGCTGTTTTTCTTAGATGAAAAAAAGATTACTCAACCAGTGCTGACTATTTAAGAAGCAAATAAGAACTTGAAGGAGCAAATGAGCAATACATTCAGCTGAATATTGTTGCACTCCAGTGGAGAAGAGCAAAGTTTTTTGCTATTAATTGCCTAATCATACAATTTGCCCCTCAAGTGTAACAAACCATTTGCATGGATGATTCACAGACAGAGCCATTTGCCTACAGCTGAGACCAGCAGGAGATATATTATGCTCGTGTACATCCGACATTCCCAAAACTTCATGCAAAGTTGCACAAATCCAAGGAGTTCTCAGCTAGGGTAATGTTTCATTTTATTGCCTGATATTATAAAGCTGTATTTTCCTCCTCAGATCTGAATAGCTGTGTTTTCCTCCCCAGGTTAGTGAGACCTAACAGCAAAATAATTTTGATTTCCAAAGGCTACTAAGGGACTTACATAATTATGTACCCTAGTTGGCTTGTATTTAAAATAATTAACCCTAAATTTAAAAAGCTACACAAATGAAAAATATCACAAGAAGCTACAAAGTTAAAATTCTTGCCAAGTTTTCAGCCTGTGCCTCTCTCTTGCCTGTTCCACTCAGTGTCCTTTGGTACTCACTAGATCCCTTACTTGCATGCCAAGAAGGGATGTGCGAGACAGATGTCACTTTCTTCTTAACTTTTTTCAAGGATTCAAGAAAAGCAGAGAGTGTTTGGAGCGCTGACACCAGGAGTTAGAGTCCACAGCTGAGGCTCTAGTGGCAAGTCCATGACATCTCCTCAGCTCTGCAGCCAGCCACAGAAGACCAATGCTGCAGGACCTGAATGGCCTTAATTAGGGTTTCCCAGACAAGTTGCACACCAGATACTTCACATGTTACCAAAACACTCCCTCAACTGATGACCATCTCTTTCTGCTCAGGCACAAAGTGCAGAACTGCTGTTGTCACCAGTGGCAATACAGGCAGAAGCTAATTGTGTGAACCATGTTTTTAAGTGAAGATTTTGTATCAGTGATGAACAAGTAGGAGATGATGGAGAGAGCTCCAGCAGGAAGAGAAAGGATTTATGTGGGAAGGCAGTGCTTGCTGATAGGAGGCATGAGAACTGCCTGGACGTAATGGTGAGGAGCTTCCTGCGCTTTGTGCACCGGTCTGTAGGCAGGTGGAACATAACAGCATTTATGTTCATGTAATAGCAACAAAGAAGAGAAAATAATCCAGTGAAACGATTATGGCCTTGCTTATGGCACAGACCACTGGAGTGAAGTGCCATACAGCAGTGTGGTAAGATCGCAGCCCTGCCTCAAGAACCCAAAAGCTTTAAACTTCCTCTGGAAAAATGATACCCTGCAACAAAGGCAAACTCCTGTGGCTTGCAGCAATTTCCTCAAGTACAGGAGCATGGAAGCAGAAAAGAAAGCCAAAAGTAAAGCACAACTTTAAAAAAAAATATTAAACCCATAGCTTTGTGCTGATTTACCAGACTAGAATATTAAATTTCTTGTGAATGTTTGCAGATTGCCAAGTATTTCTTACTGTTTGTAGCTCCTAAAATGTTGATCAACATCAACAGGACTATGAAATTTAGAATACCCAAGTGCCTTTCCCTTTCTTCCCCTAATGCTTTCTCCAGCACATTTCAGTCATGTAGTGGAAGAACAGAAATAGCATCGTAAGGATTACTAAACCAAGTCCAGAATAAGAATAGCAAATAATCAAAAAAATATTAAGCAAACTATATATACACCTTATAAAAATGACTAATGCCACATACATTTGAAGGAAATGAGAGTTAATTAGAAATAATGAACTAGCCAAACAGGGCCAACTTCATAGTCGTCATTATTTGTGGCTGCCAGCTCTAGCAGCAGTCAAAAGATACATCCATGTTTGTATGCTCCATTTTTTAGCTGTCACTGCAGCTCTGCATAATTGATTCTATCGCATCCCCATCATCCAGACATATTGCCTAATATGTAAATATAAATTGCTGCATTTCTTCTTGTCTCTCTCCCATCCAAACCACAGATATCTTCCGTATGCAGCATATTATTAAAACTGCGACGAAGGCAAAAGTTAATAACTAGTTTCTCCATAGGAAACCATTTTATCCTACAAAGGGATTTATTATCTGAAGTCAGGCAGGCTGCAAAGTTTGCTGATGGGAAACAATCCCTCTGCCATATTCAACTGTTTTGACAGCTGCTAAATGCAAGTGATGACACACTTGAAATACCTAGTCTGAAACAGGATAAGATGAATACTTTATATTAAAAGCTTTCTTGTTCTAATGCCTGTTTTTGCATGTATTAGCACCAATAGCAGAACAGCACTTTATACAGATGAAAGTAGACTTGGACTTTAACGTGAGTCAGTCGTGATTCATAGCTCAAGCCATGTAATTCCTATCTGTACTTGCTTATTTTATAATAAATAATGGACCCTTTAAAGACTGCCTAACTGGCATGTGATCCACAGCCTTGCAGTTACATGATGGCAGTTCAAACCTAGGACAGGGCATGAATGAAAAAAAGCTGTTGCTACTGAATAGGGAGGCTTGATAAAGGCATCCCAGAACTCTCACCAAATCCACAGTGGGCCAAACACAGGGATCTTTCCACATCTCCTGAATGATGAGATGAGCCTGAATCCACCCCACCTCCTCCACTGCTAATTCTTTTTGAACAGCATAGCCACTGAATTGGGTCAAGTAGCAGGTTGGAGGTTCAGTCTGCTTCAGCTCATGAGTGAAGATCCCTGTGCTCAGCAGCGAGATTCAGCCAGCGTGATGACAGCTCTCCAAGCATCCCTCCAGAATTTCTTCAAGGACACAGCAGACCAGGAAAAAAAGCCCTAAAACATCTCAGTGTGCAGATTCATGCTTGAAAAGACACTAATACATTAATAATGTGATAGAAAAGGGCAATACGCTACCAAAATGGAATCTCTTTGTGGGTGCCTTGCCAGTAGTCCACACGATAGCTTATGTGGCATGAACACTGACAAGATAAACAGAAGTTTCTTCTGAAACGCAAATGAAGAGTCTGAGAAAGAATAAGAGTAAAGGCTATTAGTCTTTACTACTCTAATGTATTTGTTAGGTAGCATTTTAGAGGCAGGTGGAGAGCATCATCCTGTCTTCAGGTAGGCCACCCACATATTATCATCCTACCAAACAAAAGCTTAAAGGTTTTTTTTTTACTCTGTGGATTTATTTCAGTCTACCTTCCAGGCTTGGCTAGCAAAAAGGGTTAGTTTTGTTTTGTTTTTTCTTTGATACAGACCATCAATATCTCATGAATATTATAACATATTCAAGCCCCAGCAACTACAAGAAGAGTCAAGGGCTTGCAAGCAGTCAGTTACAGCAAACAGAGCTGTAAATATTGGTGTTTATGGGATTCATCTCTTTAAGAGCAATCACAGGATGCCAGTGCACTAAGATGAAACCACAGTGCTAAAACCAGAGCATTTCACACAGCTGCTTCCAGAGCAGAGCAGTGACTCTCCTGACTCTAGAAAGCTGCGATAGCTGGTTAGATAACCATGGAAACTCAGTCTAGAAAAACAAAGCAAGTGACAGAAAATTTCACTCAGTATTTCAATGACAACCACCACTAGTTTTCAGCTGTTCTCATTTACACTTTTCTAGCCTAGTGCATACACAATTTGAATACCATGGATTCTCTATGAGCTAACACAGCCCACAGTCAATACTATTTTCTGTACTTTTCTGTACAGACACACCTGCACTGGCTTCATTTAAGACATGGTGTAAAACACTTTTTGGGGCAAACCTGACACCTTCTAGTCAGTTCAAAACACTAATACACAGCCTCCCCAATTCTGCTCTACAGCAGACAGCAATGGTAGTCTTTCCACATCACTGCGCTTACTCAGATACATCAGCGTCACAACTGTGCCAAAGCAGAGACAGTAACTTGTCAACCCTTGAAAAATGAAACAAAGAGGTTCTCATCAACTTCTCTCAAAATATAACGAGCAGGCACACTCAAAATAGATGAGGTTACTTGGGGAAAATGAAATAATCTGTAAATGCAGGTTCACTCACAGGCAGCTGCACTCCGACTTTTGTGCCAACTAACAGATGTTCAGGTAAAGCTAAGATAAGATTGTAGCCCTATCTATGATATAAGTGGTTATGACCTGCACAAAGCCTGGCACTAGTTAAATGTTCGTTTCCAACTGTCTTGTTTTTCCCAAGAATTGATTTCCAATTTGTGGGGAAAGACTAACATGTCACTCATTTGTCCTCCACAGCAGCTGTTGTCCTTAACAAAAGTCTGTATGTAGACCCTTCCCAAGAGAATCTTAATGCTTCTATTTCATCATATTTAAATCTTGGCAAGTAAATGAAAGAGGACTTTCTGCCCTGCTTCAGAGATGTGCAAAAGCAGCTCTTGGTCTTTGTGCCTGTTCTCCCCTCCCTCATGCAAGCCGGAGTGCTGAGCGTCCCCTTACAGCCCCTTAATTCAAATGCTGGACAAGGGTAATCACATTTCACACTTCATGGTTTAAACTGATCACCATATGGATTAGGAAAGAAACTGTCTCTCACTGCATATGCATCTATCACACAAGTTCATAGCTCAGTTAGTGGTTTCTTCACTGTTGTCTCAAGAATTGGGTATTTGCCGCAGCCGGAGACATGGATGCTGGACACACACATCTTCTTCTTGTGCTTTATTTTGCTGGCTCTGTATTTTTGAGACTTCTTCAGAGCAGGAATTGAGATGACAGTTTCATTGCTCTGAGCTGAGCATACTTTGTAATTATTTAACACATTCCACTTTCACACACAAATAATGACTTGCTGGAAATTCCCTTGCCGCGCTTGTTAGAATGCACTGAAAGAGTGGCTTTGATCATCTTCAGAACTGTTCTCCTGCTTTTAATATTTGGGGCAGATTTATGGTTTCAGGTTAAGATTTAACACATTGCCCATTAAGACCTTTAGCCATTTTGTGGGTTTCAGTTGGCATTTTTGTTTTGTGGTTTGTTCATTTGTTTTTAAAGCACAAATTTTGCATTTTTAAACTATTCTAGGGAAATTCAGAATTTTAAGCAATTTTATTTTGCTTAGTACCCCATAGTGTTACTGCCCAGGTGGCTGTCCTTAACAGCTCTGAGATACCCTCTAGGTAAAACATCTGGAGACCTTCTCAACAGTTCACACAACTTCAGTGGAGAACATAACCACGGTTTCCGAGGCCTGAATCCCCATTCAAGAGATGTTGTACCTTCAGCTGCTACCAGGCTGCAGCAGTAACAGTAGTTCTGAAATAAACCAGAAAATATGGATAATTATGCCTGGCTTCTCCCCACCAACCCAGAAAGCAGATTTGGCAGGAACATTCAGTAGAGGCACACAGCAGCATAGCAGAGAAATTGAAGAGGAAAATGGGTTCTGGCCCATTTAAAAGAGCTGTGTATTCTTCAGTGCTTCATTGAATCAGCACTCAAGCAACAGAGCTGCCATCCCTTTAGAGAACATGTACAGAGGGAGTCTACTTGGCTTCATACCCTGCACCTTTGGCCCCTATATCACTCCTCCCCAGGAAATATTGTTCATTTCCTTCTCACTTCACAAACTCCAAAGACTTTCTCTCCAGCTTTATCACCCCTTTTCCTGACAAACTGGTTTCTTCAGCACTGTTTTCCCTGACTAGAGACTGTGCTCCCCTTTCGGAAGGCTGCATATACATTGCACACTCTGGGCACCATCTCCATAACCCTGTGTTCTGCCTGCACAAGGAAGAACTGCAAGTTTGCCACATAAATCCTGCCATGTAATCATTTTTTATGCCAACATTTCTGGGCCACAGCAAGCACTCATGCTCTAAGGAGCCTTTCATAACCAAGAGACTTCAGATAGCTCTGCTCTGAATAACCTACGCTGACAATGGTTATTGTTTATGCTTGAAGATCCAGTCAAAACTGGAGCCCCACTGATGCCAGATAAATAGGCAGGTAAACACAGCCCCTGCCTGAAAGGACTTGCTGCATAATTTATGCCAACACAGAGGCAGAGCAAAGAAGAGGAGCCTGAGTTCAGGAACTGGAAGCATGGGGTTAAAGAAAGGCAGAAGAAAGCGCTGGACAAAATGTTGCATCACCACAGGTTAAGGGTTTTTTCCCCCTGCCCATTTGATTGTAGAATCACAGCAGCAAGTGAGACCTCATGACTTCACACCACATAGTCACATCTCCGAGCAAGGATCAGCTGCACCCACACCACTCCCAGCAGACACAATCCACATGGTTTGAACAGAGATGCTATTTCAAGTTGCCTCTTCCATCCACTGTTGCTGTCAGCAAGATCATCTAACGCCTATTCTGGCCACCATGGACCAGAAAAAAGATTATTGCTTTTTTTCTTTGCAACCAATTCATTTATTTGATTACTTTAATTTCTTTCTGCTTTACCTTCCCTAAATTACACAGTCCCACGTCTTTCTCTTCATGATGTAGGGCCCTGGTCTGTCTTCTTACTCTTTTCAAGCCCTTGTAGTTGGGTCTCACTGAGGAATTACCGCTACCATCTCCACATGGAGTAGAATAACTTTGCGTATCCTGTCACCTCTGTCTGCCTAACCTTGTAGAATAAGTGGTTTTTTCAATATAATATATTGTCTCAATCACCTTTTTTTTCCCATCTTTTTTTGCAAAACTGCAACCTATCCATGTTTCCCACCTTGTAGCCAACAGACTAGTTATTGCTCGCTACGAAGCAGAAATTCACATTTGCCTTCCCTGGACTACAACCTATTTTCAAATAATTTTTCCTGCTTCTCTCAGCTATTTTGAATCAGAAGGTTGTTACCTAAAATTCCTGAGCCCCACTGCCTAGCCCAAATTTTCCATTATCAAATATATCTAGTCATGAGTCACTGTTCCACTAAGTCATCGGGGGAAATACTGACTGACTTTGGGCCGCACAGAGCATTCCTTCACTTGCATAAGGGTCCCCTGACAACTATTTGAAGAGCACTTCTCTGATCCACTATTATACCTCATTTCCCTAGACTTATCAAGCACAGCAATAGCAACATTTAGTTCAGTTTGATTAATAAAGGACGCATTCACACTAACTTTATCATCTTTTAGAGACTGATGTAAACTTCTCTGGTGCTGAAAAGTCAAAATGCTTCCTTCAGCAGCGCACTGCCAGAAAACAGGCAGATTAAAACATCTTCAGCAAGCATGGATTTACCAAGTGGAAGGAGGAGAGTGACAAGCATCTCATGTTCTCTTTCTGAAGATGCAGCCACCTTTTGCCCTCTCTTCCAAAAACATCTCCTAATATCTGGACTCAAGCCCTCTCTGAAGCAAATTAGGTTAGCCATATTCTTCAGGAGGACCAGAGAGGTTTGGTTGCTGCTGCATCAAACAAAAACTCCTTTTTTGCCCCAGTTCAAGAGATTTTGGCTGAGAGCAAAGCCTACACTAACTGCAGACCAAGGACATGCCTGAAGTGCTCATGAGGAACAAACCAGCCACACAGGCAGCCACCACTTTGTTGCATGCCAGGTTCCAATCCCCACCACACACAGCCAGGCTGTGTCTGGTGTGTGTGCTGGATGGAACAAAACCGTGTTTTTATTTGCTGCACCCTGCAGAAGATACAGTGGAGGAAGAATAGTACATGAAAATGTAAAGGCTTAGTGTCCAACAAGTTTCAAAGCCAGGATCTAAAAAGAACAGGAAAGAAACAGTGCCAAAAATACAGTGCAGCTTAATTTGAAAAACATCAGCCAATATTATCGGTAATCAACAGTCTAAACATGCTTAGTTTTATTTTCCATTAGTTTCCAAGGGGAATACAATAGCACACTGAAACCAGAAATCCAAGATCTGGATCTAAAATTATTATTTGACAAAAAAAATTCCATCACCTGAGACTCAGAGAAACTCAAAATCTGGATTTCCAGAACTGCTAAATTAAACCCTTTGGCAGCAAAATTCTGATTTACTGCTCACAGTGGTACTATTCTTTTCTATAGTCAAGCACAGAGTTGCAGGAACTTCTTCTTTGACTCTAATAGCACCATTTCTCATTAATACTGGCCAGTGGATCTTTCACTTCAAAGACCAAAGTGAGCATGGTGATTTGATTCACATGAAAAAATTATCTTTGCCTTCAAAAGGCATTTAAACTTTAAGAACATCACAATCAGTTTCAAAGAGATTTAAAAACTATCTACTGCAATTGCCTGTGACTTTTTTCCTTTACTTATAAAATTCAATGTTTCATCAATCTTACTATTTTGCTAAAGCCAAAAACTTAACACCATTACGTATTACTCCATAAAATAACATGGCTAGCCCATCACTTACACAGTATAGGAAATAAACCATAAAGCAGTAACTTGGTCTTTATGAGAATCTTGTAAGAGAGCACAGCTTTTCCACAGCAAAAACTGTCAGCAGCAAAGCTGTCATTTACGCTGAACTGCTGCTTTAGCAGAATTTCCTACCACAGCAAAATATTCCTATTTTGGCCATCACCAGGAACATTCAAGCTCTGCTTGCTAAAGAATGGGCTTTATGCCATTTCATAACGTAGCCACCACAGTGCAGGATACTTTAAATTTACTCCTGTTGAGCATTGTCCCAGCACAGTCACATTCCACCCTCACACCAGCTATGGGACACTTTGGACCAGATTTCTTCTCTGTAAGTACAGCTGAGACTAAAATGAAAAGAAAGATGAGACTTAGAACAGCCATAAGGAAGACTAAGTACCAATACCAGCCTCATCATCCAACAGAGAGCCTACTCCACACAAACCACCACAAGCTTGCAGGAATTAGGTTTCATCCCTCCCAAGGAGTTGCCCACTCCCACTGAAAATCTGCCCTCACACATGGCACCTGAAAGCAATCAGAGCCAACCCACACAACAAAGAGAAATTAGTGCTCTGAAACCCAGCACTGCAATGGCAACGAGATGCCTGAGAGTCAAGTTATGCAGGACCTCCAAATTGCACCTCTCCTTAGCAGGTCCAGTGAACAACTCCACCACCTAGTACAGGAAAAGCAGTACTAAAAAAAACGCGCGCAGAAATGTGCTACAATTTGTATCTGTGAAATGCAAGCTTGTGAAATGTACATTCTCCTCCTCCCCTCCCTTTTCCACATATTTATAGAACTTTTATAGACAGAGGTAGCTTTAAATCTATCCTCTTCCTCAGAAAGCGGGGCATAAAATTCTATTAGTAATCCTCATCAACTTAATGTGTCTGAAATCATGGGCAGCAAGCAGTGGAGAGACCATCATGTTCTCTCCAATTTAATAACCACTTCATATCCTGATGCAACTCTCCCCGGAGTGAGAATTTGCACATCTTGACTTCACACTTGTTGCCAGAGGCACAATTTCTATTCCCTGTGATGTTGCTAGTAGGAGCCCAGAGAGCTGAGCAAACTTAGCTGTGTCCATAATAGTTTAGGTATCTTCCACCTTTGGACTTGCATGGAGGGGCCAGTGCCCATCACCATACTCTACCATCTCCATCCTGCCATAAACTGGGCTCTGTTCAGCACATCGTTGCCCACTACAAATATCTTCCATAAATATGCAAAAGAAGTATAGCTTACCCCTGGTCCAAAGGTGCAAGTAACTCGCTGCTTCTCTTTGTCCCCCAGCTCGTGGGGAGATAAGCACACAGAGCCAACGGCCACAGACACAAGGGAGACAAGCAGGGATAGCAACAGACTGACTACACACACAGCTCCTTGCTTTTTAATTGCTTCTTTTTATTTGCTTTTTATTGCTTCCACTTAATTTTTTTAAATTGCTTTTTACAAAGCCTTACGGCACCTCCATGTCTCTTCAAACACTGCCTGTGCTCCTCTGTTACTACACAGGGATCTCACAGCTATAAGAGAAACAGTTCCCAAGGCAGTGGGAGCTGATGAAGCCCAAGGGGAAGATAGCAACCTCCCAAGGCAGCTTTCCCTGCAGCACAGGCATTCATAAGGGCTCCCCCATATGGATTCTCTGGTGCCTATGAAAGGTTGCAATCACCTCTAAGCTCTCTCTGGGGGACAGCAATGGCTTCTCCACCTTTTTGTTGGCTTTCATAAACCTTGACAAAATTTAATTACGCTGAGTACTTTCCTCCCACTGTCACACCTAACCAAAGTTGGACAACAGACACAAGGAGCTTTCGGGCAGAGAAGACACGCTGACACAATAGCAGGTCTGATCAAACAGCTCTAAGTCCTTAGAAATCATGTTATTTTTTAACTTGTATTAACTCTTTTTGCTGCTAGCTTTACCTTTTAAATTTCAGCGTTATTTGACTCTTCCATAAAGTCTTTCCTATTTCTAGGTACAATGTGAGAATTTGCACTTGATTTGTATCACTTCGCAATAGCAAATCATGTTTAAAAATAACTGTGTACTAAAACATTTCCTTTTACATGAAGGCTTATAAGCCATCCCCCCTGTTTTAAAATTAAACCTCAATTTCAGATCTAGCAGTTGTAAGTCACATTTACGAAAAGCGGGTACATGTAAAATATGCAACATTGGCTGTAAGCGGTTACAGACTGGTGCCAGTTTAGCATATTTATGCAAGACAAGAATAGACAGAGGGAAATAGCTCACAAACTCCACCAAAGGACCTGCCCTTTCCCAGGCCCTTTGTTTTGCTTAATGTTCAGTCCATAATCATTTTCCAATCTGCTGGAGGCTGGTGGCCCCACTGCTAGGGAGGGGACCTCCACTGACTCCTTCTGAAGCAAGGTATGCTGGCCAGGGTTTTCTCATTCCCACTCCTGCTTTGTCTCTCACACTTCGTTTCCCCATCCAAAACATGCTTTGAATCTTTTCATCTCATGGTTTTTCCATCTGACCATGATATCCTGCTGGACCACGACAGCATAATTGAACATCAGCGACCTCACTACCCCACCTATGCTTGAGGACAACAAGCATACTAAGCAGACAAAGAGGTGTCCACGAAAGTGATAATTTTGAAGCATGTTCTCCCATGTGGCAGGAAGCTATTAAGAAGAGTCCTATCCACACTCCTCCCTCTTCCCCAGCAACACCTCTATCAGATGCTTGCATTGCTCCCCTGAGGTTCAGATCTGCAAAAGGTTCAGCTCTTCATTAAGGTTGCTGCTCCCGCTGCTTTCAAGCGGCAAGAGGTGCACAAAGCCCAAAATAAGAGCTTCACCCAGCAGTAGCTGCACTCTGAGGTCCATATGCAGGTGGCCTACAATAACACAACTATCAATCCACTCCTAATGTAATTTTTCACAGGAGAGTGGAGAAGGCAAGTCACAGACCTGCAGGGTCTCCCACAGATGTTTCAGTGTTTACAGCCACCTCCTTCCCTTTTCCCCTCTTTTGGGCCTACTGTATCAATCAGCTCCAAGAGACATGGCGGGGGGGTGGATCTGCCAGCCAGCAAAGGTAAATGAGGGGCACAGGACACCCCAGCATTAGTATGGTCACACTGACAAAAAGTTACCCACATCTGCCCCTCTGTGATCACTGAAACAGACATTGGTTTTGATTTTGCATAGGTTACCATGTGCTGCACTGTTTGTTTGGGCTTCCTTAAATAAATCTTTTATATAGTTAGGCTTCCTGGAAGCCTAAACCAAATAAAGCTCAGATGCACAAGGTAATGTTGCACAGGTTATGTCTTCTCTGCCTTACAATAAGCTCTTAGTGAACAGCTGTGATCAGAGAGGGGAATTTAAAGTTTATATTATATTATTATTATACTTTAAGTTTAGATGAAATAAAAGAATAGTGCCCTGAAGGCTCTTTAGCAGTTAGATACTTGAATTAAATTATTGTAGATAAGCCAGTCAAAAATGGGATTCTGTTCTCAAAAACAACATTCAGCCTTAACAAGAATGAAAGGCTGAAAAAGTACCAGACAGGATGGATTGGGTATAGATATTTCATTTCAAAATGAGATAGTCTGATTATATTAAGCTAAAATTAAATAGAGAAAACTAATCACTCAATTTTTTGCTAAATAATTTTTTCCCCCAAGGTCTATAATTTCATAGGAAGTGTTTTAATTGTGATGACTGCACTTTCTACCCTACAGAAAAACTTTTCATTGAAACTTTCCCAAGGATGACAAGCTGCAAAACTGGAGAAACCTTCCACTTGGGAAGGGCCTCATCCAAGGCCATCAGCAATGCCTCCCACAGTGGATACCAGTGTTTGATGGGAGCATTGCAATTTTGTCCTAAAGCTGTCAGCACACTCTTGGCAGACAACTACTGTGTCTGCATCAATACAGCTGCTATCTGATAATCCAAATCCCACAGTGTTTCCAAAGGCAAAGCATGCTTCCTTTCTTTATTTCCTGAAAAAAATCCTATTCCCCAATTCAAGAATCTAACACTCATTTATCCATTAAGTTGTTTGAGATCAACTATTCTGCTTGGAGTTCATATTCTACTTTAAGACAGAATAAGGTTTTTTCTGGCTGTTGGACAAAATCTCATTCCCTAAGGCTGCTGCTCATCCTGCAAGCCTCTCCCTTCCACAGGGCAGGCTGTTCCACCCTGTCCTATGCTCAGATAGGACTATCTGAAGAGCAAGTGTTGGTCCCGACTCAGTTATTCCCCTCCCAAGTATGCTTTGGCTGCCGTGGCCAACCACCATCAGCTGCATCATGTTGCCTCCGGTTGCCTCAGGGACATGGAGCTGTGCCCATCCTTCCAAGAGGAAGTCGGAAGGGTAGATGAGGTCATAAACAATGACTACCTTGTAATTTTTAGCAGCGCAATTACACACACACAAGATACTAGTTTTGAGGGGGCTACACAGCTGCTTTGGAGGAACCCTGGCACCTGATGAGCTGAAGTGCCCAGCTCTGACACACTGTGCTTATTAATATTTTAAAACAGCCAGTAAGAAAGGCTCAGTGTTATAGAGGAGCACTGATAACATGTAATTCAAACAGCTTTTGAGTTTGCACAGACACTTTAAACCATTCACCCATGAAACGTCTTGTCAAAGCAACTTCTCAGCGCAGGTCAGATGCTGAATGGGAGGCACATTCCATCCCATAAACATTTAAGCCACCACTAATTAACTTATCAAAGGCCATGAGAGCCCTTTGGTCAGCCGGTTCCTCCTCTGAACAGACAAGCAGTGGTGCCTCCTCCTAACAGACAGGCAGTGGGAGTGGGTTTGTCGGTATGCACCAGGCATCTCAGGCATGAATTCCAGCCTTGTCCCAACATACTGAGGTACATGGGCACATCCAGCCAGCACAGAGAAACCCTCGCAAACTGTCTCAGTGCTCTGAGAACATGGGTGGTGCTCGGAGTCAACACAGAGGCAGCATGACCAGTGATAACATTAGTATTAGAAGAATCTGATAACATTACTGAAGCATACTAAAAGTCCACAGGGGCCATAGGAGCAGTTTCCTTCCCGTGGCATGCTTTGCCCAAGCTAGAGGAACAGCCCAGCTCCTACTCAGGTCTTTCCCCTGGGAAAAGCCACAAGCCTTCTGTGTCCCCACCTTTGCACACATATAGTTTCATGACAGTATCTAAGGGCATGAGAAGATACAGCTTATCAAAATCCTATAGATTATCTGTAGATAATGATGCAGAAGAAATTGTTAAAATCACTAGCTTCAGGTAGTGGCCACAGGGAGTAAAACCACCCACCATTTTTAAATTATTTTGATTATATTCAGCTCTCATTCCTTCACTCATCCCTTTTTCCAGCCATCTTAGGACTCATTCTAGAGCAGGCTCCAACAGTTCATCACACATTTCAAAGTCATAACAATCATACAGCCAAACGAAGAAAGTCCTCAGCAGCCACCTTCTGCTAATATCAGCTCACCACCATGCAACAGTGGTGTAAAAACAGCACCAACTGTGAGGAACTGCAGCAAAACTTCAGGACAAAGTCCTTAATCCTAGTGTAAAGCCTGAGAGGCCTCAAGCATAACCTGAGACAGTCCTGAACCACCTGCAATGCCAAAGTCATTCACTCCTACAAATATTCATGTAAACCTGGGCACTGAAATAAAAAATAAAACAATCTGTGCCCAAAAAAGTTATGCTGCCCTCAGACACGCAAAGGCACTAGAGTAAAAATGCCAGCACTCGGCTTTTAAGGAGCAATTTGCTCTCTGGCTCTCAAAACCATTAAAAACAAAGACTGAGAATGTCCTTCACATCAAAAATAACAGGGATTTTGTAGCACTTCACATGTTCAAAGGTCTGCCAAGACTTTAATCCACACAACACTAATGGGAATATATATTCTGCTCCATCCCACCACAATGCACAAATATTCACAGGAAGTCTGAAGGCAAGACTTCTCAATTTCAAAATCCTTCTCTTTTCATGGAAAATATTTTGAACAGTGAGAGCAAGAAAAACCCAAAATAATTGTCCAGGAAGAGTTTTCCATTTTCATATGAAATTTTTCAGTAAAATCCTTCTCTGCAAGATTCCTCTCACAAAAAAAATAATTCAGCCAGCTCTGCTGAAAACATTTGTACAATCTAGGTGGTAATATATAAACACACAAGGAGACTGTGGCAAGTTTAAAATTATTTTTACGAAAACCAGATATCAAGACAGGGTGTTGCATTCATGGTGCAACTTAACCCCCGGCCCCTCATCTGCTTCTATTCATGATGCAGCTGCACTGACATGCACCACACCATCAGCAAGCTCTTCTGACTCTCTTGTTTTCAACATCTCCAAAAACATTTCAGACTATTCATGTTTTCATCACCTGCATAGTAAGCTCATGAAGCAATGGAGTCTGAAATATAATGTGTTCCTAATCAAATTCTCACTGGGACCTACCCTCGCTGCCTTTCCCCCATGATTCACCTAAAGTCCCACTTAACAGAAAAGTTAAACTTGTGCTATTTTTTTTCCTAAGTTGTTTCATTGGGATTTTATGTTTGGGTTTTGGTCCTTAGCCTGCAATTACTTCTGAAGAGCTGTCTGTTAACTAGCATGAGGATGTAGCTTGTATTGACCCATCAGCAGCGCCCAAGCAACCAGTAAGAGCTGGTTCACTACCTACACCTTTTTCCTGACATCTGCTCCAGGCCTGACAGCTCCCTAAAGCCTCTGACTGTACCCTCCCCATGCTCCTACAAGAATTCCCCAGCCTTGTTAGATCTTTAAAAAGTGGTTGTACCGTTAACGCTTTATGCAACATTTTTTAATACACCTGTTCTTCTCCATTGTTGTGCACCGTACACTATAGCAAGAAAGAAAGATTACATACAATCCCAGCTCAAAAAATTTACTCAACTCTCATTCTCTGGCTTGTAGGGTTTCATTTCACATTGTTGTTTTAGACAACTCTAGCTATCTCATACCCAAACTACTTCTCACTGAGATCAAAACAGTCTTCATTGCTGTCAATGTTGGCATATCCCCCGCCGGCCCCCACCTTCCAACACAGTTGCTGTCAAAGTCACAGAGCTCAATGCTGAAGGGCTGCTGCGTGTTTGCCTTTTTAACTTGAGGGATGTTGGGAATCTGTAACTCTGCCAGAAAGTAGACTCATTTGTTATTAACACAGCCCATATTTAGCCATGAGTCTCTGAAGTAAAAAGCACATACTTTCTTCTCAACAAAGCCCCATCTCCACACAGCTGAATCCCAAGGGACTGCTGGATCCCATTTGGCATGGCCAAATAAGGTAAAACAAGAATTTGAAAAATGCAAACCTGGCCTGAAATCACCCACAGCTTTGAGGAGCTATTTTTGGATTTTAACCTTTTGTTAAAGGGGATGTTGCAAAACGGTCTTATTACTTTGCCCTGCATATTTAACTTCCAAAAAAGTATTTTAGAACACAAGTGAGTTTTAAAGAGATGAAATGCTGGGAGACCAGGACTGAGAACAGCAATGGGAAGCAATACTGAATCTTCACCCAAAATAGAAATGGTGTGATTTGCCAACAGAGAGTGCAAAGACATTCTCCAGAGTAGAGGCAAGCACTCTTCTGAACACACACAGGAGGGAATGCAGTAGGCTATGTAACATACTCATTGTCCCCAACAATTTTAATTCTGGTTTCTCGTGGAACTTCACTGACTTCCCTCTGAAGGAGTAATCAGAGTTGTCTGTCTCTCTATTCGATTAAACTACTAGCATTTATGGGATAAAAGGTGGGATGAATATTCTGTGACTATGTATAAAATATCTTCTTTGTACACATTTCCTATAGAGGAGCTGAGTTGCTTTTCTGTGCCTCTTCAACCATGAATACATTGGCTGTTGTCCTCCAGCAGTCTATTCGTCACAAGCTGCCACACCTGAGAAGCATGCAGGTGTTTCATGGGAACCCAGAGATCGAGATCCCCATTATGAATGTGCATTGAAACTGCAAGCATCTGAGGCACCGGAAAAGCAAGTAGCTTCCTTCCATTCCAGATGAAGTACAGATATGCTGGAGTTACTTAGCTTTACATACAAGTACAAGAAAACCACCACAGAGACAATGAACACCTGGACCAAATCTTTATTCAAGGGCAGTGGAAGAAGCATAAGTTTCTCAAGAAGCTGAATGTGAAAGCAGAAACTCAGAAAAAATTATTTTTTGCTACTTGTTCTAACATAGGAAGGCATTATGGGTATTGTGTGACCAAGAAGCTTCACGTGGTTTCCCTGAGAAATGAAGGCATGGTCATACCACAAAGCATTTTCTCTTTTTGATCATCATCAGTATAGTGTTCTATAAGGTGAATAATGCTGACTCAGCACCTCACCAAGCTGACTAATTTTTGTGGAAGCACTGTACCATTTGAGTTATATCAGCACACCGGTTGTTGGTCTCATGCAGATATTGAGGAAATACACCGTATCCATGCAGAACAAGCAGTTGAAGGTCATTAGGGAAAAGAAGCTGTTACTCACTTCCAAAAACCCTACGTTCTACAGGAGATTAGTGACTGAAACTGTTTGTTAATGTGCTAACTAATCCCTTTAAGCATTGTCATATTAGCAGCACTCAGCCTGGCAAGCAGGCCGAGTGCTGCTAATATGTAGTAGCTTTAAAGGTTGGTTCTCTTTTCCAGGAAATGTTTCAAAATGTAGTTTTGCAAGGTGGAAAACCAACAAGCTTTAAAATGAGAAAGAGGTACCTTTTGCCAGATAGCATACAAGACACTAGGGACATAGGCCAGGTTTTCCAGGGTCACTGGTTTCAGAATCCCAGAACTGCAGACCTCATCATACTGTTTTGTACGTGAAGCTGAGACCGTGGCCTAAAGCAAAGAACCAAATAGCTATGTTGATGCAGTAGGACCATCTAGGTTTCAAGTGATTAAAAGACTTAAGAGACTACTCTAATCCAAACTCATGACTTTTGGATAAGTCTACAGAGGAGGAATTTGAAGGATCTTCCTCTATGGGCAAATTATATTGCAAATCACGTGGGCCCACTTCTGTTGGTCATGAGAGTTTGGGAGTAGGTAGGAATTAATACATCTTTAACAAGCATGACAGGTGATTTTTTTAATAGTCAAATTTGTGAAACTGAAAAGCTCCAATCTGAACACCCTCCGATTTTAGGGTCTTCCTCAGTCACAACACTTCAGTTTGATGAGTACTGAAATGCTCTCTAGGTAAAAATTACTGTAGTGATTTTAATAAAGCTATAAGTCTGAAGATCATTTTGAGAGTTGGACGGCTAAGACCTAACAGTCTGGCAGTAGATTATAGCCCTGTCCCATTCCCAGTGTGGGATTAGGAAACAGACATAGAACCCCCCCCCTTCCAGTCCTGTGCAATAGCAACAACTACATCCTTCTGAGCTAACACTGGTATGAAGCGTCGGGTCCCAAGGGTCATACAGACCCTCTCCCTGCTTCTGAATGCTTAGGGTCTTGGCCTGTTGCATCCTCACCCAGCAGGGACATCACTTGCCAAATTGGCCAGGATTCAACTCTCCTGCCTGCTGCTGGGATGCTGACCTGCAGAGAATGGGGCTCTATGGGGAGGCCCAAAAGTGGCACCTTCGCCAGCTGGCTGACACCCAAGGCAGTTCCCTAGCCAAACCAGAGCAAGGAAACACTGTGAAGGCTCTTGACTGTAGCTTGAAATGAGATGTAAAACTATAGAAACTTCCTCTTGTTTTTCCACAAGGTTTTAAAAATGAGCATGGTCCTGTAAAGCTCTTTATATCAGCTGGGTAAAATTTGTACATTTGCCTCTAACATAGGGGAGCTCAGGGGTAGAAGTAAGGTTGAGTCCATGATTTTTAGGTTTCAACTCGCATCAAACCAAAGCCAGGACACTTCTTGTGAACTGAAGGCCCTGGAGGTGTCAAAAAGCTTAAGACACAGTCATCTTACATGGTGAAAGCATTTGTTGTTTGGTGGTTTTTTTGGTGGTGGTTTTTGTTTTGTTTTGTTTTAACTGAGTCAAGCTGGAGAAGACAACCGTACCATAAATAAGGCTTCATAACATGACAGTTGTTTCACTATTTAGTCTAACTCAGGATTTAAATAAATAAATAGGCCATGTGAAAATACAGATTCAATATATATATACTTGGGAATCAGGGAGAGAAAAAGTGGCTTGGACTTACCCAGATATCACATCAGGCTCCAGGACAAAGTCGGCCAAGGGCTCCACCACATGCAAACCACAAGCTGCTGTTATGGAAGGAGGCTTGAGGAGAAAGCAAGAGGTGGAAAGTGTTTGGGCAAGAAGCAGCAGAAAAATCCAGAAAATACCTGGAACCTTGCCAGGTATGTGCTACCAGTAACCCCATGGGGTGATGGAAGAAAACTGCCTAACCCAGTTCCTAGATTTTCATTTGATATGCTATCACACCACATACAACCCTCCCCAGGAAAAAACACATGAAAACAGAACAAGATCAACACAAAAACCCAAGCCAATGCTAGTTCTATTTCTGCTACATGGACTGAATGACATTAAATAGAAAATATACACAAAGTTCTATCTGCATGCTTCAGTACAGTGCAGAACAAAAGGCAACTTTATGTTTAAAGTCTTCTCTACACAGCCTGTTCTTCTCATCAGGATGAAGGAATAGATTAAAGACATTTGAAAATGTTGTATAGGGACTGAGCTATACACATGCTTAAAGTTCAGGACACATTCATATGACAGGCTTGGGAGATTGACAAATCTGATAATTTTTTCCCCATACCCAGGCAGTCTAACACTCTGTGCTTGGCCAGGGTTTGGACCACAGCATCCAAGCGCAGGTCTTAAGTTACCCAACCAAAGCAAACAGATTTGGGGTTTGGCTTCACTCACTGTCCAGGCTGAACTTCAGCTGGCTTTGCTCGAGGCCCACCTCCATTCCCTGTTGCTCTCCAGGCTCAGTGCTCACCCACCTTGTGCTCCTTTCCCTTCACATGCTTGGCCTCCTTTGTCCTTGCACCAGGAACTTGCAGTGAGTGCCCAGAGTAACTTCTCCACTGTCTGTTTTCTCATGCAACTCACAACAGTAACATTCCGCTGAAGAAAGTGCATTTGAAAGAAATACTTTCCCTGTTTTCTGTCCATCCTTTACAAAGCAGCAATGTGGAGAAAGGAATCAGTCCAGAGAAAGTAGTAACGCTAGCCAAGAGGTATCACAGATAGGAAAGAAAGAAAACCAGAGAAACAGAGGAGACTAAAAAAAAAAAAAGCAACAACTAACCCACATCCAAAAGACTGTTTTGTTTAGTTTCCAAAAGCGTGTTCCTGGAAAAAAGATCTTTAGCTTTGGGCTTGAAGTACATAATGGGCAACTCCCCATGTTGTACCCAAAGAGTAATCTGGATTAGAGGGTCTCAGAGTTGAGGAGTACAGGGAGCTAGTGGGCCTGTGAGAGAGCCTGGCCACTACACCACTGCTGTGAGGTTGGGAATTCAAAGATCTATGACAAAGGGACAACGTGGGGAAAAGCTGCGGAGTGAAGGGGTTTTCTGGTCCAAGAAGTTTGGGAAGCAGTGCTGCAGCTTGCAGCTATGCTCCTCTAAGCAGCAGAGACGCACGCTTTGGTTTGTGGAGCTTCCCAGATGAATTGCAGTTACGTATATGCCAGTTTATAGGCAGAGGAAATCCTCCTTTCATGGTTCCCACCCTCCCACTTGTTCCTCCTCCCTAGAAGTTTTCATCCTCTCAGTTGAACCAAGCGTCAAATGGTTTCAATGTGTAGTTATGCTCTGAGAGGTCAGGGACCCCAGGGGAGGAGACAGGCAGGGAATCCATGACCATCACCTTTTCTTTTCCCTGCAACTCAGCTGCAAACTATTCCAACAAGATAAATTAACTACTTTCAGTTCACAGCAATTTCTAAATTAAAAAGTTGTTAAAAGTCAAAAAAACCCAAGTATTTTCACATTCAACTGCAAAGATTAACAAAAGTATTTCTTTGCTGGTCACCTAAGTCTGTTTTACAAAGACATCTGAAAGGCATTTTATCAGCTGCTGAGCAATATTTACTCATGAAACTGTTCTAATTGCTTAGGAATGTGCACCCTGGCTGCTGGAACAGCTTGCTCCTACTGATACACTGAGCGAAGTAATACTAGTTCATAGGACATGCCACTTTTATACAGCATTCATTCTTCATTCTCAAGGTAAAATAATAATAAAAAAAAGCAACAAATGAGTTCATAACAAGCAAAGAGAGCAAAACAGTTCATAACAGCAAAAGTTCATAACAGCAAAAAGTTCATAAATGATAACTTCTGCAGAGCTGCCATGCATGTTTAAAAGAACATCTACCCATCAGCACAATAAATCCTCACAGATGAGTAATTTAGTACTAAACCTATCTTGCAGCTGGATATTGCATGGGTGAAAATTTATTCCTGGTGCCCACTAAATCAGTGCTGGAGTTAACATCTAGGATAGAAGCAGTACTGTGACCTGGCCACAAGTAAGCCCTGCCATTAGCTTGCAACCTTGCTCCCTCTTAGTGGTTAAGCAGTGGAGGTCCTGGGAGATAATCTACTCAGTCCTGCCTTATCTTCTAAAAATGAATCCCAACTCAGTAACAGCCTACTAAAGAAAATAAATAATTGGTAATAGCCCCATCTGCCTCTAAGGCAAAAAAATCCCAAATACCGAGTCACAATCTGGAAGGTGCAGTAGTTTGAGAAGCACTTGCTCTTTGTTTATCATAAAATCCTAGTATATTTTACCCAGCAGAATTGGAAAAGGAATAATTACTGTTATACATGTTGGTGTACAAAACATGGAAAATAAAGGACAAATCACTCTGATCCTCCTAGTACCTATACAGAAGGGATCTCCATGTAGATCCTCTTTGCACATACATCAAAACAGCCAAGCCAGCCTTTTGGCTGGGACAAACTTTATAAGCAGACTTGTAAACTGCACATGCTTGGAGCTGGTTTCATCAGAGGTGGGAGTGTCACATACCTACATGAAGCCTGAGCTAACAGAATCCTTGGAAAAAGCAGCTTCAGACAAAACCAGACCAAACTTAGGCATAAACACCCCTGGAAGCTGCTCAGAGCCCATAGGCCTAGCCCTGACAATCCTTCAGTACCAAGACATCCAACACAAGATAAGCACTCCAGTGTGAGTGGTGGTGACCTTAAATTAAGGGGAGGGTTGGAGGCTCTCAGCTGAGAGGGGAGAGGGCTCTTCTCATTTCTGACTCCTGCAACAAGCTTCTTTAGTTTTCTACCTGACATCCCACCCAGGTCTCCTCTGCTCCATGAGGGCACTCTTTACAATTCTTTCTGCATCTCTCCAGATCAGAGCTGTACAGGCAGTTCTCAGCCTCCTGAACAGGTGCTGTCACTTTAGGTCCTGCACTTTTTCTTTCCTGCTGTCAGTCAAAGCCTGCCACTCCTGATGACCAAAGCAGCAGCTACATGCTCCTCTCATGTCACTAGGGCAAGGGCAGATGCTTCCCAATTTCCTGCTTTCCCTTGCCATCCCTTAATCATCCCACAGCTAACATTTCCTTTTGGTTTTCCCTACAACTAATTTTGTTTGGTTGGGTTTTTTGGTCAAAAAAGGGCTTGGTTGTTTCATTGTTTTTTGTTTTGGTTTGAGTTTTTTGGTTTTTTTCATAATGAAGCCTTTTTTGGCTTTAAGACAGCATGAACTTCTCCCCATTTTCTCCCGCTGCAAAGGGACCTGACTTAGAGGAGAGAACTTTGAGGCTGCAGAAGAGATCTCCCTGCATGACCCGTTTAATCCTTGGCCTCCATTGCTTCAGTCAACACCACAAGTGCCTTCTACTATGACAATCACCATTTGTTGCTTAGGAATTAAACATTGACTAAACACATCATTCTGCATAGGCCATTGAACTGGAAGAATGTTTAGTGAGCTCAGCAGCTAAAGCTTTATTAACCATCTCTGGCGACCTTCTTGAACGAGGCAAAGGCAACACTGTGGCTCAATCCCAAACCCTTTCCAAGTGCTCCTTCTGTAACTCCCACAAAAATTCCGCCACCCCACACCCCCCCCATAAAAAAAGGCTTGCCCACAGGAAGATGTTGACCTATCCATGTCATCATGGTATAACATTTACAATTCCACAATTCACAGCATTCCCTGTTCCCTCCAAACCAGTTTAGCACCACCCACAGCACATCTACTGCTCCTTCTGCCGCACCAGTGAACTCAAGTGCTGCACTCCAAGTTAAAAGGGAGATTGTTTTCCTTCCTCTAGCATGCCTGCAATGTTTAAAAGTGCTCTTTAGCACAGGCCAGCTAAAGGTATGTTGAAACAGAACAACTCACAGACAGGGCAGCAAATGGAGTTACCAACACCAGCAAACCCACTCAGGATCTATCCAGCAGCATGCTAACAGGAGTCCAAAAGAACGCTGGTGGAGGATATCTCCTCCTCAAGTATCAAAACCAGTGTGAAATGTGTCATGGAGTAATTATATTCTGAAAAGAAGTCTGAAAAGCCTGCTAAAAGTACCAGATTCTTGCTCTCAGACACTAAAAAAACAAGTATAGAGAGAAGTCATACAATAATTCCAAGCATTACCCGACACACACAAAAGAAAAGCACTGGAAACAAGAGTCCACATTTCTCTCAGACTCAATGCTAATAATCTCTGCTCCCATCAGATCAGGAGGGAAAACTTTGGCCTTTTGTGGTTGCTATTCAAGAACACCATCACAGTAAGGGAACAGCTCTACCCACCTCACTGGAGCTGGACTATGGCCCATTCAGCAATATCTTGCCAATGCTAATAATTTAGTAAGACTGTTAAGAGCTTTTGATACTAAAAGGCAGCTTTCAAGACTAGCCCTAGACCAATCTGCTCTGGAAAAAAAACAGTCAGTCTGAACACTGTCTCAGCCTTGAGCCAGAAAGCCATACCTAATCCAATTAAACTCTCTTGGGGAACACAACTACATGTATGAGCTACCTCCAAGTTATGAAAACACCAGCATTAATAATGAGAATCATTGGGCAGATCAGAGGTGTCCTGACTGATGGGAATCCAACAAGGCAGAGACAAGAGAGATCTGAGCATGGACTAGAAATTCTTCACAGGAGACACTACCTGCTCCTGTCCTACCACACACAGGAGTCTTCAAGAAAAGAATAAGGTGTGGTGCCCTGAAATGTTAGAGATGGTATCTTGGAGCATGCTCTTGAGCCTGACTTTGACCCTGGGGGTCTGCATTCCCCAGGGAGGTGTGTCACACTTGTGTCTGCAGGAAGAGACAGGTGGGACATGCACCCTGCACTTCACAGAAGGCATTCTTGAATCCATGTGTAGGAGTTTGGTTTCGTTCTACTTAGCCTAGAGCCTGTGTTGGTCCACATATTTGCAGTCCTCAGTACTGCAGTAGGAGTATCCCTCAAGCTTTAATGAATGTAGTGCCACACCTCTGACCTGGGCAGGTATGATGACCACTGTGATTTTCAGCATATTAGAAGGTAGTCAGTTTCCTTCTGTGAACAAACACAGCAACACACGCTTAGGTAGGGGGAGGTTTTTGGTTGGTTTTTGTTTGTTTGGTTGGTTTTTTTAGTTCACCACTTTCAAAACTTTGAACTTTTGGCAAGGGGCGAGACCCATGAAGAAAATCCCACTTACTGGTTCCAGAGGCACAAAGGGTACATGCAGGCCCCAGCAAAGCAAGATCCCAGGAGCAGAATGAGGCAACTGCATACCTCTAATGATGACAAAGCACATGTTGGAGACCTGGCACACCACACTGGTGAGCCTCTGGATCTACCAGCCTGTGCCCTTTGAGGGACAGGTATGTACTGCTGTTCCCCTGCCTGTTAAACAATTACATTTCAGTGCGTATAAGGACAGTAAAATGGATTTTCCTTCTCATCTTTTCTACAGCACCCTAACCAACCACTCACAACCAGTGGGGCAGGAAAACAGGGAGATCTACAGAGACACACACATCTAGTGGGAGCTCCAGTGTCCTCCAGAGGCTTGATTTTCAGCTCATTTCCCTCATTCTCTGCTAAAAGTATTGCTGTAACAGCTTCTACAGCCTCCTCTGCTGTGAAAGGAGTAACAGAACAGAGAACAAATTCACTGGCCAATTCTTTCATTTCACTTTTGGGTGAACAGAACGTCACTATAATCATGATCTTGAGAAGTCAGTTCCCTGGTGCATGTTATTAACACTGCCTGTATTATCCTTCAGCCTCAGAAAGGGAACAACCTAGCCCCAAGACAGGAGGAAGCAACTAAATGCAGAAGGGAAATTAAACTACTCTGAAGTTTTTTCTTGGCAATAAATACAAGAGGAAAATATTGCAATTATCTAGTTTATTGCCATAAACAAGCCATTTTTTAGTAGTCCAGTTTTTAGCAATTCTTTCTAGGAGATAGCAGTCTAATAACCATCTGGGAGAGTAAATCCCCTTGTGCATGAAATCCAGGTGGTGTCAAGATTGGAAAACTAAATCTCTTTTCAGATGTAGTACTGTGAAAGCAAATGATTCCCTGGTAGGAGTTACTAGGATCCTCCAAATTATATTAACTATTGCTAGTTCAAGCTAATCTTGTAGCAGCCCTTGCTCTTCCTTTGTTGACATAGTTCAGGAAACCTACACTGAGTTTCAGATTCATTCTGAATCTTAAAGCCTCGAAGGATATGTCTGGTTTCAAGCGTTGTCAGCATTGTGTATGGCTGCACAGGGCACATATCCAGCATACAGGGGGAAAACACAGTCTATAGGAACACTGGTTCATCACTCTGGAAACATGCTTGCAGTGTGGGGCGAAGGAGGAAGCCTGGTGAAACAGCTTGTGTCATTCATCCTCAGACAATCCTGTTACTAAATGCAGTTTTCAAGACAGATTTATGGAGGGCCAGAAGGGGATTATCTTTGTGATACACACTTTTTTTGTTGTTGTTTTGGCAATGACCAAAGCACGTTTTCCAGCAATAATCACTATCACACAGGATGAGTTGGATGTTTCTAATGCTTCGGAGTTCAAATCATGATTTCTCCAAGAAATGCAAAGTTAGAGGGAAAAAAAACCCCAAACAACTGTTGGCCTTTGAGATACTTAGGCTGAAATACTAGCAATTGTTATTTATCTCAGGAGAAATGCCTGGCACGTGTATTTTATATGCTTCCAGCGTAGTCTTTCAAAGGATGCAACCAAGTCAAATTCAGCACTTCTGTAAACATGGAACTGCACTTAACATATTAGATGAACTTTGTACTGGATGTGATTCAAAGAGTAAACTTCGTGTAATAATTTGTTCTGTCTCAAAAAAAGCCCCAAACCAGAAGAGCCTTATTTTCCATTCCAAAGGGCAAGTTGCAGCACCATCTCCACTGCATACCTTTCCTCCTCCCTTTACACTACTCCAGCTTCTCTGAGGATGCTTTTTGTTTCTTTCTTGCATTTATGATTTCAGGTTTTGCAATTTCAAGCTGGAAAAAACCCAGGAATACCAAAGCCCAACCCTGTGCTCAGTGCCCATCAGCAATAACAAAAGCGAACACTCAGTAGCAGAAAGTTCAAGAAAAGTATTTTTACCATCTTTAATTCTCATTTACACAGACCTCACCAAACAATGTATGTTTTTCTCCACCCAGTCTGCAGATGACTTTGATACAGGGAGGAATATCCCCTCAAGCAGTCTTTTATTTCCCTTTTTCTTAAAGCCTATTTGCAAGAAGCAACACGATAGAAAACAGCTCCACTCTCAATTTCTCCTGTACTTCACATTCCCAAATTTTCAACCCAAGAGGAATTGGTTTTAAGCATTACAAAAGCATCCAAAGCACCAAAGTCTGTTTGCAGTACAAAGTGAAGGGCTGGGGGGACACAGCTCAGCCTGCTCTTTGTCTGCCCCTCTGCTCAGCAGCCCAAACAGTATTTGCCATAAACAGTATCAAAATTTCCTGGTGATTAACTGAGATGAAACACCAAAGGCAACTACACCTCTGATAAATACAGAAATCACCCTTTCAAACCCAAGCAGGAGATACCATCTGGGCTTTGCATGTACCAGTCAAGGTCAGTACAGACCACTTCAGTGAAACCCACGGTCTTTGTATAAAGACCAACTCATTTGTTGTTCAGTATCTCCTGAGTCACCAGAAAGAAATCTTTAAAGCAGCTGTCTGCTTCAATGATAAAAGGGACAGTCTGCACTAACATGGTGTCATACAGTTTCCACTTTATGCAACTACAGGCTACCTTGATGCTCCAGTGCCCAAGGTACCACCAGGTGCTTGCTTTCTTCCACCGAGTAACTGCTCAATGCAGATACAGGAGCACAAAGTCACCCCTGTACCCATTCTGCTTCTAAATTAGAAGCCATGCTAAACAATGGTGCCTTACAACAAAGCTGGGGTTTTTTGAACTACTGAAAAAATTAAATAAATCACAAAGCAGGCAAGAGAAGTATTCACCTGAGGTACTAATTCACAATGGTACAACAGTCTCAGGCCATAGGTAACTACGATGAAAACCTTTTCATTCATGAATTTGGCCGTGTAAAGAGTTCTGCCACAGGCACACGTTCTCACTGGTTGCTGAAAGGAATGGTACCCACACTTACTCAGCACAATTTTTTGTTGAACCTGCAGACAGAAGCCTATAAAACTTATACTTTTTGTGGTTCCCTCAAAAGCAGATGCATCATCCTATAGGTCTTATTTCTACAGAAGATGAGATATACTAGAAAACATAAAAGCAGTCAATTTTCTACTGTAAGCAACCATTGCTTTTAATTTAAAGCAAGTCCCTAAACCGAAGGAAAGTAGATTTTAAGCACAATCCATACAGCAAGTTACCTGATAATGACCCTGGTCACTCTCACTGATGTTTCCAGAAGACTCCACTTCGTCTCAAGTTCAGGCAGTGGCACTGCTACCAGCTGAGCAGAAACAAGAATCAAACTCTGACTCCCCAAGAACAGCAGCAGCACTCATTAACCAGCAGTTCAAAAATCAACTGGTTTCTGTTTCCAGCATTCGCTCACCCGAGAACTCGTCCAACTAACCCTGCTTACCACATTTAAATTGGAGAGAGGCTTTTGGGTCAAATGCTGTTCTAGTCTAATGCAAATGGCTGGTATGCCACCTAACTGGTGATGAGAATCAGTGACCTTACCATTACTCAGCTCCAGAGCCTGCCAGCGTTTTGCTCACCTTCCAGCTACTCGTGGAATGACAGCAGCTGGCAGCAGACACCAGGTTTCAAGCTGGCTTTCCTTCAGACAGCATGGAAGTTTATCCTCCACTGCTAAAAATCTGCATGCAGGTTCAGCAGTATCTCCCAAAAGGCAAATACCAAGCCACGTGCAGTTTGGGAATGGTTCTGTTTGAACAGCTAATCACAGGTTTGTGGCAACAGCCAAACTCAGTATAAAGGGCAGGCATACATTTGCCACACAACACGCAACTTTTGTGAAGTGTATAATGAGACTGCAAAAGAGACAGCTACTTTGTGCATATGTGCATGCATACACACGTGTGCCCTTGTGCAGCACTGCTCAAAGGCATGCAGACTGAAAAAACCCAATCTATTAAACCCCCTAGGGAAGCAATCAGCAATCTGATGAAATCATGCTCACTCTTACCACTAAAGTCCCCTCTAAGGTATATGATTCCTGACCTGAGGAACAGGACCTAGAGGGGCGATGGGGTGGGGGCTACTGCAAGCTATTTAGCCATCAACACTGGCAGCTTATGCTATTCACATTAGCCTTATACTGCATAGCTATATATTCTGTAAAAACTAGTGGCACACTCCCTGCTTACAGCACTTTCCAGATGAGTTACTGAAACCATTGGCTGGCTATGTACAGTGAGTCACTGGTAATTTAGTCTGGCTTGTAAACACTTACCTCAAGGTCTGAGACAACAGGTAGGGAGAACAGTAATTAAGATTCTGAACTTCCAGCTCTACCTTTAGGATTTAAAAAAAAAATAAAATAATCCAGAGACAGCTCCCATCAGTTAGCAGTGTCTGAAAACACAGGGGAATTCAGGTCATCCATTCCCCTCTTATCTCCCACCCCTCAGAGCTCCCACGTTCTCAAGACAGGCAAGCTGAAAATAGCCCAAAAGGAAGGGTCCCACCCATCCCATTGGGTTACAATCCACCAACATTAGCCCAGGCTCCAGGAATCATTACCAATATTTTGTTGCCTGATCAAGTGTTATGGAGCTTCATCACTGGTATCACAGCAGTGAGGGCAGCACAAAAATTGTACTTGCCTTTCAAGATACAACTGGATCCCCATGCCTTAGCATGCTTTAGCCCCAGGGAGTTCAGGCAGAGATGTAACTGTGCATGTATGCAACAGCAAGCACTTTGCACTATTACTGCCATATCTTAAAAATAAAGATGTTGCCCAGATCTGACCACCTGGGGCACACAAGTGCAGCAAGACATGGGACCTCAACCCCCCACCCCCGCCTCCATGACACCATTCCACATCAGAAAAGTAACAGAGCTCAGATGATGTCAATAGACCCACCATGTAATCTTTGTTTGTCAAACCAGTCAGTACTACAGACCACACAATAAGGATGATTAACTCAAGTTGTACTTTTATTTTCAGGATTAAGAACCCCAGTGATATAAATGCAGAGTAAAACAAAGAAACAGGTGTTAACCCCAAGTTTATCTGCAGTTCAAATGAGGCATCCTGGTTTTACAAAACTGAATTGGACAGTGTGGGTAAAGCAGAAATTGCCAAGAGAAAGAAGAGAAGCTGCACAAAATACAAATTGGAAAAAGGTAACTCTTCACTTGGCTCCTTCTGCCCACTTCCAAGGAAAATATAAATAGTACAAATAAAAAAATTTAACACCAAAAAAATATTTGACATTAAGCAAAAACAAAGATCCATCAAAATTACTTTTATATAGAATGTACTGATCAGTATTTTTTTAGAATTCAGAATACATTGCAGTTCAATTGAAGTGAGATACAGAGGAAGTTATCACAGGTCTAACAATGGGCAAGAGAAGTACTGTTTCAATGAACACCACAAAATACATATTCAGGAATATAAAATATAATTAGATTCAGCAAAAAAGTTCTAAAGTTGACATTCCTATTCCAGTCCCTACAACTAAAAGCTAAAGCTTGTTTACTTTGTAAGACTCAGAAATAAATATTCTTACAGAAGTACACAGACTTCTTCAACAAGACAGATACGTTGAACCGGTGGGACTGAGGTTTTTTTAATATAAAAGAGACTCAATTAACAACCTAAACCAAACAACTAATAGGATTATCATTGGAAGTTATGATTAAGCCCAACATACATGTCCTTAGCATAAAATCTGCTCTTCACATATGCTCTGGCTCTTCTACCCATCTGTTGAGTCAAAAAAAGTTGGAATAAGAATTTGTCAGACACTCAGAAAAGCAAATAAAAATCCCAACCCAAAACTTTTCCACTGCTGAAAAGATGAATAGAATGAATTTTGAATGAAGTTTTGGATTAGTTCTGTTCATATTAGACAATCTCTGTGTTCAATCAACTAATGAAAATTTGCCTGCATTTGTCCCAGACACTGGGTCTCTGACCAACAACTTTGCTTATTAGTATTTGGTAATAATATGCTTAAGACTAGATGAAAGTCTTATCAAAAGTGCATATCGACTCATTAAATATCATATATTCAAGTAAACCTCAAGTCACACATGCTCTGTCAGCCTTCCATGGGTAATCAAATTTTAAATCAAAATGGTTATGTCCTCTATCTCTAAAAGTTCTAAACCCTGGTCTGTGAGATGATAGATACAATAGTGAACTCTGACACCTGAGACAAGTACAAAGTATTTCCCAAGTCTTAGCCAGATGAACACAGTAGATAAACATCTTGGCAGATGCCCTACTTGTTTGAGCCAAAAATCCCTGCTCAGAAGTGCTTCTTCAGCTTCACAGGACAGGTGCTTTCTAAACTGCAACATACTAACTCACTACCACCACAGCAGAAAACAGCATGGTCAAGAGCAAAGATACCATTTCCCCCAGGTCCTCCTTCCTTCTCCCCAAAATTTATTTAGCAGAACAGGGCCCTTTTTGCAGTCAGCATTTCTGCTCTGGAGATTCCTAGTCTGGCATCTCTCACACAGTCCACAGCACCCCTGAAACTTGCCTTGCCAGTGCAGTCTCTAGTGGGGTCCTCTCAAGTTTGTATCCCTTCAGCTCTTGAGATAAAAATGGGGCAGAAGGAATCCGTCTTTTATCACAATCATCATTAGGAGTCTCACCTCCACAGTTAAATATATTAAGACAGCAGTTCCCACATAAGGAGTGAAGAGACTATCAGTCTGAAAATCTAGTAATAACTCCTCTTTGTTTTCATATACAAACAAACAATAAGATGCTAAAAGCCTCCTATATGCTTCCTAGCAACATCCTCCCTGCTGCTTCCCATCAGGGATACATACAGAGGTCTCCTATGCCTCAGGTTATACCCTTGAGTTTTACATGGCAATGATCAGTGCCAGGAGAACAGGCACTGTTCTACCACCAATGCACTTGGCATTCAGTGAGTGCCCATTAGGAAGAGAAACAACAGAAAACAACAAGTAACCTGAATCTGTAGTATCAAACCACGCAAGTAATTATTCAGGATCATGCAATTCAAGTAAGTATTTTGCCTTAAGCAACTACTAGTTTCCTGGCTTTTCTTCTCCTAGCACCTACAGAACAGCTAAGTCCTGAGAACAATTCTTTTGGAAGTTTTCCATCTCAACTGTTTGGAAGTGAACCCTACTGCTTTGGGAAGATACAAGGAGGACAATCACCATATTCAACAGATGCAGGTCTATATCAACAGCAAGGAACCCCCAGCCTCCTCCTGAATCCATGCCAACCTGTTTTCCTCAAGCTCATACATACATGTGTTTGCAGGTTGTTAGTTGTTCCATACTCTAATCAGCTGCAGCCCACTTAGAGGCCAGACTCTCAGCTGAGTTTCTCAGCAGGGGCTGCAGCCACTGTCACTCACCTGCCAGACCTGCTCCACTCCCTTGGCCTGAAACCTAGCTCAATGCTGCCACACCTTCAAATACGGGCACTGGATACAAACTACTGACCTACTTCCTTGATCCTCCCCTTCCTGCCCAGCTCACCTTTATAATGCTGGAAGATAAAAGTCTGCAGCCCAAAGTCCAAGTCCTTGATGAGTTCTTGCAAAGACCAAGGAAACCTGGCTACATTGTGGCACTGTGTCCAACAGACAAGCCTATTGTACAGGTAGCTTTGTTATGGGCTACAGTACATTGAAGCACCATAGCAGAAGGAAGGTAGTTCATATTGCTTAGGATGGGGTTTAGGACTACCCTAAAACCAGTTCTAAGCATCAGCATTAATATTGCCCAGAGTTACCCACAGGAGATACAACTGTCTGCAATGGTATCTGCCAACTGCCCAACTCAATAGTCAGACCTTCAGATTCCTCGCAGAGACATAACATCAAGCACTGCTCTGAAATGACATGAGTCTTCAGACAAGACAAACTTAGAGAAGTGTGGGTTTGGATTTTTTTCCTCCTCACTTCATTAATCCTAAAGCTATTTTTCCATTTCTTTTCCCTCTGCTAACACTCTTAACACCTAGTATGCCTTTGAACTATTTCAAGAGCCAAGAGCTAACAGCAAGCGTTAGAGACTTCTGAGTTTGTAGTTAAAAATATCTAACCAAAGCCCTGAGTTAGAACCATCAGATCTCTAGTCAAATAAATACAACAGAGGACTAACACCACAGTCATTACTGCGCACACACAATATCAATATTGGTTAAGCCTGATAAATCTCTTTTGAGGTAGATATATACAGTACAATACATTAGGGGTCTAATGCAAAGATCACCCTCGCTGCACCTTCTCACCTTGTCCTCCAGTTCTGCAGGAAACCTTGCAAACGTATTATTTCAGCCTCATCAGCATTCAAACCAAGTTTCTCTGAGTACTGAGCTCTCAGACAATTTGCAGCTAAAAAGACCACTGAAACCAAACCCATACATTTAACACTATCATGGAGTTTCAGTTGGGGCCATGAGAAAAGTAGGTTAACAAAATTCAGCCAAGGAAAACCCAGATATTTTAAATAACTTTGCAAACAAAATACTGCTGTTCATAACAGGTTCCAAGAGTCTCAACAGGAAAAAAAAAATACCCAAGATAATAAAACCCTTCTGCTGGAGTTTTCAAAGGATATTTTAAACTAGAAATTTGAGCTTTAATTACCAAAAACTGACCCCCATCACCAAAACACAAGAGGAAAGGAGAAAGACAGCTTAAGAGACAGACACTCCCCTCCCCCCCCAACTCCTTTAGAGAAAGGATTCAGTTAAAAAGAAGAATATCTAATAAAAAGCATGCAACAGATAAATCAGATTTCAGTCTGCTTAGAACTTGGCCAAGGTTCACAGGGAAGGTTTGCAAATCTTTAGATAAACTTGTCTGGAGTTCAGAGTTTGTAACAAGCAAAGAGGTTTTGGATTTTTCTGGACTGTCAGGCAGCGATAGCAGACACATCATACAATAACAAAATAAATAAATCTGGAGAGTCACTATTCTTTTGAATAAAATAGCTATAAAGACAATCCATTCTATTATAAATAGCTTAGAGATTAATATAAATTCACAGTCACCAAGAAACTAGTGTACCAACAGATGCTTTAGAAAGATGACCGAGCAGAGAAATATCTGCTTATTAGTCAACTTGTGTTTTGTTGTTGTTTGGGTTTTTTTAAATCAAAGATAAATCAGACTTAAGACTGCTATCAGCTAGTCAATTAAGTGCTGATAAATACCTACATGTGACTGCACTGGCTCTAGCACAGTCACATTTTGTCATGAATCAACACAAAACAGTATGACTACAGAAAGAAGCAGCACTGAAGCCTGCCTGTGCTTGTGTGACTATTGCTTACTTTATCACAAGTGGGTGCAGGCTGGGGAAAATTCTCCCCCATCCCTGTGGTTCTCTGACAACAATCACAACACACTGCAAAGCAGAGAGTCAATATTTGCATTTTGAGCAGTCCCTGTCAGCTCCAGTCCTTTGAGCACTAAGCAAACTCCCACTTAGCCCACCTCCTTCCAGAGAAAGGCCATCTGGGCAAGATGCTTTTCCCCAAGGAAAACTCAATGGATGGAAAACACAAATGACCAGCACGCAAAAGAGAAAGGTTACACTGATTTCTCAAATGTCTCACAACAGGAATTCAGATTTGTAAATTACGATCCTAATGATTTGGAGACTGAAATATTCTCCAAATTAATGCCAAAGGAGACAGTTAAACACAGTTGAAAAACGTATTAAAGAAAAATGAAGAGGTCCAGAAGAAGAGTTTGGACTCCAAAGAGGCAGAGGGTGCCAAGACTTTGCCTCTCAGGCCCAAAGGACAGTTTGGATATTGACCAGTGTAAAAGCTCCCCCCTGAACAACGGCAGTGTTATTTCTTCAAGTAAGTCAGAGGCAATGTCTAAAACAGCATAATGAATACAGCAGCAGCTTCCAGCTGAGCCCAGCTATGCCTGAGGTGGCTCAAGAACAATACTGTCTCCGGTCAGCCTGGTCACACTGCTGCTAAGGGATCAGCAGCAATCCTTGGTTTGAGTCCCAGTGGTGAGAAATAAGCAGGACAGGCATGGTGAGGCCAGTCACCAGGGAGATACGCCAGCATAATTGGGTACATCTGTTTCAGAGGCCAGCTTCTCCTTGGCAGGCAGACACCACACCGGAGTGCAGCAGATGTGTGCATAACTTAGTCAAACACGTAGCCACGGACAGACACACAGCAGTACTCAGCACTTTGTGTTCCTCTCAGATCCATACATTGCTGGGAGAAGGGACCTGCCTGAATGTGCTGTTTAATCACATTTCCTCTACAAAACTTTTAAAAATAAATAGGTTTCAGAAACAATAGGTTTCACTTGATACACTTAGCATAGTTCAAAGATGTCCACTGAGGAGCACTGGTGGGACACAGCAATCAGGATCTAGATGCAGATTGATCCTCTTCTAGAAGAAGGTCATTTAATGCAATAACTGTAGCAGCAAAGTCAACCAGCTCCACAAAGTCTGATGTAATTATGTTAACACCCATAACACCTGGTTTCTGTGCTTTCACCCAATTTAAAATCATGGGCAGATTCCTAAAGAAAGTGAAATAAAGAAAGTTAGACATTTTAAGAGACTCTTCTCTATACTCACTCTACTATTAATACATCAGGCTGTTTGCAAAATGTTATTTCACATTTGTGATCAGGTCTTCACTAGCACCCAAAATGCAACTAGCTTGATGAGAAAAGTGCTTAACATCGCATGCAGTCAATTAGCTATCGAGAGAATTATCAGTCAATCATTAATCCAAACTACCATGCACACAAAATAATATTTGTGGACACTGTTGTCACTGAGCAGATTGTCCTTCAAGGTTTAACACCGCACTAAAGTGGTTTGCTTTTGCCCAAGTACATGTTGAACTGAAAGCTTATCTTCACAGCAGATGTCGATGTAGCAAAAAGCAAGGCCCGAGATATTCTTCTGTCCACCTCCACCTCAGGGTGAGCAGCAAAGAAGTTGCTGGGGCAGCCACACTACATTTCTACCAAACTCTTTTCAGCCTCCAGACCCACCCAGAATAACAGGATCAGGGAAACCAATCCAAGGATCAAGCCCTTAGGTCTAGGAGTTGAGCATCCCACCATACATCACTCAGATGAAGGTGAGGTGTATCAGGAATTAACTTAAATGGAGTTAGAAATTCTACCACGGGAAGAAATTTCAAGTAATTTCTTGGATAGAGTGCAAGTCAGGAGTCTGCACAAGCTCTTTGCACTTGAACATGCAAACCAAAAGGATTTCAGCACGGCTAGAGGTAAGTTAATGCCAAAATATGCATACAAAATTGAGAGGATGGTAGGCAAGCAAATTATTTAAAAGGATGAGGAACAACAAAACAACAAGAAAAACCTAAAAAACCCACCCCACAGCTCTTGTTCCAGAAAATAAAAGATCTTGTCAACAACCAAGAGAAGAGAAAACTTGAGTGGAGGCACAATTACTGTCCTCATCAATAGACACACCAAACTTTAGCTAGGTATGTGGAATGTTGCACATTTCTTCTTTAGCGAGAGTTCAACAACACTTAAATACACACATTCAGGGCAACATTTCCATATGAGAAGCAGGACATCTGCACAGAACTGCAAAGACAGATTTGCACATACAAACCAGCTAGCATGTATAAATGTATAGGAGCAATAATGCTTTAGCAAACAGTGGCCTCTTTTTTAAATTTTCACAGTTTACTTTCAAACAAGTGGTAATGATGGGGCCCAGGGAAAGGGATGGAGTAAAGGCAGGCTTCCAGCCTACCAGTGGCTTACAGCTCAGATCTGTGCCATGAGTCACTTGAAACAAAACTGCCTGCCCATTCCATAAAATTACATGATTCTTTGCTAGTTTTAAAATTGAAATCCGTAGATCTTTCCTTTAAATCACAAGGCAACAATACCTTTAATATACAATATGCAGACATAAATTAAGTCTCTGCTTTAAGTATCCCCAACGAGCATATTTACATTTGAGGAACTTGTGACAACAAATGCCAGTCAAAGCACCCGAGCACCATCTAGTGTCTATCACTGACTGAGCAGACTCAGGCAAAGCACAAGCCAGAGGGAAGACATCAATATACTGCAGCAAACACCATTTGGATTTAATTATCTTTTGCTACAATGTCTGTAAACATGGAGACAGAACTCCACAACTTATACATCCATCAACAACCTTTGTGACTGCAAGAGCACAACACTTGCTCTTTTTAGGAAGGAAGCTTAAGAAAAGTTACACTGACTTTGGCTTCAAAATAGTAATTGCTTCTAAAGTGATTCTCCTAAAGTGAGCAAGAACCAGCTGCTGAAGATGTATCTCACTGCCTAATACTGTTTAGTTGCTGAACAAATTAGACCAGTTATAACTTGTGATACAAGTGTAATTTACAACTTAGTCTCACTAAGGAAAGATTTAACTGTTCGTGACATCAAACCAGGCAATATTAAACAGTGAGCCAGGAGCCCAGATCTCACCAGGGCTGTTGCAGTTATGGCAACGTTTCACAAATAGGTTACAAGGTGATAACACCATAGAATAAGAGTCACATGGAATCTATCCTGGTCATGCTGTTAACACTATTAAAAATCACTGGCAGTCTGTGCTACTCAATGCAAAACCCTCTTCTAATGATCTTACTCATGACAAGTTCACTGTACAACAGTCAGTGGTATAAAAAAAAAGCAAAAATGTTATTCTATTTTTTTTTTTTTAAATCCAAGATTTAAATACTGCCAGTTGTCATACTTCAGCTATTACTTTAGTAAGACAGAATTGTACTGACAAATGCAAAACTGAGTCCATAAATATGCAATTTTCCTCTGTGGCACAAGCTTTCTTCCTTCCCCTGAATTCAAGTTCAGCCAATTTGAAATGAATTGTTTTGAACCAACAGGTCCAGCCCATGCTTTGTGAAACACCACCACATTCAGAAAGAGATGATTACCAGGAAAAACAGTTAGTTACATATATATCCTGTTATATCCTATACATATCTATACACCCTACATTGATAATTATTCTAAGCAATTCTTTATTTTTAATGACTGCAGATCTCACATGACCAATAGTAATGAAGCCAAAAGTCATGTTTTCAGTGAGTCTTACACCTTAAGCAAACTTGTCAGTTTCTTGCTTACTTGGTGTCTCTTCCAGAATGAAACATACTAAGTAAAGAAGTGAGAAATAAAGACAAGTCCCTACCTATGAACAAGTGTGTTCTTCAGACCACGAATTAGATGCCGAGCAATAGTTTTCACTTGAGGCGTGAGAATTGCTTGAGAAACATGAAAAGTCCCGTAACGACTTCGTTCCTCTAGAGTAGTCTCCAGGAACTGTAAGAGTTTGTGCACGTTGGTTGTATTAGCCCATGGTGCTGGCATTTTATTCCCTGGCCACAGGAAGGAGTATTCCTGATACAGAGGGTAGTGGTAAAATATAAGAACCTAAGAGAAGAAAGAAAGAGAAAAGTAAACAAAAATTCACAGCCATGTTGTTTATATTGAAACAGGATGTTGCACTGGTTTATGTAGTGCAGCAGCTAGCATAACACTGAAAAGACAACCAGGCAAAAGGAAGTCGTAAGTGTCAGTAAATTTGTTGCACTATTGACAACAAATGAGATGCTTTAAGGGTCATCAGTTTAAAATGAAAAAAGGTTGCCAGGAGTATGCTGAAATGTTATTCAACAACTTCACCTTAAAAGCATTTCAATGCACTGTCAGAATATATTACATCTGTACTTGAAGTTAAGGATGTTAGTAGTCTTGCCATCTTCTGTGCAACTCCTATGAAGTGGGTAAAGTCTACCAGGCTGACTAGCATAACAGCATTCCACTCACACTTACTGCATGAGATGCCAAAGTCAGTCTTGCTGTCAGCAAAATCTTCTCTAGATCACATCACTATTTTATGCCTTGTAAGGTGGTTCTAAGAGGACAGCACAAGAAGGTGCTTTTTATTGACACTCAAAAATTACTTATTTTCAACCCGATCACCAACAGCATCAGTTCAGAGGAATTCCTTGAAGCTTCACATGTTCTACAGTTTAAGAACTCCATGCTGTCCCTGAAACCCATTTCTCAGTTTGTGGGAACAGTTACCACAGGAGAGGCATTTAATCTTGCCACCACTCAAAAATCTTAGCAAAGCGGCTAAGAAATTCTGTACCGTGCCTTAGTCGTGTTAAAGCTTATATGCTTCGTGCTAGCCAAAAAGACAAGTGTATGAAATCCTCACTGAAAAAAGGCAGCACAGCATGCTCTTCCAGAAGACAAAACCATTTGTAAGAAGCACAAAGCTCCAAGGATACTATCATTTAATTATTTAAGGAACATGCTTGGGAGCAGGATGCAGTCTAGCCACACCATGGATGGAGGAGCTACACAGCTGCAAATAAACAGAGGGAAAAACACACACTACATAAAGGAGGCCCTAGTGGGCTTTAACTTGGCTGTTAGCAGTGTCCTTGGGCCAACACCTTTAAGTTGAAACCACCCAGCCTCTCTATTTAAATCTTAAGCTTCTGGGTTTGAAAAACATTGATATATCCTTTTCCTACCTGGTGTTTCTTCTCCCACATGTACTGTAACGTCACATATTCTACACATTCAACAGAACAAAGTTTGGATCCAAATGCTGAGCGGATCCTGTTGATCAGGAAGAAGTGATGGCTGTCATCCATAGCGTAGAAGTGATTGAAATCCAAGAAGACTACTTCCTTCGGGTGTTGCTCAAGAAAGTTGTTGATCTCCTTCAGCCCATCCCATACTTTGATACCAAACAAGCCATGTATGAAGTAAATTTCTTGTCCTATTTCCCCAGGTTTGGAAGATACACGAAGATCAAAGTAGCGGATGCCACCTTCCAACTGCTCTTTGAAAGTCAGATTTTGAGTCACTGACCATTTCTTCATGATCTTTTTAACCAAAGAAATTCTGGCCAAACGTTTGATGGCTGTGGCTTGGTCTGGTCCCACAGGTGATTTTTCATCAACCCAGTAGCTGAAAGAATCATGTGACCCTGGAAAGAAAAGAAAAATATTTCATTTCAGAAAACTGACTCCCCCAAAACACATATCCATGTGCTCTCTGTAAACTGAAAAAAATGCTACACGCAGGGCAGGGTCACAGAAGAGTTATACTCAAAAGTGAGTCTTTCAGACTATCCTTTACAGCTTAATTTTCCCTAACTGTATGACAAAAGCTAGGCTTAAGGTTCCCAGTTTGAACTGTTTTCTTGTGAGAGCTCCCAATTTCAATGCACTCTGAAAATCATAACCCTAGGATAAACATCAGTGGTAGGGGGAAACATCCTTCTAACCTTCCTTCATTTACAAACTACTAATCTACCTTGAAAGCTTTCCCAGAGCCTGGTACATCACTGACTTTAGATGAGATTCCAGATTCATTGAAAGAATCTGAGGCTTTCTTTTCATTCCAGCTGGTAAATCCAATTGTGACCTAATACACCAGAGTTCCTGTAATGTATATCTTTATTCATGTGATAGGATCTGTACATGCACATGCCTCACGAGGACATACCAAAACAACGTGTCTGACAGCTCCCATCACAGAATCTGTACACTAGCAGAGAAACTGCATCTCTAGTATAAAATCTGTGCTTACTAGAACAAACTTTAACTGAAAATTTAGTAATAATTGGAAACAAAACTGAGAAATAACAGAAATCCTTCAAAATAACAGCTTCAGAGTCAATGAAATACCCCTAGCTGAGCCAAGTCAATAACGGAACAAAGAGTAATAGGGCAGTGTATCTTGGTTTGCACTGTACAAGGACAGCATTAACCAAAAATGGGCAGAAGCTGATCTATGACAGACTGAGATTTACTAGGGATTTCTAGCCTTTTGCACCAGGCACCAGCATTCTACAACTAACCTACAACTGCTCTAAGGCACAACTTCCCTTGTGAAGCCCCGGACAGGAAGAAACAGTAGAGGAGCTCAACAGCCTTGCTTCCCTTTTCTTCAGGGCAGCAGAGGAGAGGTTCCCCATTAAGCCAAACACCACTTGCTTCCTGCATGCCCACTTTGCTGAAGTACCCAGAAAGTACCTCCACTTCTGGTTATCACAAGCATCTCCTTTTTCAGCTGCATTGGGGGTACAATGACCCTGTAACTGTGCTGCCAGCATCTGCATTTACCTTCCCTACACACCCAGGGCTCTTGTCCCTGCTTCAGGGACTGTATTTGTCTATAATTTCCTCCTCTACCTCAGTCTGCAAGTCTGTTAAAATAATCCTAGTCTGTTATTTCCAGTTTTAAGACAACAACTGCAGCATCCAGTCTCCTTTACCCAAATTTGTTATTTGTGTACTGGTGCTCAATCGAAGACTGATGCATTCCCTGTGATGCAAGGTCAGAGCTATAAACAAGATTATGATCTCAATTGGATTATCTCGTCATGATTCTTTAATCCAGATGGAGGTACAGACTGTGCACATACCAAACGTCAGTTCATAACCTTAAATACACTTTCTCCACAAATTTCAGCTAGTTCAGAAGTACTGAAAAGGAACCACAAAGGTTAGTTTTGAGGCTTTATAGATGAACACCAAGAACTAATTCTTATCAACTCTTCATGAATTCATCACAGTCTTTGTAAAAAGCATGCCTTGTGTGGCTTTCCATTCAGTCTCCTAGAAACATGTGACAGTAACAAAAAAAGCTGTTTTTAAAAGATGTCAGCCTAAAGAGCTATTTAGTACCTGTCACAGTAAACTACATCCAGAAGTATCTGGCAGTTTTGGAGTGACACCTACATTTTTTCCCCCCACCTCCAAATGCGTAACCCTGATCAAGATACAGGATCAAACACGTAAAGAAGACATTTCATAAAGAGCCCTATAAGGCCTAGCTCATACTGCAAGCTGCAACTCAGATAATTGAGTTTCATACACCTCCTCATCCAACTGAGTGAGCCTTTCAAGCTTCTGCAATATTTGTAAGGGGGACTCAATCACAAGGGGCTGTCTTCTGCCTTTGAATGAGTCACTTTGCACAAAGAAGCCAGAGGGCTTTTTGTTTATTTTTGTGGGGGTGTTTAAGTTCTCTATTCCATCCATTTTATTTTTTTCCCCTCTATTTAGGTCACTGTAGAAAATTGTTTAACACACTAGAATAAGGCCATAAGAAACATTTTGTTTTCATTTAAGACTGTGCAGCAGCCTCTAGAGAGCTGTCTACAGAAGTCACTTGCACCATTATGCTCCCTCCAACAGTGTCACTGCTAAGCTTGACTGAAGAAAAAAATGACAATTTTATCTAGCAGCACATATATTGTCAACTCAGAGCAAAGCAAATCCTAGCCAAGAAACAGCTTGTTTCCTAAGTCTAATCACATACTTCACAAGTACAAAAGCCTTTCCTTTGCAGATTGCCACATATAAAGCACATTTAAGGATACAAAGAACAAACATCTCTTTACACCGTCACAAACCAAATTTTATTTATAGCTCTTGAAAGCAACAAAAAAGTAAACAAGCCACACACATTGCAGCTCTTTCAACGCATACTTTAAGAGTTGTACTCCTTAACAGGACAGCTATTTGAGAAACTGAACTGTATATGACATGCTTCTGTAGCTAGAGAAAATCCTTAAAGTTCTTGTCCTGTGGCCGTGGTAAACAGCCTAGGAACCATGACTTCTCATGCCAATGAGGTCAACATGTATACCTAAATATAAACAGGTAGAACACAGAATCATCGAATGGTTAGAGTGGAAGGGACCTTGAAGACCAAGTTCCAACCTCCCTGCCTGCCATGGGCAGGGACACCTCCCACTAGAGCAGGTTGCTCAAAGCCCCATCCAGCCTGGCCTTAAACACTTCCAGGGACAAGCATCCACAACTTCCCTGAACAACCTGTTCCAGTGCCTCTCCGCACTCACAGTAAAGAATTTTTCTGGTATTTAATCTAAATCTCTCCTTTTCCAATTTAAAGCTGTTACCACTTCTGTCACTACACTCCCTGACGAGTTCCCTCCCCATCTCTCCTGTAGGCTCCCTTCAGATACTGGAAGGCTGCTATAAGGTCTTCTCAGAGCCTTCTCTTCTCCACACTGAACAAACCCAGCTCCCTCAGCTTGTCTTCACAGGAGAGGTACTCCATCCCTCTGATCATCTTCATGGCCCTCTGCTGGACCTGCTCCAACAGTTCCATGTCCTTTCTACGTTGGGCATCTAAAAAACAAGTTCTCCTTTACACAGTTGGTAGAAGACCACCTCTTAAGGACAGACAGGAGCATTGCTGATACTGAAGGTGGAAAGTTGGAAGTTTAATTAGATTTTTAGTGGCCATTTAAAGAAGGCCAGCCACCAACTGTGAGAAACATCTAGGCCAAGCCTGGACCCAGAACATTTTTTACTCCAGTAAAAGAGAAAAGTAAACTGAAAATCTGAAGCAACAGCACTGGGTACTCTTTGGACAGAGAGGTAAGGATCCATATCATCCACCAGGCCATTCAAGACCACTGTGTTACCAGCACAGTCACTGGCTTTTAACATAGCTTAGCTGTGATGTTAAGCTACATGCTAAACCAATCACATCATGGTGCCAAAATAATACCTGCTCTCCTTTGCTCTACCCCTAAGCTTTGTGAAAGGCCTAGCCATTGTGCAGCCATGGCAGGAAACAGGCTGGTTGCTGATACATCATGCTTTTTGAAAAAAGCATAACCTGAACCAACCCAATCCCATACAATTATAAAGGTAAAGGCTGGAACATACACCAAAAGCACGGAACACACCAGTCCCATCTTGTTAGCAGCTCAGCATTAGAGCTCATGGTGGTTAGGACCACACAGCCACTCACACATTCCCCCTTCCCCCCCAGAAGAGTAGGGAGAAGAGTGAGACAAAAGAGAGGGGAACCCCCCCATACCTCATGGGTTGAAAAAAGACAGTTTAATACAACAAAAGCATAAAAGGAAAATAACAAGGGGAGGGGGGGGATATACTGAAGACACAAATCACCCTTACTACACAGTGATCCAGCCCCATCTGAGAAGCTATCATACATTCCTGCCCCCCAGCCAACTCCCATTATAAACTAAGCAAGGAATCTACGGTATGGAATACTCCACTGACCATTCCATTATTCTGTCTATGCTCCTTCTCAGCTTCTACAGGAAGGTGAGAAAATCCTTAAGTAGTATAAATGTCACCTAGCAACAACTAAACCGATATGCATTATTGATATTCCTTTCATACCAAATCAGAAAACACAGCAACCACTAGAAAGAAAATTAACTATGCCAGCTGTAAGCAAGACAGAGCTGCTAACCACATTGTCATTAAGGTCTAACACAGGGATGTATGAAGACAGTTAGATGCTATAATATTGTACAGTAACAGCAAAGGGGCCAGCAGGTGCTAAGCAGAGCACCACAAAACTCTTATAGCAACACACACAGAAGAGTCTTTCCCATGTATAAAAAAAATCCTTTATGGTCCGTTATCTCCCCTGCCAAACAGCGTGCATCTCTCTAAATTATATTTACCACTTTCTCAGAAAAGTTAAAAACATTCCATAAGTCTTGTCAACAACACACTTCAGATGATACCTGACATCTTAAAAATAGGTAGGACCCTGTATTGACTCAAATCCATTCCTTAAGCTTACTGATTGTGAATAAAGCAGCTAGCAAACTCAAGTATTTAAAACTTCTATCTTACAGACTGAGAAATCAAAAAGCACCAGAAGAGTCATGAAACTTAGTTTTCATTGTCCTTTAGGCAAAGAGTCCTGAACCCCAGTCTGAACTGCCTCAAGGGCATGTTCTTGCACATGCAGCTCAGTTCTTGAGTCCCTGTACATGGGACCAGATTAACATTCAGATTGCAAATCATACTGAGCTGCTCCAGTGTCATGGCATCAATCTGGTGCTCAGCCCTTGCCAAGAGCAAGCTAGGCATGGGAAATAAAGAGATGATGATTTACCAGTTTCTTCCAAAAGGTCAAAGATGCACAGCATGAAGCAGTAAGCATTACATTTAACCATGAAAGTCTGCACACAAAGAAAAAATAAAAATAAATAAGACAACTGCTAATCAGGTGGCAGATCTTACAGGGTAACAGACAATGACTGCTCTATTTTGGTTTCACTTCTTTCATCTGACAAAGATTGGAAGCTTCAAGGAAGTAGTCACATCCCATCAGATGCCCAGATACTTAACTATCAAAGGCCATGATATGGTTAGAACAGTATTAAAGAGATCTTCCAGATGCCAGACTATTAAAATGATGGATAGTCCTCTTAACTTTATCCCAGAAGTGTAACAGTGGATTAATTTTTATTCATATCTTTAAGCCCCTTTTTATTCTCCTTACACTAATTCCTCAAGTTAATTGTATGTTAAATAGATCACTTCTCAATTCCATTTGTATGTTAAATAGATTGTATTTCACTGTTCAGGATAGCTTTTTTGTTGAAGCCTTTGTGCTAATTGTTAGAAAGCAGCCTTTTATCATCACATCTGCAACGGAGTCTGGCTTTCTAGTGTGCCTATTTGTCATGCTACTTAGTCACAGATAGTCAAATTAACCCATGTTGTAGCTCAAACAAATGACACTAATCAACAAAATGTTATTAAGCCTCAACTTTCAACAATTACTAGCTATATCGCTTTGCATTATCTTTTGTTTCCACATCAGTACTTCCTCCATATACAGTTGCAGCAGAGGGATAGTGATCAGCATCCTCCCGCCAATCCTGGTGTCCTTTTACAAGCTTGTAAATTTACACCTTCACAGGATGATAAAAGTATCTCCATGACATATAAAGAGCCGAGATCTTCCAACACAGAACACATTTGTGTGCTGTCAATTACTTGAAAACAGGACAAGAACTCCTGTGTTTTCAGATACAAGCATGTCTATAGTTACACAGATGCAGTTAAAAAACACATTCTCACATTCTCCAGAAGTCTAACCAAGAAACAGGCAGGATGTGTCAGTAAGTTAGCTAGATGAGACTAATTTGTCTGACCTAATCTTCACATCAATGGAATATTAACAGGATGAAACAGAAGAGGTTTACTTGCATTTTGTGTTAAACATCTGTAAAAAGAAAGGTCAACATACTGTGCCAACCCCCTAAAAGCATTAAGGGTCATTTATGGACAAAGAATCACCCAAGCTGTAGTGACGCCAAACTTCTTAGAGCAAGCTTTGCTCACTACGCAAAGTGCATTCCCCATACATTACTAAACACCACGCACAACAGCATAGCAAGCATAACACAGCCAAGGCATCCAGGAGCACGGCAATCGGGGTCAAAAAACACAGGATGCAAGAGGTAGCAAGTTAAGGCTGCCCCACAAGTACTCTTCTAAACCAAATGTTCTGTGTGCACCAGAGCCGAGGGGAAAACGGCATAAACAAAAGTGCCTCTCAAAGCCCAGAAGTCCTCGGGATTCAGGTCATTAACAATCCAGATTTTCTAATCAAAAGATTAACATCTTAAAAGCTCCTCACTAATGAAAAGTGAGTCAAATGGTTCATATTAACATGCCCCGAGAAGGAGGAGAGGCAGGAATAACAAACATTCTATTGATAATTTTCTATAACTATTGAGGTAAGTTATTTACATTCTAATAAGATGCTAAAAGAATCCTTTAAATATTCTTAATGCAGCCTCATTAAGGAGGACAAAGCCTANGTACAAAGAGAAAGGGAGAAAGAGAATGCTTACAACTGCCTCAGTCACAGTATCAATGGTAGCTCACTTTTCTTTACAGCCAGGCGAAAACTGTTTGGTACCACCTGGGAGTTATTGCCATTAAGGTTTTTTGTGGAATTTAGCAATGAGTTCCCATTTACCAGCAACCTGATTTTTCTTTCCTCCCTTTTCACATCTGTTCTGGAAAAGCAGGCAAACTGGAACTTTCACACAACACAGGAGAGCAACAGCCATTTAAATCAACATTATGATTGGTTTTCTGTTTGAAGTAAAACTTAGCATTTTCTACACTCATTTACCAGCCAGTGAAGTGACTCTGTAGGGCATGCAGATTTTAATAAAAAAGGAAGTTTTTCCTGATGAAAAAAAAAAAAAAAAAAAAAAAAAAAAAATCTTCATCCACTGTCTTAAGAAAACTTTGTGGCATTTCCAGAACAAGTCAGCTTTGGCTAAAGAGATGAGTGGTCCTTTAAAAAGCAAAATCCCTAAGACCTGAGGCTAGCTTTTCAGCAGAACTCTTGTTTAGGCCCCATAGGGTTACTTCATTATCTGCCCCACCACTTTTGCACAAAGGGGCATATAAAGACAACAGTTTGTTACCTGGAGAACAGTGGAACAAAGTCAATTAGATATTCTCATCAGCATAGCGATGCAGATGGTTTAAGGGTTGAGATTTGCTGCTGAAATAAAGTAGATGACCAAGGTAATAAGTTGTCCTTTCAAGGAAAGATCGTCCTGAATATTCTGCCTTTAGAAATCATATCCAACATCAACATACTTATGCAGATGTTTTCTTCTAATGGTTATTACCTCATTGATTGGTAGATGCCAATTCAATCGTGATGGAAAATAAAGCTTGGTGAATCAGAACATTAATCTTAGATATTTCTTCCCTTTGAGCTTTAACCCAACAGATGGCCAGTTTAGCTGATTCAATGATCCTTTTAATTATGACTCCAAAGGAGTACTGTTTGGAAGGAAGATGCAGTCTCAAGCTCACCACTCAGGACCCACGTCCATAGCACACACCAGCCCATGAACAAAGAAACAAGAAAACCACAGCATTAGCAAGTTCAGCAGCTCACCTGAGGGTTATGCAGCAGGCAAAAAGAAAAAAGTCAAGTCTAATAAAGATAGTAATGCATAGTTCCTAATTGGACAGTATTGCTGCTTCTTTTAAGAACTATTTCAGTTCTGCTTGGCCAACTAAAAGGCAAGTGGCAAAGTCCATATGACTTTTGGTGAAGTTGTGACAGTTGTGACAGTGCACTGTCACAACAGCAGAGCCAGCCAGAGTCAGTAGGTGAGGAGATGCAGGGGGACCTGCCAGCTCCAGATATTCTTGAGCATCTGGCACACGAGCAGATCAAGCACACAGCACCATAGCAGCTTGTTATCACAGGACACACACCCTTCCATGTTCTATATCCCACCCCCCACCCCACCCCCCAACCTTAGCCTTAACCACAGGCTTGGCTGGTAAGGCTACTCCTCATTAAGATTGCCTGCTAGCTCTATGCACAAAACTGTTTTCCAGGACTGGTCATTTTGTAGGACTTCTTTAAAACAAAAGCATTAGCGTTTCTGCCTCAGCTTTTTGAGGTGAAGGTTTTCAGTGAAGGGTGGATATAGTGGCATGTTGTAGTACAGGAAGTTTCAGTCAGTCTCACTGACTCTCCTGTGAGCAGATTATAGAAAGTTAAATTAAAATTTAATTAGGAAGTTAATGAAAAACATGTGTTGTAGGGGGGATATCAAGCAGCTTGACCAGTGCTGTAGTTTGGAACAGAAGACCAACATTTACTGTTTTAGGAGGCCAAGGACACATCTATCCTCAGAGATCAGTGAAAAAGATGAAAAGTTAAAGGCATTTCACCAACTATTTCAACTCTTGAGTATAGTTTTATTTTAGCTACAGTTGAGCTAAAATTTTCTGTTAAAAAAAAAATGCTTCTGGAACTGTAATACTCAGGTTTTTTTATCAGGTCTGGCTACCTACAACCCAGCATCCCACAAGCCACTCTCCACCAATCATTCAGGCTGATACGGGCAGGTACAGCACTAGATGGCAATTGTTCTGCAGTGCTTCAAAGTGTGACCCTGGCCATGCCTCCACATTTCAAAGAGAGCCAGGACACAAGCTGGGATCACTAGAAGATGACAGAAAAGTCTCCATGGACTACCAGAAGAGCCATGACTGAGGAGCTGCCCTACCTCTCCCCAAAGATGCAGGCTGCCTACATGCTCTACACCAGCAAAGCTTCCTGCCTAGCTTCACATACATACTGGTATCTGAAAAATTACTTTTGACAGTGAAAAATTTCAGTTCAGCCTTTAACATTCAGAATTTTACCTACAACAATAATATTTACATTTTGAGATTAAAAATGAAATCTTACAATCTAGGATGCAAACATTGTTAACTGTCTTTTGTAATATCACCTTTCCAAGTGTTGAACTAAAACACTTTCTAATTTACTATTTTTCAGTTCTCTTCTCCAAAGACTGAACTGAAATTGAATTAAGTTCAAATTAATTGGTTCCCAACTAAGCTTAATTCTTTCCTCAATAGCAGATTCACCAAAGCTATGTGAGAGAAAATATAATCCCCCATATTTCCTAAATACAGCCACTTGACATCTTTCCTGTCTACATTCGCAGGACCATGACGTATCAGGTTAACCTTCATGCTCCCTCAGGACAGCCACATGCTCCACTGCCCACCCTAAGGCTTGCCCAATTCCATGAACTGTTTCTGGAAGTTTTTCCTGAAACTCCAGGAAAAGAAAGAATCACTTCCTCCCTGCCCCCAACCCCCCGAAAAAAAATATTAATAAAAAGAAATCCCTCCAAATCATCATCAATACTGAAAAGCTTTCTATCAGGTTAGCTTGCTGAATGTAGTCATTCATGGTTGTAGGGGTGGAAGAGGGAAAGCAGGGGACAGAAGAGGTATTTGGTTAGCTTTATAATAAAGTGGCATCCATAACTATTCTGGGTGATCCTGCACAAAAGGGCTTATGTACCCTCCAATACTGCAGTGGATCCCGACCTAAGTGATTACAAATTTTCTCTAGAAGACAAGAAAAAGTCAGCACTGGGGAAAAACTCACACTAAGCAGCCTGACCAGAAAGGGAACCAATCAGTTTGATCAAAAACCGCAAGTACACCTACCGATTTTGTCATGGCTCTTAACTGTTCAAAGATGGAATAACCTGGACAGCATTAAGTAAACGTGTTATACCAAGACCCAAAGGAAAACAACCAACTCTTCTGCTCATCTCATGCATTCAGCACCTTGGAGGCTCGACTAATAAAACATTCTATAAGCACTGATAGTTGGCAGTAAACATCCCCCAGATTGCTGTCTCAAGACATCAGGTACAAGCTTCTGTGCTCAGGATGTGGATCTTGAGATAGAAAAAGTGTTTCACCTGTCCTAATCACAGAATGTCAGGAAGTGGAAGGGACCTTGAAAGATCATCTAGTCCAATCCCCCTGCCAGAGCAGGAACACCTAGAGCACATCAGAGGAACACGTCCAGGCGAGTTTTGAACGTCTCCAGAGAAGGAGACTCCACAGCCTCCCTGGGCAGCCTGTTCCAGTGTTCAGTCACTCTCACTGTGAAGAGGTTTTTCCTCATATTCAAGTAGAGCCTCCTATGTTCCAGCTTGCACCCATTACCCCTTGTCCTATCATTGGATGCCACTGAGAAGAGCCTGGCTCCATCCTCCTGACACTCACCCTTTACATATTTATAAACATTAATAAGGTCCCCCCTCAGCCTCCTCTTCTTCAAGCTAAAGAGACCCAGCTCCCTTAGCCTTTCCTCGTATGGGAGATGCTCCACTCCCTTAATCATCTTGGTAGCCCTGTGCTGGACTCTCTCCAGCAGTTCCCTGTCTCTCTTGAACTGGGGAGCCCAGAACTGGACACAATATTCCAGATGGGGTCTCACCAGGGTAGAGGGGGAGGAGAACCTCTCTCGACCTACTATCCACCCCCCTCTTCTAATACACCCCAGGATGCCATTGGCCTTCTTGGCCATGAGGGCACAGTGTTGGCTCATACTAATACAAGTATTCATGTAAAAACTCCAACTGGAAAGCAGTGCTGTATCTTTAGAAGCAGAGAGGCTTCTCGGACTCTAGTGCCTAGTTAATTATATTACTGCAAAAAAAATTAAAAGGCAAATACTCAAAATGAAACACTACAAACTGGACATGCAACAGTACTATGAATTATCAACTTGCAAGTACAAGCAAGAAAGAGGTTAGATTTCTCCAGCAGATTCTTTAAATAGCCAATTTACTCTTAAAGCAAACTAAGGAACACTACAGTTTTTTTCCTCATGTTTCATTTCTCAGGGGAAAATTACAACACCAACAGATGCAGTTTAAAAGATGACCAAAGAAAATAAGTGTCACAGATGTATATGATTTCATAACATTTCCTATAGTAAAACAGCTTGAGATTAAACACATACTATAATATACAATATTATTACAAGGGTCACTTTCACAATCGAAATGTTTAAGAGTTCATTTTTTAAACCCACATTCAGAGAGGATTAGTCTGGAGTATAATAAAGAAAAAACCCTCTAGAGTTTCACACAAGGTCACTACTTGATGAAGGTGGTTAATTTTGTGGACGACATTGTATGCATGTAAGTTGATATTTTCCAATTCTTCATTGCAAGAGTTTCCTTCTGTCATGACATCACACAAGAAACCTCATCTGTTTTCCTTAGACAAGGTTATGCTCATTTAGAATTTCATCTAGTTTTTCCAATATAAACAACAGAAGACTGCGCTGTACAAACAATTGCACTAAAGCCCCAGAGGATAACCCCAAACTTTTCTGGCTCTCTGTTTTGAGCACAAAGTTAAAACCACATGTAAACATCAAACTGGCTTATCTCATCAAATACCTGTCTTAAATATCATTTGTCTTCAGTCGGTCCTAAGGATTGAACCAACAACGACTTTGTTACCTAGTAGCATGCTTCACACCACATTTAATAGCTCAGGGAATCAGAGGATAATGTAGGCTAAAAGAGGACCCCAGGGGTCACAGCTATCTTTTTTAAAGAATGAAAACTAACAGCTCTACAAGCAGAACTGTTTGCAACAGATAAAGCAGAACTCTGTACAGATATCCTTACTTTCATAAGAGAGGGTTATTAAGACTTTCCCACTTACAATACCATATGATATATTTAATCCAAGCAGTTTCTTCCTTGTGTATGCTATTAAGTCTTTCACTTTAAATAGCCCTTATAATGCCAACACTTTGTCCCTCCTATTTAAAAATAAGTAGAAACTTTTATTCTTCAAATAAAAGTATTCAAAGTAAAAAACCAAACAACCAAACGAAACCAAATAACAGTTTCAAGATTTGGAGTGCTAATGTTGACACTGAAAAAAGTTTTAGGGTTTTGACTGTCCCAGCACCTTCACTAGAGTTACATCGCTGCTCCTGTGCTCAAAAGAGAGGGAGTAGGAAGGGGGAAAGAAACAAACAAACCCCAGTTGAATCCATCACTCCAGCAGTAAAAACAAATGCATCCAGAGATGGATAAAAGCAGGCCACTCTTGTGCTATCCTTATTCGGATATAAGGCACAAAGTGCTTCTCTGACCTGAAGCCTACCTTTCACCCACCTCTCTTGAAGGCATGCCTCAACTGCAACCTGTTTTGTGCAATCCTTTCCTTGCACGCTGCTACAAACATCTTGGTTCTCACAAAAGTTGTTTTGTGAAGCACCACACCAAACATTCACTTCAGCAAATAATTAAAGTATATTAGAAAATATTTTTCAAAACGTCATTTCCCTGCTCAGATTGCATGAGGTACATGCAAAAAAAAGGGTGAGAAAATACACTGACTTTGACCACAAAAAAACATTGCAAACATTTCCAATAAAAAAAACCACACCTCGTTTTCAAAGCAGCATGGCATTGCTGAAACAACTCATTTCCTTGATTTCTCTGCTACAAACAACACACAACCAGTATTTTAAGCGACAGACAGCATCAACACACCTAACAACTCTTAACACTGCAAAGCTTCACAGCCCTTAAGTTGCTACAGCAACAAAAAGTTGATTTGCTACTGCCCGCTAAAATAGAGGAGGATTTATTTGCCAGAAGTTTCAAAATCTGCAGCTGCCTGAATTTATATGAACAGTGAACTTCTTTCCTGTCCTCCTTTCCAGTTCAAATGAATAGGATTATATGAAATGGTTTTTCTACTTTCAGGGGTGGGGTGGGTGGAATGATGCTACTTCCGATTAAAACATTGTATTTTAACTATTCTACTTCAGGTAGTACAGCAATGAGCACCCTGGTACCCCCATAGGAGGTGTGTATCCCATTCTCTATATGCTTCAGGTGTCCTTTGGTTATCTCTGCTGCCATAAAAAAGTTACTGTTTGTAGCAAAGTGTCTCTGCATGCCATCTATATAACACATACCCAAAGGGTTTTGATATACTAAGGCACTACCACAAAAATCAAGCCTGTACTACTAATTACCAGAGTCTAACAGTCAGTACCAGAATGAGCTACTCCAGCAGCTGACCCTAAAATCTTCCCTCCTGACATCTCCAAGAAATACTGGATTATTTTTTGCTTCTTACAGGTGGAAAGGCAGCCAATTGCTAAGTAACTCTAGGGTTATCTATTGTTTTCCTTGTTTGTCAGTTTATCAATGATAGCCAAAAATGGTGACATTTGCCCTTGTCAATTTCTTAGGCTAAAAGCTCTGCATAGGAGTTACAAGTTAGTTAAGTTCAGGTGGAAAGGAAGAAAATTTTATAAGTAATTACAGTATTATAGTGTCTTCAGTGTAACATCATACATTGGAAAATAAAACTGTGCTGTACTCTTCCCCCCTGCCCTCTGACATGCCATACACGAGTTCTGCCATAAAAGACATTGCCATGTAACGACCCTCCCGCTGCTAGGTTCAATGTAAACAAACCTTCCTCCTGACCTACACTGAGCCTTGCTTAAAGAATCTGAGAAACTAACTTAGAGAAGATCTCAAGAGGTCACAGCTACCTGTTTTAAAGGCAGTGAAACCAAGTAGATCAAGCAGCTACAGACTCACAGCTGCATTTCCAGAAGATTAAGCTCTCCTTCATCTCCTGCCAGGGACGGGGTCCATGTTAGTCATGAACAGGTGCTCAGGCCCAACCGGGCTCCGATGCCTAAAGGCAAGGCTTCCCACACAGCTACCACGCTTCAAGCGAACACCAAACCGTACGGGACAGATGCCTCAGGGCTCAGCCTACAGCCAGAACACCAGACACAGCCATACCTGCCCCAAGCACCCGTAAAGGTTTCGCTAAAGGTGTGAGGGAGGTGGGACATGACACCGCCCAGGAAACTCCCCTCAGCGCCAGGCCCGGCAGGCCCTGCCAGCGGGGGCAGGCTCCGGTGGTTCCGGCCCCCAAACCACTCCATTCTTCCCCTTCCTTCCCCACGCCGCTTACCCGGGATGGCCAAGTTGGACAGCGGGTAGGAGCGCAGCGCCGCCGGCAGCGAGCCCATCCAATCCGCGTTGCTCTCCGCCATGGTCCCCGCGGCCCACCGGCACCGCCGCCGACGGCCGCCCTCCCTCCCGGCTGGCGGTCTCATCCCCGGCCTAGGGAAGACGAGTAGGACCGCAGCGTCGAGCCCGGGNCGGGCCGGCTGGCTCTGCCTTCGCTGTTGAGGGCACCAGGCGTGAAGCTTTGCAGATCGCCGTGGCTTGCTACCGCCGTACCGTGCGGTGATACGCTGCTGGGGGTGTGCTTGGCGTGCGCTTGGGGACACGGGCACGGCTACCCCCATGTAGGCCAGAAAGTGCCAGGGAGCCTGAGATCTGGTATTTACCCTACGGGTTCTGATACTCACCAGAGAAGCCGCCCCCAGCTTAGAGGGGGAACACCGCGGTCGTACAATGTGAAGTGGCCAATAAGGGTATTGGCTGGAGCAAGCTGGAGTCAGCAGCCCAGTGGAAGGCTTCTTGAGGGTCAAGATGGGGCAGCCTCCATCTCTTCCGCCTGCTCTTTCAGCAGTTCCCTTTCCCTGGCAGTCTCACACTCCGCCTTGAGCTCCATTTAGTTGTTGGGTAAAGCATTTTGTCCAAAACAACGTCTGGGTCTGCTGTGACACATGAAAAGAATCCTCTGAGATACATTTTTTTTTCTCCCTTGCGTTACTTTGAAGGTTAATGCTTTGTGAGCAAGTTCTCTTAACTGCTTCTTACAAATACAGACAAACACCCTGTTTCCATACTCCTCACCCAGGACACAGAGTTGGCTAGGTGTACAACACTGAAGTCTACTCCGTTATATAGCAGTGGAAAAAAGAGTATTGCTCTGAAAGATAATTTTCTACTGTCAAATGAGTAAAGGCTCAATATGAAGTGGTGAGGGTATATATTTCATGAAGGCTCTGTTCTGTCAGGAAAGAAACATTTTAAAATAGTGTTTTAAGATACGTCATATCTAAATAGTATTTTTCATTGTCCTGGTTTGAGGTAAAACAGAACCAATTTTGTGTTCAGTAACTTTACTTTCCAATTAAGCCTCTTCTAACTAACCGAACTCTCTGAACGAACAGCATATTGTCCAGACGCTGTTTGCTCCCAGAGTGATGACCTGACTGTTTCTAGTGTATGCCAAGGGATGGTATGCAGCGAGGCTCTTGCTTATGCTTATTTCTAGAATAACCAAGGTCAACTGAGTTTTTTATTTGCCCCACTGGAGGGTCAAAAGTGGAAAAGCGTAGAGGGGTTGCACCTGTAGGGAGGAGCGGACAGGACAGGTGACCCCAAACTAACCAACAGGATGTTCTGTCCCTTCTGCCTCATGCTCATATAAAAGCGGAGAGATCAAAGGGTCAGCTCTCTTCTTTTACTGGCTGGTGTCTGAGGTGTCTGAGGAGGACTCTCTCCGTTTGTCCTTTGATCATAATCCAAGCATTCCTGAATCCAGATCCATAATCCAGTTTCCGTTCATCGCTGTGTCCAGTCTGGGACTTTTTCAGTGTGTGCCTGTGACATGATCATCATCCTGGTAGCTTGATATGGCTTTGTATATATATATCTTGTATATGTTTCATTATTTTCTTTTTATTATATTATTAATACTTCATTAAAGTAGTTTAGTTTCTTTTAAACTCTTAAGTCTCTTTCCCTCTCTTCCTCCTCTCCCTGAAGGGAGATGTTCTGAAGGGACAGAGGTCAGAGACCATCTGTTGTTTGTTTCAGTGGCCAGTCTGGCCCAAACCATGGCATTCATTTGACCTACTCAAGTTTGCACATTATTCATAGAATGTTTTAATTAATACACAGTAAACCTACTGTATATTGGACTATATATTTAAAATAAGCATATACTTAATATATCTGTAAATATACATGTATGTTAAGTATGTATTTTCACCCAATACAACCAGAGTCTATAACCTTCCATAAATTTGCATTTTCCCTTTCAAGGAAGGGAACAAAGACTTTTTGCTTTTAGAAATTTGATATTGAACAATCTTAAAAATAGTGCAATTGCAATACTAGGGTTTCACAAAATGTGCCTGAGCTAGGACTCCTCACTCTCAAGGATGAATACAGGTTTAAAAGGCATTCAACTGTCCTGCAGTCCTGCTCCCCCTTCCCATTAAGGCCAAGTACACTTGCCTCTGTTGTAGGAGACAGCAAGCCATGCTATGCAAAGCCATAAGTATGGGATCATAAACATTTCCTCTTGTAATGAAATCTGTATCTTGAACCAAAGGAAGGACTGTTATGTGGTGCCTCCAATGTTTTCCATTAGTTACACTACTGGTCCATATCCCTGCAAGTTTATCTTTTTTAAATGACTACTTTACATCACTCTCTTTCTCATGTTCCCACACTCACAGCTTGTGGCTGCCCAGTAAATCAGTGCCTGTGAACTCCATAGATATGTTTGGCAACCATTCCTGGCTACATGTAGCATAAGGGTAGCCATTTGACCAAGGCCGGGACGTTCTTGAGGACATCTTTGTGTCTTTGGGGTGATATTTCACTATGGCCAATGAAGCCATAAACACCAGAGCTGTAGTCTGGAGGCAAAACTAGTAGGGCTGAGCACTGATATGGTACTCTTGGTGTCCTTTCCAAGTCCTGTCCTGCATTTCCCATCTTTCAGATGACATAAAGGAGATGGTGTATGACAGACAGCAGAGTTTGAACTGGTAGGGTGTGCTCTAGTGTGGGAAAAGGAGTTTAATTACCACTGCCTTGGACGGTAGCCAGGGACTGTCAGATCAGCTAATCCCCCTAAAGCTGGAGCAGGGAGGGTCTCAAACCTGCTCCCTTCACAGCCTCCCAGAAGTTCTGAACCTTTGCCATCACTTTTTAATTGTACCAGAGCATGTGACAGCACCAGGGTACTCCAGCATTCCGGCAGCACAGCAACCCTCTCACTTGTCCACAGCTACCTTTAGCATCCCCATGCTGTGACCTGCAGCATGAGTGCACCCTGGCTCTCATGGTTGAAATGGTGTCGAGATCTCCAAGCTGTGAAGGATATTTAGACTGCGTGGGACACCGACAGCTCAAAACCAGGATGCCGAAAAGAGGAGGAGCTGCATCCATTCAGCACTGCAGGGTGAGACTTCAGCTGTGAGCATCAGATGTGATGCACAGACACTTGGCAGCAGTAATGGCTAGCAGAACATTCTTATGGTCCAAATATCCTTCCTGTGTTTTTCTAGAAAAGAAGAGCATTAGATTGCCCGTTCCCTTCCCCCAAGCCTCAACCTCCTTCCATCTCCACAAAACTCTGTAATTTTGTTCTGTAATCAGTACCAAACCTTGCAATGAAGAACATTAATTGCAACGGCCAGGGGGAACAAATTAATAATGCATTAATAATATAATTAGTGCATTAATAACATAATATTATTTTCCGCAAACTAAACCCACAGATTATATAGGGTCTTGTCACTTGAGACCATTCGAGTGCTCCACTTCAAGCATGTGTTTAAGTGGCTGTAAATATGAATGCCTAAGCTGACAGGAAAAATATTATACTACTGACTTTTCTTTTTTTTTAAATCCTATATCAATGTCAGTAGGTTGTTGTATTTTTCCATGTTTCTGGAGTGTCCATCTATGAATCACATTCATATATCCATTTTCCCCTCTGGATTATGTAGCCATACTTATGCCTTGCATGGATTTGCTGAAAGAGCTCAGCTATTCCCTTGTGCCTCGGTGCAGAGTACAAGCCAATGTCACAGGCAGTCCAGACAATCTAGCAGCTCAAATTCCATTCCTTTACCCTCAGCCCTCCTATTTTCAAATACAGAGTAAAAAGATTAGCTGTGTGGATCAGACTAGTGCTATTTAGTGCTATAAGCACTAAGAGCCATATGAGTTTCGCTGTTGGCCAATTCCAAGCACACAAATGTGTTTGATTTCATTTTTAACACGTGGTTATGTTGCCATATGCAGAATATAAAGCCAGAACAATGAACTTTTCCAAGTGCTTTAATGCTACTGGAAACAAGTTGATAACATCAAGTGCTACAGGGAGCTTAGCCACCTTCTCTTTCCTGGGTTGAATACCCTGATAAAACGTCCCATTATTCAACAGGAGGCATTGCTACTGTTAAAAAGCTTTCAGTTAATGTTTTCAAAATATTCCATTTGGGTCCAAAATATACTGTGCCGTGTAAATTCCAAGTCCTTACATGCAATTTATCAGTAGACAATAGATTAAGTAAGTTACCGAAACGGCTTCTGTGTCATCTGCATATTTTAAAGGTCACTTTGCTACTGATGAGAACTGCAGGATTCACTCTCACTGAGAGAAGCTAATTGCTCAACATTTCATGTAAGTATACTCAGACTCTTCCAAGCTGTTCATTACCATTTTTACCCTGACTGTAATGGAATTATTTAACATTAAAAACCATCAGACACACTCAATCACAAAGCTCTGCAGACATCATTGCATTTAAAACGCCACCTTTTCAAGTGCAGTAGACCAGATAGTGGTTTTCATTTCCCATTTTACATCAAGTCAGAAAAACACCGTGACTATCACAGCGCTTTCTGCATTTCCCAAGTCCACTTCAAATACTTAGATGTCTATCATATAATACACCCTTTGTGATACTGATTCCCTCTCACTCCCCCCGGCCTTTTCTGTCCACCGCTTATAGCCTCATCTCAGTTCATAACAATATATTACCTGCTTCTGTCTCTTGCCTTTGCCTGTTTCTTTAAGCCAAGCCCTGGCTTGAGCAGCCTGTTTGACAACAGTGAGCTATTCAATACTTCATTTACACCACATGAGGGTGTTTCAGGCTGTGTAGGATGCCAGAGTTAATTTGGAAGTCCTCCTGTGTGGAAAGGAACCAAGGGGCAAACAGACACATTTTTTTCCGCTGGCTAAAAACCTGACCCAGGCAATCTGGTACAGGAGACTTTGAAAGGACAGAGATAAACCAATATGCTATAAAAGAGATGGAAGAGGAGTTTTAAGGACATAATCTGATGTTCCCTGAAATCAAATAATCTTTGCTGGGGACTTCCCTGAGTTTTGTCTTGTCCTTAAGGAATCATTTAAAATATAATATGATTTCATATTATTTCCATTAAAATCCCCTTAGACAGGATTAAATAATCATTATTCCTCTGCAGAGCTTTTTAGAAGCTTTCCAATGGCTTATTGTTCAAAGTTAATTGCAGGGTCAGGAAGAATTACCTACTAACATGAACAATAAATAAAACAAAAATTCTCTGTCATATACTGCTTCTTCTGAAGTTTCAGCGTATACAAATCTTTCTAATGTTTGTCAGCTCTGATAAGTGACAGCTTTAAATCCAGCAAAGGCTACATAAGGTAACTAATACTAATGGTTAGCGGGTATAATCTCTGTACACAGCTTTTCAAAACAAACACATACATGAAAATGAAGGCAGAGCACTTCACAAAGGCTTTCAATACAGCTGCAATGAGGAAAAGATCTCACTGAAAGAGAAAACTCTGTGGGTCCACATTAATAGGGGCTGTTTCTCCCAGAAATCCCAGGCAGCAAAGCCTATTACCAACAATTCTTAACCAGTGAGTCCAGCTCTGGGATGGCCAGGCAGCCTGAGCTCTCCCACAGCCTGCTCCCAGGCACTGCCACGTTACTGCCTGCATCACAGTGACTCAAGCACACGGTGCAAACTCCAAGGGTGCTTCTTAAACAAACAAGCCAAGCCTAATTAATTTACAGGACCAAAAGGTGCCTTGTAAGAAAAGCCACCTCCATACTGTTTAAAAAAGAGGTGTGATTCAGAATGAGGCACAAGGATTAAGGCTTGGTGGGACGGCTGTCAGGCATGCCAGGACCAGGGCTTCCTCCAACCTCACAGCTGACCCCTCCACTGTCAGAGATTCCATGTGGCTCTTGGGTTTGTTCCCCTGTTAGCCGGGCCAAGCATCGCATTCCTGCAACTGGCAGGAATACAGACTGCAGGACGGGGAAAAGTCACTGAGTCCACTGAAGACCCCTGGTCCTGCCGCTGACTTCACAAGGCACATGAGTAACTGAAGACAAAATTCTTGCTTTTATCCTTCCCTCCCCGTCAGCATTTGCTGTCTCCTCAGAAGCAGACGAAAACCACTTGCAGGTAAAAACACCTTGCTGCTTAGCTTTCCAGTGAGCTGCCTTTACAGCTGTGTAACACGCATATTAAAGGCCATACACAGCAGCCCCAGCTAATTTCACAGCATTACATTTGTGTTACAGGTGACCTCAGATTCTGGCTTGGGTCTGCGTTACGGGTTTCATGGTGTCATGCATTTCCATTCAGCAATATAGGGCTCAAGCCTCTTTTAAAAAACATCTTTCCTGTACCCAGGCAGGAAGCTTTGAACAGCTTCCTTTAGCAGAAAAGCTTTCAGCTGACACTCCCAGAGCCATTTTCAACCATCTGCTAACTTAAAATTTAATCTGGCCAAAATTCCTTCAGAACCCAAGTCCAAGATGAAAGATTCAAGCCCACGTTACTGGGGCGGTTGCTGCCCGAAAAATAATGGCTTGAGCGAGTTTTGGAAACACGGGAGCAGGAGACAGGCAGGAGACGTCTCTGCAGCTTCGGACCCTCCCGGCCAGCGCCGGGACCGCTCGCCGCCGGCTGCGGTGCTGCGGCGCCACCTGCTGGTCGGCAGAGGGAGTGCGGCTGCGGCCGCCGCCCGTACTTGCCCATCTGGGATGGGGGTCTGAGGAAGAATCCCACCTCCCGGAGAGGCTGGAGATCCTTACATTGCTGATCCAGGTTTTATGAAAGCAGCGGCATCCGTAGGGGATGGATGCGTCAGGGAGCAGGACAAAGCTCCCGGTTGCTCTCCTTGTGGTCCGACTGTGTTAGCAGGTAGCATTGGAAATCACTCCAAGCCTGAGAGCTTCGTGCTACAAAACACCAGCATCGGAGGGAACATCAGCGTCGGAGGGAACATCGCCGACCTGAAGGCAACCGGGGGATGAAAATATCCGAGTTGATATAGTAACTCCTCTTTGACAGGTATGCTATGGACAGTCATCCTCATCTAATGACAAGGAAGTCCAGGCTCTCCGTGACCCTTGCAATACAGCTATCTGCCTTTTTTTTTTCTTTCCAGATTTCTTTTTTTTAAGAACAAAAAGCTGCCTTCTTGTGCAGTGACTGATACTATGATAAAAGTTAAACAACTTTACTTCTACAAGCCCATACAGACAAGAAATGCTCAAATTAATATTGACCCTTCCATGCATGTAAAGCCTGTATAGTCTTGTAGTAATGAGTGTTTTCTGTTCAGCACAGGTATTCCTTTAGTGATAGATTTAGAACTGCCTGTGCTAAAAGGTAAATAACACAACAAAATACTTTAAAAGGGTCTCACTGATTATTCTTTCCAGTAAGTCATTCATTCATCTGAAGTCCCAGGAAATGCAGTGCTCTGAACTCTGATACTCATTGACCAGTGGTTAGCAGTAAATAAAGCAAATCCCATTTCTAAATGAGAACAACAATTTTAAGCTTGACATGATTGAGTTTTAGTTGATTTGCACTAATTACTGAAATACCATTATGGTAACAATACATTTCCAAACAAGCTTGGAGAGACGGTTTCTTGGCTGGCTGAAGGTAACACAGGACCATAGAGCTGCCAAAAGCTGTGCTTCTGCTGCAGCTCTTGTGCCTTGTGCTAGTGACCACACAGCTGCTGACCTGGCTAAGAACCGTGCAGCAGGCTGAGATGATCCCACCCTTGTCACTAGTGAGTCACTAGTGCAAGGAAATATGCAGCTTGAGCAGGATAGAGTTAAGACTGAATCATCCCCCCCAGGCTTAAGCCACCTGGGAAACTACCCCTGAGATCTTAAAAAATGTGAAGATGTCAAATGTCAGGAGCTCATTAAGACCAAGGGAGAACCAAATTATTGTATTCCTTTTTTTTTTCTTCACATGTACAGTGAATATAATTTCCAAAAAGCAGACCCAAAAGTAATTATTGTTTCAAAGGCAATTCCAAAAGGACTGGCATTTTCCACTATCTTTAGGGTCTTTATTCACTTCAGTCCTTAAGCCTCTGGTCCACAGGTGGCTTGTACATGAATCATAGAATCATAGAATCATTTAGGTCGGAAGAGACCCTTGGGATCATTGAGTCCAACCATCAGTGCTATTCTACTAAGTTCTCTCCTACACCATATCCCTCAGTATCACATCTATTCGAGTCTTAAACACATTCAGACTCAGCCACCTCCCTGGGCAGCCAATACCAGTGACTGACCACTCTTTCTGTGAAGAATTCTTTCCAGCCTGAACCTACCCTGCTGCAGCTTGAAGCCATTCCCTCTCATTCTATGGCTAATTACCCGTGAGAAGAGACCAGCACCAACCTCTCTACCATGTCTTTTCAATTAGTTGTAGAGAGTGATGAGGTCTCCTCTCAGCCTCCTCTTCCTCAAACTAAAGAGTCCCAGTTCCCTCAATCATTCCTCATAAGATTTACGCTCCAGGCCCTTCATGAGCTTGGTTGCCCTCCTCTGCACTTGCTCCAGCCCCTCAATGTCTCTCTTGNACATTAAACAGAAATGGTCCCAATACTGAGCCCTGAGGAACACCACTTGTGACTGGCTGCCAGCTGGATTTAACTCCATTGAGCACCACTCTTTGGGACCGTCCTTCCAGCCAGTGCTTGATCCAGCAGATAATACGCTCATCCAGACCATGAGCAGCCAGCTTTTACATGAGAATTTGTGGGAGTACAGTGTCTAACGCTTTTCAAAAGTCCAGGTATACAATATCCACTGTCTTCCCCTCATGCAACAATTGGATCATCTTGTCATAGAAAGAGATCAGGTTTGTCAGGAAGGACCTGCCTTTCATAAATCCATGCTGACTAGGCCTGATCCCCTGGTATCGAGACTGACCCAAGGTTGACTCATTCATGTGACTTTACCAATGGCAATTGAGTTTTCTTGATGTACACATCCACCAGGGCTGCACTATGCCCTTTCATCTTACCAACCCCTCCCCATGATCCTGTGTTGCAACCCTGGTGATGAGAGATGCAGGCTATTACACTTTCTGTGTAAGGTGCTGATAATTTTTTGTTTGGTGTCACAGTCATAGAAATTACATATTGGGTCATATTAGTCAATATTTGTATAGTAAAAAATATTAGTTGTAACAACGGCTCATGTAGGTATCAGAAACCTTACGTTAAGCAACATCTCCCATGTAATCATGGCATCCATATGGCAGAGCTGTTGCTTCTATACACTTGGTAAAACGAAAAGCTTCTACACTCTTCAGGCAGGCTGGTGGAGTGATGTGCTAATCTGCTTACATTAACAAGACAGCAAATTCCCAGTTGATCACCCCATTCAAATTAAGTACATGTAATCTCATGGTGACACTCACAATGATGTTAGCCTAATGCATACGTAGAGATAGACAGGATGAAGTAAATGTCCTCAGGAGTGTTCAGCTTCCAACATTAATGGCATTTAGGCTCTCTGAATTTAATATGGGTCATTAACACCAAGCCTCTGTAATCACTGTTTTAAAGACAGAACCTTTTAACTGTGTCAGTCTTCTGCACTACACAAGGGGTGTAAGCTATGTTACAGGTTCTCCAGTTCATGGCAGGATGGGGGTGTCCCATCAGACTCCACCATGGAGTTGTATTTTATGGGAGGTGGTGGTGGCTTGAAAGATGGAGGTCTGTTCATACTGAAACAGAAGAGAAAAAATGTGCTATCAAACAAAAGCCATTAAAAAAGACTGTTGTAAAGTGTTCATGGAAGGAGGTAGATGGACAGTAAATCATTACAAGAGCACCTGCTATTTGTTCTGACATACTGTGACTTCCCTGTTTCTGTTCTATAGCTCCAATGCGCCTCCTGGTACTTACTTGGCTTTCTCAGCTCCCACCTCACAATTTTATTTTATTCATGCTTTAAAAGAACAGGTCATGGTCCTGGTGAACCATTCAAAACCCCTGCAGAGATCTTTTGCTCACACTGCCCTCTGAAGGTCTGTTTAAAGACTCATAATGAGTTTTTTGGCAATTTATAGGCCATGATAAAGAAGAGCCCATCCCAAATCAGTGAAAAAAAATAAATTCCATTTTGTCCTTTGATGTACAGGATTTGTAGGCATGTTTTAAAAGGGTTTTCTAGAACCACAAATGATTCGTTATCACCTTGATTTTTCAAACATTTTAGTAATGTTTGTAAGATTAAAAATAATTGGCTATTAGATACTTAAATACTACATCAGTACATCTCTGAGTGCTTTAGTAGGGAATTAAACTTTGGTAATAATTACAAACTCAATGCTTCTTTGACTGGGATTAAGTTTCAGGTAGCCTACTTTCACATATATTATTCACAACTCAAATAAAGCTGCCCTAGAAGTACAATTTCATTAAAACTTGTCCTCAAGTAACCATGCAAAATGAGAGTAAAAGCAGCTGCCAGGGAGGCTAATAGAAGTGAGGGGCTCTGGGGAAAAAAAAAAAAAAGACCTGTATTCTTCCCTCACACCCTGAAGCTGTACCACAGCTCTTATTTTATAGTTTATTTTATAGATAACCCATGGAACAGATGAAAGGCCTGAGAATGCCCCACATTTCATAGCTTCATAGGAAACCCCAGCATTAACGACCCATGTACTTAAAGGTCTTGTGTGCTGTAGGTAGTCTCAAATGAAAATGCGGAAATCCAAACAGCTGGGTTTGTTTGTGCTGTCCCCTGTGTCACCCCTCCCACCCTTGCGGTTCTCTTCCCTATACTTACATCTCTCTCTGGTACTGACACCATTTCCTGATGCCTAAAGCTATTAGAAAACTGCAGAAGAGCAGCAGGACAGTTACCACTGTTGGCCAGTGGAAGTGACTGGCTTTTGTGTTCTTCATGCCACCTGGAAGGAACACAAGAGACAGAGCTCAGCCAAACGTCCTTGTGGTGGAAGGAAATCTGTGCTTGCTGCTTGTGGGCCACTGCTTCCCCTGGGCACAGTATAGGTGACAACACAGCCCCAGATCAACACCCAACTGCCAGGTTCTCAGGCTGAAAATCCCAAACTCTGAGCACTGCAGTTCTAAAGTTTGGACTTAACTCACTTTTGTTCTAACTGGGTTTAAGGGCTGATGTCAGCCACCCACCAGTTTGCAGGACAAGAATATTCAGATACAGCCACCCGGCAAGCTTTTCATCCAAAAAACCATTGGTTTTCTCTGTTGCCCCGCAAGCTTCTCTGAGAAGAGGAAACGTGTCATGGTGCTGCCGGGCACAGCTGCCCATCCCAGCATTCCTACCCACCTTGTGCCTCTGACACCAAACCCTGCCAAAACATCTGGCCAGGAGTGCAGCCACCTTGCTGGTGGCCTCTTGCTGGTGGTACAGCACTCTCGCCTCACCCCAGCTACCTCTCCCCACTGTGGTGCCAAGATACTCCCACTGCCCCTCTCACACAGCCACCCTTTGGAGTGCTAGTGGCTGAAAGAGGTGCCCTTGAGGTCCTGGCTATGGGAGGGAAGCAGAAGAGGAGCTTGGTCCTCCTCTGGCCGCCACAGAAGGGTGCAGTAGTGGGCTGGGTGCCAGAGAGGGCTGGAGCACAAGAGTCACGATACCTGTGTCCCCTCCTGTTGTGCTGGCATCAAGACCCTTTGCAAGGTTGGTTGTACTGGTACATCTCCCAGCCTGGGTCTTAGTCACAGTGGCAGCCAGCCACAAAACCACTGGTGGACTGTGTGGATGTGGTGGACCAGGTGCCAAATCTACCATGCTGCATGAGCTGTGAGTGGCCACTGGGGACGGATGTGTGACCTGCCAAATTTTGCTGCTGGAAGAAAACATGTCCTGGGGCATTGCTTGAGGATGCAGGGAGAAGGCAGGAATGCCCAAAACCTGCTGCAAACAATGGTATGGGGACACAGCAGCCATCTTTTAATCTCTTTCTCCTTTTTTGAACTCCCCTGGTCAAATATACATGATTCTCCAGGTTTCACACTTCTCTGCTTTTCTTGCTTGCTGCAATGGCATGCTGAAAGAAGAAGATTTGTAGGATAATGTCTCACCAGTACTATTGTGGAGACTGCTGGTTGTAAAGAAACCTTTCAGTCTGGTAACTGAAATTGGCTGGTCTGTGATGCTGAAGGACAGGTTACCTAGAAAGATACAGGTACAGAATATTTTTAGTAATTTATCTGTGACTTTTTAAAATGAAGGTTGTGTTTTGAAGCCACCATTATTCACCCTGCTGAAGACTGGACATCAAATTCCAGAATCAAGGTGCCAAAATTCACTTGGTAAGACAGCTACATTTTTGGCTTACAACCCCATGTTAGACAAAAAGTGTGCTTTTATCAAATTAAAGAATACTAGAAGAAAGAAAGAAACAAAGGACTATTACAAAACACCTATTAAAATGTTTCTGCAAGCCAGTATTGAGCTGCACAATGATCTGTGAGGGTGATAATCTTTTTAACTCTTTGACGGTAAATGGAAAAGCTAAAGATATTAAGTGGCTTAGCAGCAACACAAAGAGTCTGCCTCTGTTGTGACTGAGTGAAACCTCAGTCTCCTCTGTCAAGTATTGTGTCTGAACCACAAAAATCATCTTTCAGCTGTTTGTAGACAGATACGTTGCCTTTCCTAATACAGCTAAGCTACCTATGGTTAAGATCAGTGCTGCCTAAGGATACATTCCTGTAATTTCTAGCTATCTCCGTGTTTGTGTCTCGCAAAATAATGGCTAAAATATGTGACTAAACAATGGCAAGCATCTCCAGAGCTGCCACGGCACTTACGATGCACTAGGCTTGTATTCTCAGAGGAGTATGTGGCATTCCTGAGGCTTTGAGGGGATGTAGTGGTGGAATCACTTGAATCTGTACAAAAAGAAATAATATCCTTCAATTATCTTACAAGGCTGTACATGACTGCTTCATTAAGCTTAAGTGTGGCTATTTTATATACTTTGCTTTTCTCTGATGCAAACAAAAAACGAAATAACAGAAATACCTGTAAATCTAGTATAATTGCTGCTTTATAAATCTAAGAAAAAAACACATTGTTTAAATTATATAAATGAATAACTGGGCACAGTCAGGAAAAATCTCTTTCTTGTGAGATGCTTCTTTTTGATTGAAATTGAGCACTCGAGCATGTGTGTATGTATGCATTAAAAAGCCCTACAAAAATCAGTCCAATTTTAGGGCACTCTAAAAATTCACTGAGAGTTTTGGACATTAATTCAATTCAGTTCTTCCTTTCTCCTTGTTTATTAGGTGTTTGATTTGATGGGGAGAAGCAGGGTAGATCTGGCATTTTAAAAAGTTATATTTTAAAAAAAAAAGGACACGCACTTAGAGATCCTGTAACACTGTGCTCTATACAGCATGCCGACAAACACTGTGTATTATTATTTACATAGTGGCTTGTGTTAGAGCCTCAGAGGATTGAACTGATAACTGTAATCCCTGCTGCATGAGCCCGGTGGCCCTGGGAGGGCACAGGGGAACACATCGGTACACCTCAGCGAGCCGAGTGCTCTGAAATTGCCCCCAACTACAGCTGCTGGCCTGAGGACCCTTGAAGGCCATGCCCCAGCTGGTGGTCAGGAAGGCATGGCCGTAGGGCAGATGATGAGTGGTGCAACGCACGGCCCCTCCTGCAAATGGCAGTGTCATTCAGCACGCTTTTAGCAAAAATTTCAACCCGCAAGCTGTGCAAGAGCAGGATGGTGAAGCATTAGAAGTTGTCCCAGGGCTTCAGCCTAAATGCGTGGCTGGGGGTTATATGTGGGTAAATAAGCACTGGAGTGCTGCCAAAAATATATTCAGAAAATGGAAAGTGGCTGCTACATTTGTGCTTCAGCCAAAAGACGACGGTCATACAAATGCAAAAGCGCTTTGACAGGTCCTGCCTGTTCTGAAAGCACAAAGGCAAACCAAGATGTTAAAAAAGAAAGTTACTTCTGGCTTTCTGCTGCTGAGCAGAGATTTTCTAAAGGGAAAGATTTGTGAAAAAAAAAGTCCACCCCTGGGGATTTTTTGTTGATTTATTGATCTTTATCGAGACTGCCTTTCAATGTTCTATTAACCAGCTTTTATTGTCCCACATTATCTCATAGTTTCATTGCTGTTCTGTCATTTTATTTAGCTTCTCTAGTAATTTATTTAATCTATAAACTACGCTTGGTACTTAGCAACTCTCCCAATTTTAATAGTGTTAAATTAAATACGTCTAGTAAAACGAGGCTACTCAAATGTTTTCCTCAATGGTTTGAAAGACACAAGTCTTTACCTTCTAACTCAGTGCAACTCATCAGGGAAATTCAGTCTGTAAAGTACTGAAAAGGTGCTACAAATTACACCACCTGATTTTTGGCCTCTGCTTAGACACAACTTTTCCATGTTTAGTAATAATTTTTGAATGGAGATCTGATCACTATCAACTAGTAGCTGAAAATAAGTACCACAGAGCTAGTGCTCTTGGCAAAGGCATCACAAACTAAAGACCATGTAGAGCCAAGTACCTGCTGTTGAAATTTTTACAAGATACTCCAGATCACTGGAGATTTGCAACCCAACACTCGCTAAGTTGTACCATATTTACACTTGGCAGCATCTGTATTTAGCTATCTAACTCCCCTGCTACAGTCCTATGAAGCAAAGGAGATGTATCATCTACTCACATGCTGGTGTAAAACTCTCATTGTCTGCTTTGGTGCTGGCATAGCTTTTTGTCTCTGAGGTAGAAATCAGCACTCCTGTTGAAAAACACACAAGCTTGTAAAAATTGCTGTAGAGGACCCCATCACTTGTTCTTTATTTTCACCTCTTTCTTCCCTGTTTCCTGACTGAAAAAGTCAGACTTGTAACCTACCACCTGAGATGCTGGCTTCCCTCAGACAAGCACCACAAAATTCTGTGTCAGGTTTTAAAGTCTGTCACAAGCTAGAAACTAGAGACATTTGGTGAGATGATATTTGAGAAAATATGAGGCACTTAAGCATGTGGTTTTGGATTTCAGCTGAGTTTCAGCTACAATGCAGTAGTACAAAGTTCTCTGGCTTGTTTTGACCTAAAACCAATAGAGAACAATGAACAAATGTACACAAATCAGAATTTAGACATGGTTTCACCAGCTCCAATTGGACAAAACTGTTTTCCCAACTAGCAAGGAAGAGTTTTGAACAAGTTAGCATATAGGAGTCACACCTGGGATGCCTGGTACTGAATATCAACTTATTTAATATTTTCCTTTAATTTGTTTTTGAAATGCTGGGTATTCTAGAGCTAAACTAGCTGGTATTCAAATGCAGACAGATGGTGGTTAGCAAGCAGACCTCTGTTTTCCCAAGAGGAACTATTTCACATTTGCTAAAAAGAATCCATCTTTCACAACACCCATCTTATTTTTGGAAAAGTATAATTAAGCCATCTGAGCAAACCTGAGAAGGTGAAATGCAGCTGTAACCCAGCACTCAAGGCCTAAGCATCTCTGAGTTCAGAGAGGGAGCTATTGTGGAAGCTAAGCGAAGACAAGGTTGCAGTTTTAACAGCCTTAACTTTGTCGACCCTCTTTCTCCTGCCTATGCCTGTACTCTATTCCCCCATATCAGTTCTCTTGTATTTTCATTAAAAACTTGGCACTGAACCAAACCCTTTGTACAACAGCAGACTTGGACTTGGTGTTCTGACTCGGCTGCAGCCGAAGGAGCTGATGGTGGCACCAACATGGGAATCAGCGGTGAGCTAGAGAGGAGAAGCACTACCCCATGGTTGGCACACCACAACTGCCACACATCAGAGGCATTGGTTAAAAGGCAATGTTTCTTGGGCTACTTACACAAGAGAAATGGCTCAGCTCAGGTTTGTACTATGACTTTGATCTCGTATCGCTTCAAACAGTGAATATATATAATCCAGTGAGGAGAATCCTCTCTGTTTATGCTGTATATCTATACCTCTGTTGTGAAATTGTTTGTTGAGACATAAGGGCTTTCAGTCTGCGTGGACAAGTGCTCTACTTTGGGAATGGGGAATGCAGCTTGAGAAACAGCAAACTTTAATTTCAGTGCTGCTGCAATCTGTGTTCCTGCCCTGGTATATCTTGATCTCTCCTATTCATGCCCCGGGGCTTTCAATTGAGTGATTCAGCTGCCAAACAGCACTCTGTTGGGGCAGGATGAAGCCTTGTATTCAGCATCGTCTTATAATATTACCCCACATGCTGTCCATCACATTAGTCTTGCATCTCTGGGTAAATACTGCTATCATGTGCTGTAGGTTACTTTGAGGGAAGGTTGGAGGATTGAATCACACAGTGTAAGGAGGACACTCAACGCCCCACAAGCTTGTGAAAGTTAGTCTGTTGAAAGTGAGATTTTTGTTTTGTTTTCTTTTGTTTGGGAGAACAAGGCAGCCGCAAACACCAAGGACCAAATCCACTCTTGCTGTCTGCTGCCCCAGTGGTAGATCTTTTCTGAGCCAAAGCTTTGGTGCTGCTGTGGAGCGGAAGATGGCATTTGACAGCAACTTGCCACATTGCCTCTTCCTCCTGGTGCTTGCACTGCTGTTTCAACTGGGCTGTTTTCTCTCCAAAATAGGAGCATGTGCCATGCCTGTGTTTATTCAGGCTGCGTGGCAGTGAGTGCACACCTTGCTGCCAGCAAGAGCAGCCCCAGCACCCTTCTACTTGCTGTGTCAAACCAGCCAGTCCTACAGGGATCAACAGCTGGGCTTCAAAAGAAAGAGACTTAAAAGGGAAACGTGTTTGCAGATGGCCTGTGCTGTGAGAAAATGCACTCTGCTGGGACAGGGCATGCATCAACCCTTGATTTTGGGATCAGAAGGCAGGAGGTTCACAGCTTCGCCTGCTCTCAATTCAGCCTGCTGCTGCTGTGCTGTTGGGTGCGTGCCAGCCGCTGGTGCACAGGTCTCTCCGGGAGAAGTGAGTTTAAACTCTTTCAAGTGAGTCACCCTGCCCTCCACTGGCCTCGGTGTCACCAGCCTGGGGAAGAAACCACTGAGTTGAGTCATCTGCTGTAAATATTTTGTTTATCAGTGCTTTGTATTTCTACTCCTGTGCTCTGCTGCTTGGGCTGCACTATTTTCCAGCTCTAATGTAATTGGATTTTTGTATGATATTTAACTGAAGAGATACAAGGAATAAGTATTGTAAAAATACATACTCAATATCTATTCACTTGCTAAAATTAATATTTATACCCTGAATGGAGCGTTAAAAAAAAAAAGATGAAATCAAGACAGTATTTTCTCATATATTTATTTTTGAACTGTGGGCTTCCTAGTGTTTAATGCATTAGAAAAGGGGCTTCAGTGGACATTAAATTATTTGCTACAAAAAATACAAGAGAGTTACTGTGTTTATGTATCTTTCTCCTACGTTCTTAAAGCAATAGAGAAGACATTTTGCCTGAATTGATTACCTTGTGTTGTGGAAGCAGGAGCCAAGCTTGCTTGACTTGTGAAATCTTGACTTGTGAAATCTAGAGAAGCCAAAGATGGTGACTGGTGCTCTAAAGACAAACAGATTACATGGTATCATATTTAGTCAACAGGACCTTTAAAAAATAATATTCATAAGTCATAAAACAACCTGGATCAAAGAGCTTGCAGTATCTGGAGGGTAAATGCAGACACTGCAGCTGGAATCCTGCTGTAAGAGTAAGGTTAAATGCTCAAAACACAACCCACAAATCCAAGGGGCAATCAGAACAGCTGACGTTATTAATGCTGACCCTTTCATGAGGGCTTTCTGTAGAATTTATTTAAATTTTTTTTATACCCAGAGTTCACTTTACCCCACTACTGTGGGGTAGATTATGCACTTGTGGTGCTCCCCTGCCTAGCCAGGGCCTCACCAGAAATGGTCCCAACAATGTGCTGCAGCCATATAAGCCCAGGAGATCACCTACTTTTGCAGGTTTTCCTCTCAATTGCTGAATATAACTTTATATAGTTATCCATATGCATGTTCTGGTAAAGCAGCGGTATTTATATTATTAATGAATGGGAATGATGCATTACTATTGGGTCAGGGAAAAGTGGTGGTTTTAACTTTCCTGTCATGTACACTTTTCTGTTATAATAGGACAAATTTATTCATAGTTGCATAGGGGTTTTCATTCAATTTTATAAAAAGACATAAGAATAATATATGATATGCAGCACGTCATTTTAGATGCTGTCCTAACATGACAGTTTTAGCAGGATTTGTGTCAGATCTCTTCTTGGGTAACTTCATAGCTCCCAAATGCCTGTCCAGCAGCACATAGGTACCATTGGTACCAGAGCACACTGACCTTTCCCTGGCATGCCTTGGCTCTGTGTGCGTGACATTTAAGCAATGGTCAGACAGAGATCCTACTTGTATTGACTGAGTAATAAAGAAGGCGCTTTTTTTTGCCTCTTACCTGACGTCGTCATGACAGCTGATGGAAGTGCTGAATTTCCAAGGTCTATAACAAATAAGAGTGAACACTTGTACTCAGGGAGAGAAAGGTTTTTATTCTGCTTTTAAGAAGTGGGTGATTCAAACGTTTAAGAGTGAGGGAGTGCTTCACAATCTCCAAATAATCTTTCAACGCACAACTCAGCCAAATGTCCCAGTGAGAAGCATGAAGCATCTGATGTAACTCTGCTGTGAAATCCCTAGGGAAGCAGAGGTTTTGGGGAAAAGGGTTTGAGCCCTGGGCACCTCAACTCAAAAAGAAATTAGTTACATGGCTTTATCCCATACAAACAGATGCATCTTATTAGCATGCACAGTGAAACAACATGTATGACCCAGTGGTGGCCCTGTATGAGTGCCCCATCCATGAGGCACTTCAGAGACTGCAACTCTGACAGGAAATTTCAGGGGCACTTTACACTGAAAATTGCCCACTAAGTCCTCAAGAAGGAGAGGGACTTATTCCTTGTAATTGAAGAATAGGAGAGGGAGCTATTCCTTGTAATTAAAGGACCACTAAGCAGCCAGCCAAGCACAGCAGAGACATCACCCTGCCCAAGTCACATTTACAACCTGAGTGAGATGTCTCATGTTTTGTTTGTTTGTTTGTTTTTTCCCTCAGGAGGTGAGGCAAAATACCCACTGGATAGATGCGTAGGTTAAAAAGAACATTAAATATTCTCAAAGAGTTTCACGAAGGAGGTGATCTGTGAAAGTTCACACACGCCATATGAAAAACATATCTCGGAAGGTAGCCAGAAGGTACCTCTGCCTGGTCAGGCCAATTGGGAGGGCATTGGGTGGGGAGCGATACTCTGCAGACAGGATCTTAGCATAAATGGCTAACCATCAACTCTCCAGCTGCTTTCTTTTGCAAGCATTTGTACCTCCTTTGACTGTTCTGAGCATTGCTCTTCCATTTGCATTTCATCATAGCCTCACTTGCACTAACAGGGATTTCGTTACATGGAAGGACTCTACCAAAGATACAGCAGTTCTAAAAACTGGGTTGGTGGGGCACCCAGCTCCCAGTATGTTTCTGCAGAGTGTGCAAGGTGAAGCAGGGTGGTGACCTGATGCAAGCTGTAGGGACTGCTTTGAGAGATAACCTTGCAGAGGCCAGTAGAGGAGAAAGTCTCTCTCACAGGGACCCCTTGTACCTGGGATGGCTTTCTGGTACCCAGCAAGGTATTGTCTGTACACCTAGGGCCTGCCACAACCCTCACTCACAGAAGCAAGCTTACATGGAAAATCACATTTCTTTCTATGCCATTTATCTATGGTGTTTCTCTGACACACTCAAGTAACCCACCACTGACATGCAGCTACCTCCTGTGAGGAGCAGAACAAGCCACCCCAGAAGAGGCGTCTCCAAAGGGTTTCTGTTGAGGTGCGGAGGGAATGATTTATCTGTCTGCAATGAGCTGATAATAAGACAAACTTGCAGGGGCAGAGTGGGGATTTACCAAATTTACGCAAATGAAGAAACATCCCATCAGTCCTTTAATTAGGTAAAAGTGTTGAGGATCTTGGCTGTGTACTTAAGCAGAAAGTAGAACCATTAGTAGGGCTGTTATTGAAGGTTGTTATTTTTAATTATCAGTTCAGTGCTGAAAGATTCATACTCAAATGCCAGCTGAAGCATCAGAAATAACATTAAGTGCCCCTTAAGGCTGAAGTTTAATTATGCTTGAGCTTAGTTATGATAGATTGCATCACCAAAATATCTGTTTTCTCTGAAGTCATAGCTGGAAAAAGGGGTACCTTACTACCCATCCAGAAACAAATTTGCAAAACTATTTCTCCAACAGTGTTAGTAATTCACAGACTCACTTTTAACCTAACCCAAGTTATTTCATTCTCTAATTTATCCTACCTTCTGAAGATCTGGTCGTAAAAGCTTCGGATGAGGCTTCATTAGGCTTATTGTCTGTGAAGGGGAAAAAAAAAAGAAAGAAAGATGAAAGCCATTCTTAAAAGTAGCTAGGCTTTTGTTATAAAAGCTGAAAATTTAGTTTGGGGTTTGTGTCATACTGTGCATTAGTATGGCACCTTCATAGAATATAGCTGAGAATTAATTTAATTCTTTCCTTTCTGTCACATCTAAATACATTAACATTTTTATACAGAGTGGCTGTATGTTAACGTTAGCATAGCCTGCAGGCAGGAACGTAGACTGCTTTAATTGACGTCTCTCCAATTTGAATATATTTCTACAAAACTGCAAATTGGGTGAAATGAATCATTTTGGAGAAAAATGATCATTTATCTCCCTTCCTTCCAAAGCTGTATTTCCAGAGGAGTAAGCTCTGGCTTCTGATGCAGTCTTTCTTTGTGGAAAAACATACCAATAAGTGTATCCTCAGCCACAAGTGGACACAGCTGAGCTTCAAGTAGTCACCACGGTACATGATGTACCCGTGGAGACTGCTAAGGGGCCAGCAGTTCAGTTGGATTATCTGTGCAGCAAGGAGCACACATAGTAAAAAATAAAAAAAAGTGTAGCTATGTGTTTGCACCTGAAGAAGAGGCAGACACGAGAGGATGCAAAAGGAAGTCAGTCTGCCCTTTTCACCAACCACCCTGCATCTTCAGAAATGCCATAAACTTCTGCACCACTGCTTTTCCTGTTTTCACCAACTACTTGAGACAGTTGTTCTCAACATTTCCCTAATTGTGTAGCTAAGTCTTATAGTACAGGGGAGTCTCTCCATTGTCCAAAATGATTCAACAGTTTCAGGGGCCTTCTGCAAGTTTCACTGAAGATGTACAACATAGCCTTGACTCTGAGGGTTTGATTTCCCAGTGAGCTGCATTGCACACATGCAGACTTTCTGCCAGGAGAGCTCAGTGAGAAATGCATGAAAACATGATTGTGAAAAGTCACTGGTGCCATGTGGCTAAGCAAGTGTATTTTGGGGTGCAGCAAGATACTGCCTAAACAAACAGCAAGAATGTTGTATTTGTGCAGGAGTTTCTTAGCTCATCTAGAGGCTTGAGAAAAGACTTGAGATAAAAAAAACCTCTCAGAAAATTCAATCTGCGTGATGAATTTATGCAATAAAGCTTCTGTACTCTTAGCATTTCTTCAGTATTTAAAATGACAGAGAATACACGTATTTGGTGTTCTTTATATTTTGTCTCAGCTGTGTCCTATCTATGAAAAACCTACCAATGGAAACAAATATTTCTTCTGATGAAATATTCCATGTTTCATTCCTGAGGAAGGAAAACAGACATGCACACGAGAATATCTTGTGTGTCTGGTGGGCCCCTTGCAACATCAAAGTTGATTGCAGCTGATAGAAACCTTCACTGTCTTGCAAGTCGTCTTGTTCAACAGGAATTTCTTGGGGAAAGAAAAAAAAATAAAAGCTGCAAAACCCTCTCATTACACTCCAAACTATAAAGCAGAGCTGTGCAAAATGTTGGTACTGAAAAGCAACCTCACATGGCTTCAGGTTTCTTTGCTGAGATGCTATCAAAGATTGCAAGAACAGCAGGGTTATTTCAAGCCATTGTTCCCATCAGGTGCAGTTGCAGGGGGATACGGTCATGGTTCTTCACCAGCTGTTTGCTTTGAGAAGGTCTGATCCTCCCCTTCACCCTGACAGACACCCCCAGGCTTCCCATGGCAGGAACAGATGAGAAACCATTGCTTTTCCTACAGCTGTGCCGTTGTCCTGTTAACAGGCTGCATTACCTCCAGGCTGCTCCATCAGGCTCACTCTGTCCACGTACCACTGGAGGCTTGGCTTGGGAAATGCCTTCCTCACGATGCAACTCACATTAGTCTATGAGGCAGTAAAAAACAATAATTAGCCTCTGGCATTTCTCACCTGGCTGCTGGCTTCCAAAATCCCTTACAGACAGAACTTATTTACTCACTTCCTCTTTATTGCATTTCTTCTTCCCTACCACATTTCTTGTTGCAGACACCATTGAATGAGAGACCAGGGATGCTCCCATCACTCTGGGACATCTGGGAAGTAATAGAGCTCCAACACCCTCAGGCCTCTGGGCCTGTGCTGTGGCCAGACATATAGGGTGACACCTCAGCCTCCCTTCCCACAGTGCCTCGGTGACAAACAACCACACGGAGAAACACTGGCATTGGGGTATGTGTGTGCAGAATGAGACACCTATGGATCATCATGTGAATCCTTCCTTCATCAGGCAGATAAGGAGGCAAATCCCCCCCAAAGACTGCCTAGCACAATGATGTGTTGCATATAGAAAATTAGGCATCTTTGTAGAGGGCACAATATGCAAGAGGTTTCCAGAAGTCACAAGGAATTGCATGCTTTAGATGCAGTAGCCCTAGCTGTGTGCCAATTGCTCCAAAATTTTGTGTTTGTGCTCAATTTAATTTATCATCAAGCAATAGATGGGAAGGACTTCAGAAGCAAGACTGGATGAAGGGATGGTCACTAGCAGGTGGGAGATCTCATCCTCATACCGCCTGGATGTTCCCAATTACGTTACATCATTATACTACATTACATTACATTAACTTAACAGCTTGTGGCACTGAGAGAAATTGCCTGCCCAGTTAAACAAAGAAAAAAACCCAACAAACCAGCATGTGCTACTCATGCAGCACAAAGCCCTCTTGCTCCCACTTTCAAAGAAAGTGTTTCACACATTTAGTTGAAAGCAAGCTTGATGGATTGCAGCCAGAAGTCAATCACTCAGTATGAAGACTGAAAGTACTGAGCTGAAACTCTTTCCTTTCCATGGTAAATAACCTCTAAACTTGTAGAGTAATGGCTTTCCTCTATTTACTCATCATTGTTCTCTAATTTTTCAGGCACTATTAGTTCATAATATGTTTATATATGCTTCCTGTAAAGAAATACAAATCTGGCATCCAGAGTAGATTTAAGCCCTGCAAGAAAAGGTGGAAAAGATAAGGAAAGGAGTTGGTGCTTTTTTGGAGGTGAACAACAGGCAGAGGCTCTTGGAAGAGTTTTTATTGCCCAGTCAGATGATAGCAGCACACTTCAACCCGGATGGATACAAGAGGAAGCAAAGCATCATAGCTCACTAGTCAGTCATATGGGTCACAAATATGTGTTATGCTAAGTACAGCCAATGCAGTATAGCAGACTGTCCCTTTAAGTTTGGCCATTGCCAAGCAGGTGGTAAAATAAAGGCCCCAGAACACCCATGTAACTGCTCAGCTCTAATAGGAGCCTTCAAACTTAGATCCAGCCCCTCCATCAGCATCTAATTGATCCAGCTGAGTTCGGCTTGCAGCATGCCACATAATGCCTGACAGGATCATAACCTTTCCATCGACACAGCAGATCATGTCAGTGCCCCGAGCACGGCACCTGCTCCTTTCCCCCGGGGTCTGTGTGCAGGTGGGGGCTGCCATTGCCTACCTCCTTGGAGCAGCATCCCAGGGAGCTGATGGAGAGGGATTTTATGCAGTGTGGAGAGGGCAGCTCGAGGCTGCTGGGCAATAGCCAGCGGGTGGGATGGGAAAGGGAGCATTTTAGCCCCCTGCAACGCCACCTGCAACTCACAGCCTCTCGACTCTGCACCAGGGCTTTCCCTGGGACTAATGCAAAATCAGATTTTGCCCACACCATGGAGAAGCTGGTAGCTCACTCCAGTTTGTGCTCACTGAAGCAGCTCACTGCTGCGGGGATGGGAATTGCTCATAAGAAAGGGTATGAATGGCTGACGTGAATTAGTTGACTTGCTTGTCACCTGGTGAGCTCAGCCAGTTCGGTGGTCCCGCCTATGTCTGATTTGGCTGAGCCTGCCTTGCCCTGCTGGGGTGGCATGGTGATGGTCACGGGCATTACTCTTTGCTCCAAAATTGCTCACCTTCTGTGAGGTGCCAGCTGAGCCCTCCTGCAGGCTAATGGAGATCTCAGGGTAGGCTGGAAAGCAAACAGCAATGCATTAGTGAAATGGATACTGAAGGTCACAGTAACAGCTTCTAATGAGATTTAACAGCCTTGTTTTGTAAAAAGAGTAGAAATGAAATCCTACATCCACCTACACACCTAGCAATATAAAAGCTTGCACAGCTCCGATGTGAAGTCAAGGAAGTGGTTTACATGCATATATCAGCAGCTACTACCACAAGATCTGTCATGTATTTCACTGCTTATCTAAACTACTCTTGGGTGGCTTTGCTGGAGAAGCAAACAGAAACTGTCCTGTAGTTATGGTTGTGGCAGCAGAGCCACCATTCCAGGAACTGCTGAAATAAAACACTCCCCAGTTGTTGGTTCCTCCATGTCTTTGCCAGTCAAAGTAATCTGCAAAGGCTTTGGCCATCTCCAAAAAAATTGATTGATTTTGGGTATCAGCTATCCACATGCTGTCACCTGGGCAGACAGTGCCAAACCACATACGCTTCCTGCCTTGCTGGGAAGCCCAGAGCTCACCTTCACATAGAGCAGTGCGTCTCTGGTGACCACATCCACAAGAAATGGAAAAAGTGTTTTCACAGCATTTTGGTTCAGCACAGCTGACTGTTTAGAGAAAAGCTACAATAAGCCCCTCTATGTTGGCATTTCTAAATTATCCATTGGAATAACTCATTTGCAATAATATTAACTGACTTGTTAAGAAAGGATTGTTGAACTGTGCTAATATATAGCAAATCTCAAAAACCTTGGGTAAATCGTGCTTCTGTCCCTTCCTGAGCCTTAAACTGGATGGAAACAAGTGCGGCCCTTGGATTACTTAGGAGATCCATCATTCTTTCTCTTTCCAACCTAAACCCCACTTTATTCTCTAACATTAAGATACATTAAGATAATTTTCTTTTCTTTCTTTCTAACCCTGTTAACTGACATGGGGTCACTTCAGTTCACTGCATTCCCCTCTGAGTTGAACTGTTCAAGTTTCCTTGTTGTTTTATATAGCAAATCCACCAAGGACTCTCCCACCTTTTTTTTTTTTTTTAACTTCCTTTTTTCTCCCCAGTGTTACTGATGGATTATGCCTGGGAGAGACTTTTATTTAATTATCATGACCTGATGTTTTTCTGGACTTGCACCATCAGCAAGTTTGCAGATGACACCAAGCTGTGTGGTGGTGTCAATAAACCAGAGGGATAGGATGCCATCCAGAGGGACCTGAACAGGGCCCAGGTGAACTGTATGACATTCCACAAGAGCAAGTGCTGGGTTCTGCACCTGGGCTGGAACAATCCTCACTATCAATACAGACTAGGGGATGAGATATTAGAAAGCAGCCCTGAGGAAAGGGACTTGGGGATTCTGATGAATGAGAGGCTGGACATGAGCAGGCAGTGTGCACTTGCAGCCNGAACAGGTTGCCCAGGGAGGTGGTTGAGGCCCCTTCTCTGGAGATATTCAAGGTGAGGCTTGACAAGGCTCTGGGCTACCTGGTCTAGTTGGGGATGTCCCTGCTGACCGTGGGGAGGTCAGACTAGATGACCTTTGGAGGTCCCTTCCGGTCTCGACCATTCTATGATTCTATTTTTAGGGTGGAATTTCCTTTGTTGTTGTCATTGTTGGTTTTTTTTTTTTTTTCTGTTTTTGTTTGTTTGTTTGTTTGGGTGAATTCTTCCTATAAGAAAATGAATGTCTGAAGATTCTATCCTTGTTTCTGCCTTGCCAAAATTCTACAGGTGTCAGTGCGGCTGGTAGAAGACAACCATACTTTTTCAGATGTAAGAAAAAGTCTGGTAAATTAGATCCTCTAATCTCAGCTAAAAGTTGGCTGAGAGACAAAAAATACCCAGTCTAGTGCCTGCTCTTCCTTTTCCTTCTTGATGATAACAGGTATGCTTTTCCACATCTTTATTGGATGTTGTCCTCTGCTTTCTCAGAAGACAGGCTTGCTGGTGACTGTTCTGGCAGGCAGCTCTCAAGCACAGCTCTGAGTGATCTAATAGATTTTTTCCATTTAATGTTGCAGCCCCTGTTAGCAGTTTGACATTCATTTGTTTTGCTAGGATATTTACCAATGTTTTGGGTCTTAGCAGAAATTCAATATTTAGTATAGTAGTTTCTGCCACTGAGCTTTTACTCTTACAAAAAGGAGAAATCAATATTTGGCAAAGTTAGATGTAAAAAGGCCATACATTTTCTCAGAAACCTGTATCTAAAAGAACTCTGTTCTAGGAAAGAAATATTTTGAAACATTTAGGCCCAAAAGTACCCTCTTAAAAAAAGCTCTCTCTGTTTTCACTCCATCTATCAAGACTCTCAACTTCATTGAAAGATTTGTTCATGCCTTCCCCATCCTCTCCTGCACAGCTCTCCATCAGACTCAGGCCACCTCAAACATCTGTGGGGAAGTGCCACTGCCATGCCTCAGACTTGGGCTGTCTTCACTGTGTTTATCCCTGCAGCTTCTGTCAGAGGAATCCCACACAAGGTTCTTTCCTCTTTCTCTCCTCCTGCCCATTACAGCACCATGGTGCACTAGCTGCCTGCCCTTCTTTCATGCCACCCAGCCATGGGGTTCAATTGCACAAGTGTTTGGGTGCCAGCAGGGTTGCTGGCTTGCTGAGATGGGAAAATCTCTCCAGGTTTTACTTGACTTTTGATCTCCACTTACATCCTTTCTAATGGCCAGGATGACAGATATAACAAATACAATATGCTATTGATATTGTATGGGCTTACAGTCATGCTTTAGATCCTGCCCCGGCCATCTGAGGCTTGGTCTACCTGCTAGGACATAAGTGTTCATTTCTTAGTAGCTTTGGCACAAGGAACGTTAAGAGTGCTGTCATCTGAAGCGACTGTTTGTCTGGCCTCAAATGTTAGCTGGAGATTGCTGGATTGCTCTGGCCACTGTCTCTGCCTGTTCCCTGCCAGATCCTGCCCTGCCAGCACAAAGGGGTATGGGCTGGCACAGGGGTGACTCTGGACCGTTTGCTCTTGGTCTCCCCTCCTGCTGTAGCGTAAGGGAGATAAATGGAGAAAAGCTGGTATGTTGCCATCATAAGTGCGACTTCAGGCAATGGTAATGGAAAAAAGTGAGACAGCATGCAAAATAGTTATTTTACCTATAAAATATCATATGTGAAAGGGGTAAGAGCAAAAGAAATGCACCTTCTCAACGATCTGGACGCTATTGGCCTGAGGTCTGAGAGATCTTCCTCAGTACCCACCACAAACCAGCTCTCAGGGAGGCCTTCCACCTACCAGAAAGGCAGATGGCACAGCACCCTGGTCCAAAGCCAGCCAGTGCATACTGAGAGCATCACAGGCTGCTCAACACCAAGGCCATGGTTGCTTTCTCTTTCTTGCTGCCTGTTGCACTAATATGCTGGTGTAGGTGCATGCACAAACACAGTAATTCATAACATGTGACACTGATTCAGAGAATAAGCCAAATAAAGCAACCCCTTAGGCTAACATATACAAAAAGCAAGGTGAGAGCATCAGCAGGGATGGAGAAAAGGGACAGTTCAAGTATGTCAGTATACTTGAACGATTAACCAGGTAACCTGTAGTTATTTGTCATATGCTGATTTTTAAAAGTAAGACCGATGTCTGAATCATGCAAACGCAATAGGAAATTTCACATCATTAACTTCTATTTTTATTTCTCTTGCATCAGTGACCAACAGCTCCCAGACACAGGTTTTGCTTTATTTTTTTTTTCTCAGTGCTGATCCCTGTTGGATCTTTTTTTTGCATTCAGAGCATCAGCCTCACGTGGCCATACCAAACCTCAGCTGCAGGCTTCCTCAAGCAAGACCCACTGTTTGACACCCTTCATTGCAGGGGCATTGGAAATAGGCTTTCCATACTCTCTGCTCTATAAGCAGAACAGACAGCCCAGTTTTCAGTGGGCAGCACTGTTCTGATTCGGTTGTCCCTCAGCAATTGTAGAGCAGTTCCTAAGTTACTAGAAAGGAAACACAGCAAGTAACCAAAGATGGGGAAGGCTTCCAGCAGGAAATGCCAGCCCACATGTGTGTGGTACATGGGCCCTGCCACTCCTGTTCTGTTTGAGACCCCCAGGCAGGACCTCATTTTCAGAACCAGAGCCTTTGGCAGCAGTTGAATGTCACATGCCTTTGAGGATGCAACTTTGCAACAATGGTAGTTCCAAACTGTTTTAGCTAAATTTTGGCCATAATTTCTTAACCACAGGCTGAATGGTCATTTTGTAATGGGCAAGGAGATCTTGATAACAAGGTGCTTACCTGTAATCTGCAAAGTGCCAACATAAGCTTATGCATTGGGTTGAGATAGTGGCAACGGACATGGCAACAGTGTTGATGTATGCAAAATGGATCAAATGGATCTACTATTTTTCATGCCAGAAATTGAAGGAATGGCCTTAAATTCTTCCTAAGAACTATGGGGTTATTTACTAACATTTTGACTCATTGGAGCTGAAAAAAAAAAAAAAAAAGAAAAAAGAAAATGTAAATAGGTATATATAAAAAGCTCCACTGTATTTCAAAAGCTATTGCCTTCAGAACAAGAGAGGAATGTTACCTTTCCAAGTGCAACTAAGTGGGCAATTGGCATAAGCCCCTTACCAAATACTCTCACGGTGGTGCTGCTCTTCTGGACTCTCTCTGGGTGGTACACCACATGGCAGGAAAACACCCTGCCATCATCCATGATTTTGGTGGGGAAAATCTTTAGAGCATTATTCAAACCCAAGTGGACTCTTTGCCTGTACAGGGCACTGCTGTTCCTGTACACTGCAGGGCAGGAAGGCTCCTTGGTCACAAGTTCCTCTTTCCTGCCATTTTCCCCCTGTGAAAAGAGCAACCCACGCAATGTGTGAAGACCAGACACCCCACCCTGATATTTTGTAAACCAGCTCTATTCCCAGTGTGCAAATCTTCCCCTACAACTCTAGCATTGCATAGTAGTAGGTGAATATTTGTAATGCCTACTTTTTTTCTAAATATATTCTCCCTCAGAACTTCAAAACCAATAGTGGTCATCACCTTACCAATAAACTATGCAGTAAATAGCTGTGTTTGTGAATCTTGGTCTCTGTAGGCTGCAGAGAGGGCAACAAAGCTGTTTTCTCACTGCAGCAATCTTTAAGTTATGGTGAACACCCCATATACTATTCACACTATACTCTGAATGATGCATGGGAACCCACATATGTCATTGTGCTGATCTCTGGGGTTTATTTTCTCCTTCCTCTGCCATTTTGTAGAGTGAACTAATAACACTAAAACACAGTAAGAAAAAGGATGTTCCCTACAAACATTTTAAGGATTTTAATATTAAGAATGCACTCCAAAGGGCAGATCTAAATAGATAATGAGCTGGGACAAATGACTAAAAAACCTAAAATATTTGAAAAGCACGTTTAAGAAAACCTTATCCCCAGTGACAACAGATAGAAATTAACAGGCAAAGCTCAAGGGCCCTGCTGGCTGATACTTATCTCTACATACTGAAATGCATGCTAAAAGTTTACATCAAAACATTCCTGTAAATATCTATCTAGAAAGTGACATGCAGTATAAAAATATAACGAGCTTTATGTCTCACACCAAATTGCATAAAAATAGTTTTTCTGTGGTTAGCTAAATAACTGGGTTTGCATGTGTTCCTCCCTCCTCTGTGACACAGAGGTTAACAAAACCAAAAGCATTGCAGTCAGCCATTGGTTTTTTTTTTGCTATTTCAAAGCAGTCTGATATCTCACTACTGTAAGATACACGGTATAAAATACACAGTAGTCATATATTCTTCAAAGATACTAAGGCTTCACTACAGCAGAAATCCCCGAGAAATACAACACAAGGAATATTTTAGCTCTGTTACATTTGCTAAGTTCTTTGCCACTTTCCACGGACCTGCTCTACGTGTACTCCTGAAAAATTAAATGCAATCAAGATGGAATTTTCCCTCTTTGTTTCTTTAACAGCTATTGTTACTGCTGTCTATGTTGTAAAACCATGCTTGTACTTTCCCCCTTTATTATCACAGTCCAACCTGACTGATACCTTTTGTTTAGTTGATTCTGCAGGACACAGTAAAGTCTAACATTTCTATTTCAATCTGCAGAAGTACCCTGTAGTTCTTTCTGAAATATATACTTGAGATGAAAAATACTTACCACTAGCCATTTCAAAGGATAATTGGACAAATTTTCTGATGTCAGGTCCTCGAGGCATGGAATTTCTAAAGTCTGGTTTAACTGCACTTCCTTCACGTAATGCTGCTCCTCTTTTGTCATTGCAACATAAACAACAACAAAAAAAGCCCAAGAAGGAAAATCAGAAACATTGTGTTCATTGTGTTTTAAAAAAAAATAGTGTCTCATCTTCTGGTCAAGAAACAGGCACTTTTTTGATTAGAAGGGAACTGTAACTTTAAATTATTACCCAGAGACACGTTTGTTAAAGAAATTCCTTGCATCTGATTCTGGACGCAGTTTCAGGACTCTAATGGCTTTACCTGAGATTTTGGGCAATTCATAAAAACATTTGCTTAACTGCAGAATCAAGACACCTCCTTTCGGAGAGGAGAAGCATCAACTGAAGCTTCAATTTTTCCCTTACATGCTTTTTTTTTTTTTTTCTCCTGCAGCAATAAACCTTCATGTCAATTTTGTGCACTCATATTTCCTTTACTCTGAAGATATCCACAGATCTTCTTTTCACTAAGCAAGGTGTTCAGCATGTCAGGCAGGTTAAGATTAACCCTATTTTTCAGTGTAAGTGCTCCTTTTGTTATTCTCCAACCTGCACACTTCTGGAAGCTGGGAACTTGTCACTCTCTTCGTCATCTATTTGAAAAAGCATTTCAGCATCTCCTACTCCACCCACTCCCAGTCCAGAGCTCCAGTCCCTTTGTGGAAGGGCAGAGCAATGTCCCAAACAGAGCACAGGTTTGGTCCAATCTGAGTGTATGAGTGCAATTAAATAGGAAGAGCAGTGGTGATGGCCAGGAGATCAGGAGATGCTATGAGTGCCTCAGTGAACCCTGATTTCTCCAACCCTCAGCCCAGTGTAGGCAGGCACAAGCCCACACCATGGAAAACTTTTGAACTTTGCAACCCTGGTAGCTCTGGTTCATGTGTTGAGGTAGAATGGATACATATTTTATTCATTTTTTACCTTGAGGGGAGGGAGAATACCTAGAGAATACCTAGCAGTCCCAGACTGGTAGGTTATTTGGCAGCAAGGACTTTCTCATGTCTGTAACTTCCTTTCTGTCTGATCCCCAGCACTGTGCCAGCATGCAGCCTGTGCCACAGGGATGTGAAGGAAGGCAGCACCCAGTGAGAACCCAGAGAACCAACAGCAGAAACAGCTCATGTTCACTCTCCACCGCAGTGAAATACCAGTTATCACAGTGGGACACAGAGTGCACAAGCTCTAAAGGGGCTGGATATTGTGGAAAGGTTAAAAAAAAAGGGCAAAGGAATCAAATCTGTATCTTCCCCAGGAAGAAAACTACACAGGAGACTTTGCTGGGACGAGCTACCATGCAAAAGTTCCACGTAGCTTAGGAGAGGTACAGAGCTGAGTAGTCACTCAGGAACTCAGTCAGCCACTGGAATTGGCTGCCCAGGGAGGTGGTAGAGTTGCCATCCCTGGATGTGTTTAAGACTTGAATAGGTGTGGTGCTGAGGGATATGATGTAGAGGAGAACTTTGTAGAGTAGGGCTGAAGGTTGGACTTGATGATCCCAAGGGTCTCATCCAACCTAAATGATTCTATGACTCTAAACAGCCTCTGACTAGTACCCTTCTCTATCCCACTCTTAGGCTGGATTAAGGCCTTTGGAGCGGAAGTGGTTCACTGCAAAAGATCTGGGTTCCTTGAAATACAGATCTGTCAGAAGTGTGTCACAAAGTGAACTTTTCAGTTCTCTCCAGCATGCAGTTATCAGTAGCACAGCTTGCTTGATCATGTAGTTGCTGAAAAAAACCACAATGGTACTGATATGAACAAGATCTGCCCACGTTTAACATGTAGACAGCAATAATTGAAAATGTTAGCATCAAGCAAGGGCACCAGAAAGAGAAAAGGAGCAATGGCCTGATTAGCACCATTACTATATTAAGAAAGGGACAGAGAAAAATCCCATGAAGACCAGTACACAAGGGTTTCATGCAGTTATCAGCACTGTTTGTACCTCTCTGCTTCATCCATCCCCTCTGCCCTGTGAAATGCAGGAAAATTCCCAAATTATCCCTGTACAGCAGGTAAAGTGACAGCTTTGTCCTTGACACAATTATCTAGCATGCTCTGTTTAAATACATCCGTCCTCAATGGGCCATGCAGAGAACCTGGATCTAATTTTGCCTTTACAAGTTCATCAGGGCAGGAAGGTACCTCTGCACCACTCCTGAGATGTGACTGGGATAGCAGCACTGAAACACTTGGAGCCACTGCCATACAGGGGCCATCAGAGAGTGAGGCAGCAGCTTGGGTTAAACATCTCTGTATGAGGCCTGCATAGGGACCGGAGTTTGCTTCTCTAGAGTTCTCTCAGAGTTCTATGAAGCAGCCTGCTTCAGAGGAAGGCCACTGGTGTGGCTGCTGAGAAGCCATACTCTGTCCCTGACCTTATGGAGTCAAGGCTCCTTTGGCTGCAGGACACATGGGATCCTGCCTGAGGACCCATGAGCCCTGCCACTGGTCTGGCCTGGGGATGCAGGCCAAAGAGGTAGTGGGAGTGCTGTGCCCATGGATGCTGCTGCCCCACTGCTGTGCTACCCTCTGCTACCCCTCACATCACCTGCACCAACCCTCCTTCTAACCCTTGAACGTGAGCTGCATCTACAGCCCTGGGCTGAGTACCCTGTCCTTGCAGCTCCAAACCGAAACTGTGCCAGGTTTGTTGCATTTACTTTAATCCTTCTTGGCTTGTTAACAGTAACCTGGGGTCATCAAATCCAGTTCCCCATGTGCACAACAAGAAGAATGCTCAGCTTGCCCAGCATCCCCATCCAGCTCCATCTTCATGGCAGTTTGGACTTTTGCCCTCGCTGTTGGCATTAAACAGCTGTTCCCAAAGTTGCTACACTAATGGTTGCCACCATTGTTTAATTTGTAGTCAAATCCATTCACATCCTATTTAAAACCATTTGTTCCTTTGCCAGGATAATTTAAATATCCTCCCTGGAACTCACATTCTCCCCTGAGGCTTACTTACCAAGAGCAGTCAAGCTGCTTTTCAGTTTCCTTTTGGCTGACAGAAGCAGCCAAGTCTCTGTTCCTGTATTTGTCCTAAGCAGTTCTCTGCTTTGCTCCAGTTTGTTTTTGATGGTGAGGACACAGATTCCTCCATTGAGCTAGTAACCCAACACGTCCTGCAGATGCCAGCCCTCAGCCTTGACCAGATGAGGTTGCTTTTTTTCTCTTTCATGTGCCCAGTGCTGCACTCTCACAGCAGCAGCACAGTGGGGTTTGGAGATCCAGCACCTTTGGACCCACCATATCCTGAGCTGCTCGCCCAACTTTCTCTCATCAAGTTTCTCCAAAGCAAAAATGTGGAAACTGCCCATCTCACCACCTTTTCACCTTGCTATGTAACTATATATTCCTCCAAACAAATAAGGTTTACTAATCAGAAGCTGGATAACACCAGCTAAAGACTGCCCAGTAAATAGGAAACTGTGTAGGCAGTGGTATTTGATGGCACCATTGCAGTCCCCAGATAAGTCACCATCACTGACCAAGAAACGGTCGTTTAACCTGAGATTCTACTCCCCTTCCCTTATCCCTGTTATGAAAAAGCAACATCTCATTCATAATCACTTACCTTCTGCCTTGACAATAAGTTGAATAGTTGCAGTCTTTGTCCCATACGGGTAAGTAGCAAAACTGCACTCATACTGCCCATTAAGGGAGAGGGTAACATTTTTCAGATACAGAGCCCACTGAGTGCACTTAGATACGGCGTTTGGATTAGGGGAACACAAAGCCTCTGTAGCATCCCCGTTGCAGCACTTCCTCTCGCTGAAGGACACCGAAAAGTTGTAGGAAGCCTCAGAAAATTTGAAGAAATGCATGCCATAAAGAGGGTGATAAACAGCTATTCTGGTAAGCTGGTTGTGATCAGTCTTGGACCACTGTGCCTGTATAATGTGGGTGGTGTCTGGTTTTGGGAAGGTGCACACCAGGGTCACGTCAGTACCCGGCAAAGCAAGGACCACTTCTGTTTGCGTAAAGATGTCTTTAGGCTGGCCTTAAAAACAAAAAACAGGACCATTTTCAGTGCAAGCAATCTTTAAACAAAGCTTTCTCCAAAGCCATCTTTGACATGCTTTGGTGCCTTAGCCACAGTCAACCACAAAGACCCTACAACTGTGCTAACAGGTTTTCCAGTGAGGAGCTTTACAGCAGACCTCCACCAGTACAAATTGCAGATACAGAACCAGGAGAGCAAACAGACACTCATCTGGAAGAGGACGAGGAGCTCCCATCACACTCATGGGAAAGAAATAGGAACTCTGAGAGCCTCTGTGAAAATGGAAATCTTTCAAGTGATTTAAATAAAGCAGAAGCTAGGCCCATTTATCCCCTAGGTCTGTTTGCAAGAGCAAATGAGTTTTATGGCTGCTGGCTAATTCTGCCCCACACTGTTTCCCCTGCCCACTCACATTTCCTTTGCTGCTTCAACAGAGAAAGCTGTTCTTTTACCTCCTCATTATTAAACAGCTCCTGCATGGCCTAAACAAATGTCCATTTCAGTGTCAGAGTGAGCTGGCCCATAAGTGTGGTTTCTTCCTCAAGTAATTTCATAAAGCATATGGGTAGTCCTTAGTGTGCCATATAAAACAGTGATAGATCAGTGAAATGAAGGGGCTTTCAATGTGAGCCTTTACTACTTGGTTTTGCTGCTGCTATAGTAAAATTTATTTCTCTCCCTTTCTCCTTCCTGTGAAAAAGAGGCTCCCAGTCCCCACAGTCCTGTGCACAGGGCACTGACAAACTCAAGGAGATGAGGAATTTATGAATGAGGGAGTCATAGTGACACAAGTAAACCGTCACACAGACGGAGCCATACACCAAAAAAAGCCATTTTCTCCTTACTAGCTGCACATTATAACCATGATTATTAGAAAGTTTTCAGGAAACAAAAAAATCATTAACAGCTTGCCCTAGTGAGACCCCCCAACCTCTGTCTGTACATGCCACCCTGCCCCTCACCACCCTTCATCACAAGCTGACTCAAGGTGTCTGGCTGACACGCTTACCTGCAATGCCGGGCACTGAGAGCACAAAAAAGAGGGATAGGAGCCACCTTTTTTCCATCTTTGCTTGGTGAAGTTTTGGTAAATACGTAGCTCTCTCAGCCTGCTTCCAGTAGTGTCTCAGAAAAGGAAGTCAAAGTGGTCTACCCTGTGCAGACAGGCAGATGTGCAACACAGTCATGATCATCATTTCAGCATGACTTCAGAGAAATGCTTCATTAGATGTGAAAGCATCCGTTTCCTGTCAGAGCAATAAAATTAGTATGTCTTGTGAAACCTTCATGTTGAAAACACTACCCATACTGCAAACCATGTCCAAGGCTATACTTTCCTTTTTTTGGCTGTGATTTTTCAAATAAGCTCAGAGAAAACACTTTATGGGGTTAAATTCTCTTGAAAACTTGTCAGGTGTCTAAAGTTGAATATCTGGTACATAGCACACAAAAAAGCTGACTTTTTTTCCTCTGGTTCATTTCCTTCACATGTTATTCTAAAATAGCTCAAATACACTATTTCCAGACTTCTACACTCACTATCATTTTATGAAAACAGCAAGGTAACAAAAACAATTCTCCCAAATTAAAATGGAATGAATTGAGATTTTTCTAGATTAAGCTTTTAATTTTTTTTTTCCTGAGAAGCAGGCCATTAATTATTTTCTTTAGGATGCAGAACTACAGCATCCCATGTGACAATGTCACTTTGTGTAGTTAACCCCCATACCTCACTCTGTTCAGTTGCTAGCTTTGCTGTTGGCACGTGGCTCCATCCAGTCCCATGACCCGTCTTTATTGAAGCTCACTTGCAAATCCTGTTGAACTGTCCTTGAAACATGTTGCATTTCCATAAGCTAGTTATACACCTGTCAGCAAAGCATTTAATTGCAGACAGGTCTTATGCAAATTGGATCGGCTGCTGGGAGCTTTTCAGGGATAACAAATTTGAGTTCTTGTTCATCACACTTCTTTCCCCAAAGCCAAAAGACCAGAGGAAGACACCTCACATACACAATATAAGAGTATGTTACCTATTGGGTCTTCCTGAGGTAGGATGGGAACTTGGAAGCCCAGCTGGGCAGAAGTCTGGTTACCCCAATAGTCCCCTTGAGGGCCTGAGGACATCTCACTCTGATTCTGGGGAAAGCCAATTACACACCAGAGCAGAGAAAGTGAGTGGCCTGGGTGACATGCTCCCTTAAATGGAAACCTCTCTCCATCAGCAGTGGTCTCCCTTGGGTGGATGCTCTATCTTTGGTTGATCCAGACCTGATATTTCTTTCCTGAAAGCATTCCTAGGAGAGCTGGAGGCCCCTTTTTTTTATGGCACCCCTCTCTGCAGCTCAGGCAAGGCCCATGGAAACTGCCAGCTACTGCCTGCAATTATTTTTCCCAATTGTTTTCCATTTCTTCCCCAACTATTGACTCTTGCAAGCCATAGCTCCAATGAAGACACAGAGTTCAAGGTGAAAAAGAAAGACGTCACTGGTAATTTCCCTGGTTTATGCACCACCAGACATCTATACCACTTCCCTAATTTGTGCACGTGGAGTCTTTTGGTAGTGCATTTAAGCAAGCTAAAGTCTCCATCTGGAACAGGTGGTTGTGCTGGCCAGGCTACAGTCAGACCTCCAGACATGACTTGGAAGACAAGTACTCAAGTACTGCTGCATGTCTCCTTTTTTTTTGCCTTGCTCCCCTACCTGAGGAAACTCACTAAAAACAGTCATGGGAAATGCACTGGATGCCTGGGTTACCGCTAAGGGAATATTTTCTGGGGTTGAAATAATCTGCCTGTCACTCAGAAGCCTGAGAGAGAAATGCCTGTCTCAGAGGATCAAGGAGTCCCAAAGTTGAGAATGAATAGAATATTCAAGCCATTGTAATTGACAGCCACAGAAGGGAGTAAAAATATTAAAGGTGTATACTCCCATTTCCAGTTCAGAGAAGAGACCACAAAGAACCTAGAGATTCTCTGCTAAGGCTGCAGTCCAAGAAAATTGGGCGTCAGTCTAGAATTTGGTCTTTCATTCACGAGTGCAGGTACCTTAGCTTCTCCTGCTGATCTGCTCAAGGATTCTTTGTACCATGAGAGAATGTATTTTGAGTAACATGGGGAAAAAAAGAAGATATCTGAAATGAGCCTCTTTATTGATCTGAAACATCCATCGCAATTCAACAAGACAGCCCAAGTGCTGTGTGGTATATTCAATAACCACAGAAATCCCTGAGCAGCTTGTTTGACTAATTAGATCACTATGTCTTGCCCTTAGAATTCCACACACACACACCCCGCCCAAAAAACTCACCATCTTAAAAATACACTGCTGCCATGTTGCATTGTGTTGGCTGAATGCAGCCACCCAGTGTTGTTGCTGCACTTAGTGATGAAAGGCAGACAAAAAAAGAAAGCTGCCAGCTCAATGGATTTTTTGTTCACTTCAGAGCTGTGTTTTGCTCCAATTCCTACCTTAAGCCCAAAGTCTGAAAAAATAGTCATTCACCCTGCTGCTGACATTGATGTGTGTGAACAGCTAAGCCCTGCCTCTGCACATGGTGTCAAAAAAAAACCTTCTGAGATGAGCCACTTATCTCAGTCTACTCTTCCCTGGAGCTGCATGTGAGGTCCTGCTCACAGCAGTGAAGATTATGACGAGAGGTTTTTCCACTGCCACCCTTTTCCTGAAAAGTTACTCACTGTCGGTTTAGTAGGTGCTATGGTGGAATCTTACACACTGGGATGGCAGGGAGGAGAGGAGGTAGTGCCACATGCCCTCAGTAGCAGGAAGGAGGACACATCTGTAATGGACTTATTCTTGTAGCAGCTGAAAGGGCGTTTTTCTCAAAGTTGGGATGCACAGGATTTTCCATTATGCTACACATCCTTTTCCAGAGAGTCCCAAAAACCACTGCATGGCTGGGAGGTTTTAAAGGAAAAGAAGCTCTGCCCAAGCAAGACACGTATGTTGTCAGGGAATATATGCACTGCAACATTCCTTTTTGGACTGGACAAGCAGCTACCCTGGCTGGTCATGCCCAGTGTCTCATGTACTGGCAGGAACTGGTGGACTCAGAGCACCACCCAGGATGTCCTTGCGGGGCTCTGCCCCCTGCTCAAGGATGCTTCTGCTGCTTCATGTGACATTCACTTTTTTCCCTTTGGGTGGCAGTGGGGGGGTCCTCTAATTATTTTCTGCAGATCCGTTCACTACAGGCGAAGGCATTTTTCAACAGTACAAATGACTCTTTCTGTGACAATCACCCCTATTACGCATCATGCTCACAAAACCCTCGGCTGCAATACAATTCCTCTGCCTCAATTACAGCAAGCTGCACCAAAGGAAGAAGCAGAGCTGCAGTCAGTCCCTCAGAAAAAGAAATCTCGAACTCCAGAGACAAATTCAATTATTCACAAAGAGAGCCTTTTCAGAAATGCTAGTGAGCGAACTCTTCCTGCCAGAGGCGAGGATGATTACCCTTGCAGACTGGTGTCCTCTAAACATTGCTTAAAGAAAGTGCTGTTCCCCAGTGAAAAAGAGATGGAGACTTTGAAGCAGGAATTTCATTAAAGAGTAAACTAACCTTTCAGGTTTGCTTGGCATAGAAACTCCCACTTTGTCATTGTGTTTTGGCTTTGAATTTCCTTGAAAACTATACTAATGACTCTATAGCCAGCAGGCAACTTTGGCTGTGCCACCTCATGGAGGTGGGTGGCAGGGGCTGGGGGTGCAGTGTGGCAGGGAACAGGGTAGTGAGGTGGTGGTGGGATCCCCACTGGGCTTTTTAGCCACCTTTTGCTTCCTCCATCTCCCTTAGCTCTCCTGCCTCTTGCAGCACTGTCTCTTCTGCATGAGGAACAGAGGGGAAAAGGAGGACGTCTCTCACCCTGCTTTATTCTCTTCCTCCTCCCTCATGGCTCCATGTGCAGCATGCTATTTTTGACATAATGAAGCCCCAATTTCAGCCAAAGTATTTAAGCAGTATGACAAGGTGCATAGACTTCCCTCCCAACCTCAATTTTTCGAGCTGAAAGACATTTCAAGATCTGAATAGACTTTCCATCCCTTGTCCCTCACTGACAACTCTGAGTAGCACAGAAAACCAAGAACAGCTCAGCCTCAGATGTCTCCCTGCTCTGACCTGGTGGCTGCTTCATCACCTTCCCCAGCTCTAACACTGCCTGCAGAATTCAAGACAGCACTTTCTACAAACATTTAATTTGCAATTATGTCCGGCATACATTTTGAGGCCAAATCCAACCAGACAATACCTCTTTAATTACACTTTTTACTCATCCCACTGGTAAATATTGCTTTCTTCACTTTGTAAGGTGGAAAGCTGCTTTTGAATGGCCTCACCCAAGACTATGAGTCAAAATTAATGGCTAGAAAAGAGCTGTAGCCCTTAAATCTTCTCTTCTTGCTGTCAGTGGGAAAAATCTCTTTGTCACTGCTCTGTGTTTAAAGAGCCTTTCAGATAAGGCAACAGGGTGCCTTTTGGGAAAAATTGCAGAGAATCAGCTCCCTAGTCCTGAGTTCCTCTGCATGCACATCTCTAACTCCATTTCTCTGATATAAGAAAGGGACTGCAAAAACTTGCAGCAATTTTTTCTAATTGCAAGGCCTAACTTAGAGTACACATTTCAGAGAAGGAGAGCGTACATTCAGGGATAAATTAATTGCAGAGAATCAGCTCCCTTAGCTTCTCTGCCATTCCAGTCAGAGGTCTCTGTGTTGTCCTCTGCTCCCATTTGATGCCATTTCTCATCAATGATGGACTGTCAATGTAAGCTGTTGAACATTGTGTAAAGACTCTGCTTGAGAAAGGGCTTTTCATAAACACAGCTTGTGGGTCTTTATCTTGAGGTCTGTGTGAAAGAGGGAGTTATCAATACAAGCAATAGATCACTTGATTAGAAAGGAAGAGCTTATGTTCACATTCTAAGTGTTGTTAACCTAGATGGGTTGCACAGCTCATTTTACTGTGCAGACCATCTCTAATAGATTTTTGTTCCCTATTAATTTAAATTCCTCCATATTATTGTATGCAAATACCTTCTTGCAGACACGCAGCCACCAGGCCAGAGCTCAACACAGCAGACTGTGTTAGAATTCCCTTCTAAAGAAATACATCCAATAGAAAAGATTAAAGGTGTGAAAGTTAACCTCAGATACAGTAGCAGTGGTAATTTGAGGGCAGCAACTGCCTTTTTATTATAAAAAAATAAAATAACTTACAGCAATAGAAGGCCAAATTACACTGACATTGAGATCCATAACTTGGATTTTTTTTTTGACAGAATACTTCGAAAGCATCAGACATTAATGAGTTTGTTTGTACACAGTATCTTTGTAGCCTTATAAATACCTTTCATGCTATCAGCATGTCAGAAGCTGCCATGGGGAAGCAAGATATCTCTCCCATCACATCCATCATCTATTAAATTGTCCACTACACCTTAATTCCATGTCTCTTTAGACAAGGTGGTGAAGTACAAATGAGAAAAGCAAAAGCAGAGTTTGTTTTTCATGTTGAACCTGGCTCTGTAGAGAAGAAACTATACCTCAGTGGAGTGCGTGGCTGGACTCCCAATGTGCTTTTCTCTGGAGCCTGAGAGAGCAGGACACCTCAGCCAGGTCCTGAAGAGAGGGCATGTGTGTGTGTGTGTTATGTCCAGAAGGCAATTCAGAGCTGAGTGTACCCTATATGAGGGCAGCATAGGGCAAGTGCATTCCTAAATCTGGATATCTCAAAAGAGTTAACAACCTGCCATTGGATGGGATGATTACAGCACAGAACCAGCTAGAAAAAGGTAAAATGGAGAATAGAAAACTTCTAGGGTATTTCTGCATAATGCTATTTTCCAGACCATAAACACAGTAACATTTAGTTACTTCAGATGTGGATCTTCTTGGTTCACTCCATGCTTGAAGGCATAATCCTACCTTAAGGATCCTGCAAGTACTTGCTAGTGTGGCAACGTGTTCTGCACACAGATGTCCTTCCAGGGTACTCTCAGCCAAGTAGCTGCAAAGAAGGATGGGGAATTAAGATAATTCTCAACAGATAATATTTTTTTCAGCATTCAATATGAGTTCCTAGAGTTGTAAGCACCACTAAAAGTAGGGGAGATGTTGAGCTTTTGATTGGTTTGTAAGGGTCACTGGCCATGTAAAATAGATATTCAGTTTCTAGCTGAGTCTGTCACCTCCTGAAACAATAGCAGGAAGGGCCTGCACTACTTCTTGCTTCAGTGAAACACGGTTTCCCAACTAGCTGGGATTTAAGAGATTTTATGATCCCATGTTTATTGTCCAAAGTATAGGGAGGGGGTGATCATATCATGGAAACCATTCCCAAGTGTCACCTGGCCTGGACTTATGGTTGCAAAAGAAGTTCGACCCCTTGTTCTAGATGGTATTTCCATCCCAGTTACTGATGTGTGACTGACCAGCTCCTGGGAGCATCCTCCTGACCTACCAATGCACCGGCACCACTCAACTGAATACCACTCTCCCTCCTGCTTGAAATGAGGTTATGCTTTAACGGCTCCACAGCTGATTAAGCTTAGCAATGCTGCTAATGGCAATGAAATCATTTGAGACCTCTACCAGAGCAGTTCACTTCTATTTTGCATGATTGCCTCCATTTTCAAAATGAATATGCAGCAGTTCAGTGGGTTTAAGGGCCTTATCAGAGCACTATCCATGTCAATGGGTGGCACCTGGGAGCTTCTGGATTGCATACCCCAAAAGAATGCCACTATGTAGACAAGGGAAGCCACCTGCATTTCCCAAGTCTTGTTTCTCAAAAGGCTGAAGTCACCTTCTGCCCCTTGGAAAATCAATGACTCAGTAAATTAATTTCAGTCTGTTACCATAATTGGATTAAAAAAAAAAAAAAAAGAAGCATCTTGCAAGACTTTCCTTAAAGTCAGTAAGCTGGAGAATTGCACTGCAACTGAGCACAAATCAAATACTTCTAACGTTATTTGACATTTTAATTGCAAATAAGAAAAAATCTCTCATTACAGAACTGAACCAAGTTGGCTTGTTGTGAATCAGACTCTCCAGAGGACACTTCCTTCCCCTGCCCCCTGCTCAGCTGCACAGCCGCCGAAGCAGCAAACATCATGCAAACTAAGGCAGACACAGCTATTACCAGTCTTCCTTTCTCCCTTTAAAATTACACTGACTCACATGGTGTATTTCTCTAACAGATGCTGCCGTAAAGCACAGAGCTTGTGGAGAAAAAAAAAAAAAGGCCACCAGAGAGTTGCATGAAAAAACAAGTTTAGAAGCATCATAGATCTGTTCGTAGGAGGGCTGGATCAAAATCATTTCAGGCTCATTTCAGTGATTTACCTGAATACGCCAGAGATGCATTTGGCTTGCAGTGCTTCTGGGAAGCCTGGGCTGTGGTCTTTCAGGAGGCAAGAGACAGTACCAGGGCTGGGGATCGGTACAGCTGACCAGCTGCTCAGGGTACAGGTACAATTTTAGAAGGCTGATTTAATATCTTGTTCTACCAGCAATGCTCATGGCTAAATGGGAAATAAAACTAATCTATCTTTATTAGATTTGGGCTGTAATCTCATATCACCCTCAGCTATTGGACTTCCCTGGCAGGCTTCCTGCTTTGCATTGGCTCTTGGTCCCAGGAAGCTGAAGAAGGCAGGGTGGATAATGAAAGAAATGCAAGTTCACAGAAAATTCAAATATAGTTCAGCAGTTTGAACAGTAGAAACACTTAACAACCCATATATGGAACAAAAAGGGAAAGAAGCAGGAAAAAATCTTCTATTATACCAATGCCGACCCTACCTGTATTTGAATACACTGGGTGCAATGATTCTATTTCTTTGAAACCTAGGGAGGATTTCCTATTTTTCCTGAACAGAAGTACAACACCTTTATAGGATCAGCACTTACTTCATATGTTAGTTACGCACAGGAAATATCTAGGATTTTTTTCAGGGAAGTAATCTGCTGTATCAAAATGGACAGAATAGTGAACTGAGCAAGTATATTAGCTATCTTACGCATAGAATTACTATCTTTAAAAAACAGGAGGCCCTGGCAAGGAGGTCCCCAGACCTTGGAAAGGGTTACCTCTGTAAGACCTTGCTTGCTACCCCTCAAAAGGCAAGGATGACTTCCTGTTTTGTTATGTTTTGTTTTGTTATTTAAACTCCTCACACAAATTCTCAGAAAAAACTTCACCATCCATCATCTATACAAAAAGACACATGTTTCCTGCTAATAGTAACAGCTTTTTCATAGGACCTGAAGCATACTTAATAGCTCAACATTTACGGCCTTGCATTTTCTGGGAAGCAGGATTTAGCAACCCACATTTAAACACTATGAAGAAGCCTGTATTTTTTTTGCCTAGTTCTCCACTCTGTGTACTTTCTCTTTGGGAAACTGCCAAAGTCTGTCTCAGGAGGTTGTTATTTTGCTCCAAGAGACCAAAATCAATCAATCAATCCATGGCTTGGCAGTGCTGGAACAGAAGATTAGGACTCTCAAGGCAGATTATAAACACAATCCCTTCAATTAACTTCTCTGGGATGGGCTAGAAACAGTTAGATCCTCGTTAAGTCAATTATTAACACAGATGGTCAATGTGCATATTTTTTATGACAAATCTTATTAATTTCATGTGCAAAGCTAAAGCCGGAGACGAGCTAAGAAGCAGGGCTGCTGCCCTGCCTGCCAGGGCAACCAGCAACAAGCTGCCGCCACCAGAGCCCATTTGGCACAGGTCCTGCTGCCACGTGCAGACAGTCATCCCCTCCAGCCAGCAAAAAACAAGGCTTGGTCCCATCCCATTGGTTTTCAGGCATTTCAGACCCCGCACCCTTCCAGTCCTTCCTGAGACATGTTACAGAGGGAGTCAGTAATGGAGAGGTCTCTGAATTATACAGTGATGTTGGTTTGGTTTGGTTTGAGAGTGGGGTGGGAGGAGAGTAAGGGGGTGGGTACTGTTTGTTTATTTTGGTTTTCTGCTTTTTAAAGCTACTGTTTGCAGGCCAAGGCTAACTCTCGCTTTGTAGCAGGGAGCAAGGCTGGGTCAGGCGCCTCTAACATTGCCTTTCACAGACAAAATCTCTTGTGCCTGTCAAACAAAAAAAGCTCAACAGGCGCTCTCATGGTCCCTGCTCTTTGTATGAAGAATCAGTTGAAGAAAATGTTTTCTGTCTGTATGGATTAATCCATAACTATGTAACTCTCAGTCCATTTTAAGTACCTAGTCTTCTGGGCCTTGCACACACGTGCATTGTTTTGCAGCTGAAAAGCAGGCACCAAAACATTGCTCTGACGACTTAGCCCTGATGCAGTTTTGCTGCCAATACGGTCGTCATCCTCAGAAAGCCCTTTTGTAACACCCCATTGCATTTGTAACGACTCAACTTCATCTGCCTTCTTCCAGACATTTTCTGGATTTAGACTTAAAATGATACAGGATAGAGTTCGTCTCGCTTACAGACACTAGTTACTTGTCAAGAGGACAGAAGCTAAGTATGCCAGTCATGTTTTTTGGATCTCAGACCCTGCACATAAAGGCCAATTTCCCCTGCTGATTCGTGTCATGCCTATGAGGCAGCTTCCTCATCTGAGTAAGGGGATCAGCCTGTTTGAAAAATGAAGGCATTCAAGGCTCTGCCAAGGGGGAAAAAAAACCCAAATCCTTAACACTGAGCATGGATTGAATTCCCCGACAGGAGTTCAAAGGAAAGAAGCTGAAATGTGACCCAGAGAGACTGAAATTAGTTTAAAAATGCCCTGTTCTATGACACAGCACTATATCTATGCACCTTCCTCAGCAATAATTTATTAAAAGTCCTTCCTGCCTGAACAGCGTTTGAGGGTGGCTAAATGAGCAGCAGCATTGGCAGCCAGTAGCCTGTGCTGTCCTATTGAGTATTTAAAATGGTGCTGGACAAGTGTCTGATTTAACCTTTTGTCAGGCTCCTGTGGTCCCCGTAGTGCATCAGATTGTACAAGATAGTGGCAGTACTGCTGACCTCCAGAAAAAGAGCCCCAAATTGTTCCCCTGTGAGAGGCTAGCAGATGGACCGGCTCTGCCAGCCGATGTACTTGGCACAACCTGATGAGTGACTGGGAGCAACCCAGGGAAGAGAGGGAAGGACTGGCAAGCAGCTGGAGACACCCTGATGCTCTCGGCAAGGAAGATGGCATGTCAGCAAGACCTGCCAGTGAAATATGTGACTGGCTACGAGCAGTGACAGCTTAAGGCTGAAACTGATTCTTGCATTTATCCATCTGGATAAATATTTGTTGCTGTTATGTGTGCTCACCAGTGGGAATACATGATTAAAACGTTTCCAATTTGCAGTGCCTTCAAATGCATTCAAGTCAGGCTCCCTTCTCGAGGGAATAAATGGCATTTATAAATCCTCAATCTTTTTCTAACTTCAGGTATTATTGCAGGTGAAAAATCAGAATATTTGTACTTTAGCAGCCTGTTAGGTGCATGTTGTCATTTGATGAAGGTTTAGATGTCAACTTCAAATCAAGCTCGTCTTCCCAATGAATATATAATTGATAGGGAGTGACAATGGAAAAAAGTAGTAAGTAAATTTTGTGAAAAGGTAATCTATCTTATTCATTTTTGGGGTCTCTGCACTCCTGTTAGCACCTTTTTGGTCTGCTCAACACCCCAGATTTTACAGGATTCAACATCTGACATGCATGGCCAGGGCTCCTAACTTATGCTGTTAACTGCTATCAGTGGCAACATACTCTTTCTTACAGCTCTTTTTTCTGCTTTCTTTATAAAGGCTAAGGTAGCACCAGCCAGACCAGAGAAGCAGGAAGCCTAATTACTAGAGCTGTGCAACTGAAATGGTGGAGTTTCTTAACGTTACAGCCAAGATGAGAAGCTGACTGATAAACAAACAAGCAGGACACCTGTAGTCCGTTAGAGGAGCAATCGAAGCCTGGATAAGACACTTGGGGTACTTTAAGACAAGGCTGTGCAGACATGGAGAAGTCCAATTACAGCATCTCAATTTATACGGAATAAATTTAAGACAGGGCTGATGGTGAGCAGACTTGGAATGAAAGCTGATCACTTGGCAGGAGGCAGTGATTGACAGGGAAACACACAGTTCCCTCTGTAAAGAACTTATTCAATTTAAATATAAGGAGAGCCCAACTCCAGCCTCTAGACAGGCATTTCTACAGCGCTGGACCCCACCAGTTGCAGTATTGCATTTGCTACTTTTCAGCCATTCTACTTGAATCAAGAAGTTGAGGATGACAAACTGAGTACTGAATCAGACCTGTATTTAAAGACAGCTGAGTAAATTAGGATTCCTCTTTGGGGAATAGGAGGAGGCAGAAGGGGCAAGGACAGCCTGCTGAGCACTCGTTATGACTAGCCCGTGATTTCAAGCAGCCAGCCTTGGCAGAGCTCGTCAAAGCACCACTGTGCTGGTACTGATTGGTGGGAGAGGTGGCTCCTGGGGAGAAAGCAGCAGCCGTGGCTGCATATCAGTGCTTGCAAAGTCCAGCACAGCTTTTTGACAAACAATGTTTAAAGCATTCATAATTGGAGAAGTGTCACAGTTGTGAAGATTTTATCTATGTTAATTTCTATCATTGTTTTCCAAAAACATAGATGGGGCCACCCAATCTTTTCCTAATATAAAAAGTAATCTGGGAAAATGGAAAATTTGTATTTATTCCACCCCACCCCCACCCCANTATATACCCTTTGACACAAGAGCTCTTGCAGTACAGCAAAGCAGAGCACAGTTTTTGAGCTGCTCAGGCTGACACCAAAATACTTCCCCGCTGTTCCCCATGCACTGTTATACTTACAGGGCTGTTCCTGGGACACCAGCACCGGATACATCAAACTCTTGAATACCTAAGACAAAGGTGGGGGAAGAACATGACCATTGTGCCACATGAAGGGACATGGCCAGCCTCCATCCCAGCCCTCAACATCCCTGCAGTTGTTCCCCAGTTTTATCAGGTGACTAGCCTTGAACCTTTCCACCTCTCAGCAAAGGTACAGATAGCTGCTGCCTGTAACATAGAATCATAGAATCATTTAGGTTGGAAGAGACCCCTGGGATCATCAAGTCCAACCATCAGCCCCACTCTACAAGTTCTCCCCTACACCAGATCCCTCAACACCACATCCAATCTACTCTTAAACACAGTCAGGGAGGGTGACTCCACCACCTCCCTGGGCAGCCCATTCCACTGACTGTCCACTCTTTCTGTGAAAAACTTTTTCCTAATGTCCAGCCTAACCCTACCCTGCTGCAGCTTGCAGCCATTCTCTCTTGTTCTGTCGCTCATTGCCCGTGAGAAGAGACCAGCACCAACCTCTCTACAATGCCCTTTCAAGCAGTTGTAGAGAGTGATGAGGTCTCCCCTCAGCCTCCTCTTCCTCAAACTAAACAATCCCAACTCCCTCAATCGATCCTCATAAGCCCCACTGCAAACCTTTAGTTAATAATAAAATAAAATAAAATATCTGGAGGTCCCAGCAACCTCCTGTGGCGAGAGGAGGCTAGCCTCAGCTGAAGCCACATGACTCCTTACCCCACCCCTAAAACGGAAGCCCTCATCTTTGTAAGTCAGTGCCTCAAACAAGATGTTAATGAGTAAGACAAGCATTTTGAAGGGTTACATTTTTTTGCAGCTAGTGATACCATTCCTCCACAATTAAAGGCAAAAGTCTCAAAGGTATTTAAATCCTTGTTTGCTGCCAAGACAACTACACTTCTTGGAATGATAGGCTTAAATCTTTCAAAAGAACTCATGTTGCTGTGCCTCTGTCATTTATAGGCTTTCCTGAGATACAGCAATTCTTATGCTTCAGGTGAATCAATGTAAAAAGAAAAGCTCCCATAAATCAGAAATATTTCACTTTGGGAAAGGTGGAATCATTAATAACAGCAACACTGTAATACATGTTAATTAGATTTTTAGCAAATGTTTTCAGGGAAAAACACGCAAGACTGTGTCACAGTCCAAGCCATTAACATTCAAGGCTTTCTCTTTAAAACAGAGAGTTGGTTTTGAGACATTTTGCCTGGCAGGAACACGTCCTATACCTCAGCAGGGCCATCAGCTGGCTGCTCTCACATTTTTGTTCATGCTAGTGGCTCTCTCTGAGCTTTGCTCTCCACAGGGCCAGGCTGAAATAGGCTGCCTCAGCTTACTTTCATTTCTCTAGTTCATTTCTCTGGGCTCTCCTTGTCCTATACTGCTTTGAAAGCCAGCAAGTATTTCACTGCTGGTTACCTTTTAACGACTTCGTAACCATTTTCAAAACTTGCCATCTTCCATTCACGGCACTTGCCATCTTCCATTCATGGTCTGAGAAGTAATTAACAGAAATTGGATGAATTATCATTATTATTATTATTATTATTATTATTATTATTATTATTATTATTATTATTATTATTATCATCATCATCAT
>VZTM01027483.1:185591-245540 GCA_013400555.1 Jacana jacana
AAGATGGGTTTGCTCTTCTTTTCCTCCAAGCTAGGACTTTATAGTATGGAAAGTTTGTTTGCATGTTCAGTCTTTGCAGAGGACTTGCAGACAAATCAGCTTAACTGAATTTAGGCTCATCTCTGTTTACGCCCATGTCAGGGAGAGCTAAAGCTCCTGAATGACACCTAGTGACCTGGCTTCTTTAATTCACATTTGTTCTGTTTCTAAGCAGTATTATCAACAAAAAATCTACAAAAGATATATCTAGCAAACCCTCCATTTCCTCAGCACTCTGCAGAGAGTTATCTCCAGACTCTCAACGCAGTCAGGTTGACCACACGAGTGCACATTGCCCTAACCACACAGACACCCAAGCACATCCTGCCTGCTATCAGTTCACCAAGGAGAGGCTATCCACCTGAAGGCTGAAGACAGGAGGAGTGGGAGCAGATCCAAGCTGGGAGCACCGCAGCCCACTCATAGCCTGGTGCGGCCACAAGCCATGAGCCTGGTGCCACCACAAGCTATGAGCCTGGCTGGAAATGGAGAGGCAGTGGCAGAACACTGCTCCTCACCTCGTGTCTTGCTATTTCTATAGTTGGTAGGGTGTGTCAAAATGCGGAAAAAAAGGGCTGAATGCCTGCTCCTATCCTACTAAAGTCCATCAACACCCTCTCGCTGACTCTGCTTGGGGGTAGCAGAAACTACAGATTGAAAAATAAAACAATAAAAAAAATCATACAATCATAGAATCATCTAGGTTGAAAGGGACCTTGAAGATCATTGAGTTCTACCACTAACCTAACACTGCTAAAACCACCACTAACCTGTGTCCCTAAGCACCACGTCTACATGTCTTCAAAATAGTTCCAGGCGTGGTGATTCAAGCACTTACCCAGGCAGCGTGTTCCAATGCTTAATAACTTTTTGGAGAGGAAATTTTTCCTAAAATCTGTCGTAAACCTTCACTGGAGCAACTTCCCAGACTGCCTTTAAAGCTGGGGTGTTTCCTTGGCCCAGCCGGCAATGCCATGCTGGGTGGTTATATGGGGACAGGAACAGGGACACCTGGAGCACCCGTGTTCATCGGGAAAGGCACGTCTGCTGAAGCAGGCTGCTGACACCATGAGGTGGGGACATGGAGTAAAAAAAAAACCAACAAAACAAAACCCACACATAAATAACCTCTTTGAAAATGTGCCAGCAATTTCTTTGCACAGAAAAATCAAAATGTGTCTTACAGGAAAGCCTTCTCCATCTCTCCCTCAATGCTGCCCTGCCCGCCAAGTGTGGGCTGCCTCAAAGCTTATGGTTTCCTGGTGTCTGAGGTTTTTCAACCACAGGGTTTTAGCACTATAAGCCTTTGTCTGGGGCTTTGTCCAGAGGAGGTATCTGTAACCTGCAGCAGAGGTTGTTTTTACCCTTTCCAGTTTATCTGCTTATTGGGAGCTTATTGGGCTCTATCTCTGAGTCCATCAGTTAATTATTTTTTTCCTGCCTGTCATTTAGCAGTCACCTCTGCTGGTTCAATAGACCTAGTGACAGTGCATTTTCAAACAGGTTTAAACTTCAAATTGACTCAAATTATCCTGAGGTAATTTACCCATAAACTGCCACAGTAAGAGCATGATATCAGGTCCAGGTTTCACCAAAGGTAAGGAACAAAGCTACCTTGAGTACACAGGAGAAAATTCCTCGTTGCTCACATCTTGAATTGCTTTTAGTCCAACAATTCACCTTAAAGCAGACACACAGCAGAATATCACCTAGTCACTGCCTCCTAATGAATTTTGCAATGTATTTGGTTTTAATATCAGAATATTACATTTTCCAGTACCCAAAGATAATAGGCAAAACACAAGGGCTTCCATGGGACATTGGTGTATTTTGTGTTTTATATTTGCTCTGTGCTTTGCTTTGGTGGTACAATACACTTATATGCCATTACCATAAATTCAATTGTTTGCAAATTCTCTCTCAATTTTCCATTCTCTGGCAATAAAGCTACATTTAGAAAAAGCTGTCTTTAGCAATTGCTTACCATCCTTTTATTGATGGATTCTCTGAACATCTCATTGCACTTTTATTCTATTATGCATTTAATGGTTTTTCATTTCCTCCAACCCAAGGAATGTTTTCCCACAATAGCTGCTACAACCACTCTCCACTTGAGGGTAGGCCAGGGGTGGAGGGGGAATTATTTCCAATTTTTCCATTAATTAATTTGTAAAATTAATTCTACTTTTATATACTTGATGTTTGGTGCCTTGAAGATTCTTCTTTCTTATTTCTCCTCTCTAAAATATAGTGATTATGCATCAAAACTGACATTTAAAATTCCACTAACGTAAGTGTTGACTGTTTAAAGCATCTGATCTGTATCACTTAAGAGCTCAAACTGAATAATTTATTTTGACAATTATTTTAACTAGGTTTATTTTATTAAATTTACCCAAAGACATTGATATTACTGGTAAAATCCATGTGATAGGTACCTAGTGGATTATTATTGTGGATTATTATTATTTCCATGTCTCTTAATTCATCTAGTTGCCCAAATAGGTTATGCCTCAATTTAGAAGGTGCAACTGTTTCTTAGAAACATGGTGGTCTCTGGATTTAAATGAGATCGGCAATTAAAGGGAATGTCTTTCGCAAAACCAGTTGATACAACTGTAAAAACAAACCAAGGGCTAGGCACACTGCTGGGAACACAAGACTTCTGGTATGGAATATAAGAAGCTAAGAACAATTTTAACTATGGTACACAACACTTGAAAACAAAATTATAGTGGACAAACCTCAGTTTGGTTATTTTTAGTTTACATATTTTATCAAGTCAAATACTTCTGTTGTTTAATAAACACAGTCTAGCCTAACAATTTATAGAGAAGTGATACCTACTCCCTCTATGGTGTCCAAAATATCCCACATTCTGAAGGAATCATTTCCCTTCATAAGGCCCATTAACGTTCGTCTCCCAGAATATCGACACAGGCAGCCCTTTCATGACAATGAAGACATCTTACCACTGTTTTGCTGGTCTTGCATGGAGATGGCATTGCATCTATTTTCCATTGTGTGTACAGCAGGATGCGTATTTCTTCAGGAGGCTTCATTCACCCACAGTAGTCCATGAATTATTACATAATGTACAGTAACATAGGAGTTATTCAAGGTGTTTTCACGATAAATCTATCGTATTAAATGCAGTTTGAAAAAGCTATTTTCCATCCTAATGAGGTACTGTGGACTGAGATTAGCTCCCAAGTTCCTGAACAGTTAACATTTCCATCAAGGTCTGTGGGAACCTCAGGCATTAGAAAGCGGTGCCATCAGCCTCTGCGGGACTTATGCAATGTAGCCTGCTATTGCGAGGTTTCCATCGCAAAGCTTGCAGAGAGAAGTGAGTGCTGGCCACTAGAAGGGCACATTGGCCAAAACATTTAGCACAGCACAGAAAATGTTATCTTCTTAAAGACTGAGTAAAAAGAAGTATGAATTAAATCTGGTACATTGAAGAAGTACAGTGCAATACCTAACGTCAAAAATATGGAAATAAAGAAAAAAAACAAAGGCAATTAAACCTTGTCCTAACATTAAATGATTACCAGTTTGAATTTTGGATTAAAAATATCTACATGGTTGAAACTATGTAGCCATCAAACTAAATCTCCTTTCTCTGGAGATATTTGCCTGTCTTGTAGGAAGGGGGTTTTGTCATTGAAAGATGAAACTAAGCCACACGCTAGATCTCTTCTTCAAAAGTTTTCATAATAAATAGCTGAAGGCTGAATAATTCTCCACAGCATTGTGGCTGAAGGAAAAAAAACAGCGTAAACCGACCAACTTCAAGAAACAATAACATGACAAGGAGAAGTAAAACAAAAGAATTAGAAAACGAACAAACAAATGAGAGTACTACCCTCTATCTACTGCTTTTCTAACTCTCAATGAAATAATCTCCCATTTTATGTTTCAGTGGGGCTGTGTACAGGGGACAGTGTCCTCTGGGCCCTGGGGGCTGCTGACACCCTTGGGCCAGTGGCCCTGACCCTACTTGCTCAAAGTAGTTATAGGTGAACTGAAACTACTGTTAAAAAAGGGAAATGTAATCTTATTAGCAGATGCCAGGTTAATAGCACACCTTAACTGGGCTGGTTTGAAGTCTAGTGTTCATCCTCTGTGGACCACAAAGGGTTTTATTAACAGACTTGGTTATTTTGCAGTTGTTTAGAAGGTGAACGAATTTACAGGACAATCCTGCACAACACAGAGTGCTTCATCCCACCCTAGTTTAAAACTGCACAAAACCAGACGGACTGAACCCCAAGAAACTGAATAATCCTTCAAAGAGTAAGACCAGACCTCTGTGGGATCAGAAGTTTCTGCCTGACCGCAGAGAAATCTTTTTATTTTCTTTTCACTGTTCTGCAACTGAGAAAATCATCATCTTGTCATGAATTTAGAGATAATTTCATTTATACAACAAAGAAAAATACCCCGGGAAGCACGATCTCTTTGTTTGAACTCAATCATTTATTCTGCTCAATACCATTCTAGGCTGAAATTAAATATTTTCCTCTTCTCCACCTAAATAAAATGTGATCCAACATATTATGCAGCTCTAATCTATTTTGGCCAGTTACATTTTTATGCTGATAAGGGAAAATTAATTTAACCATATATGCACAGGAATATCATCACATTTTGCATGGAAGATAAAAATCTCACAAAGCATTTGGCTCATGAAAGTAGCTTCCAGAAGGATGTTCGTTTCCAATTGCATTTTCTCCCCAATAGATTCTTAATTTGCCTTGTTCTGTATGGTTTCCAGTTATCATTTTGTACAGCAATAAAAATCAGTGAAGCAGCAAAAGCTTACAGGCCTATGCCTAGGTTTGATTTATATAATGGATGGTGCAATATCACTGGTCTGCATAATTGAAATTCAATCAGCTCCTACTGTTTATAATGTGGTTGTAAAGTGCATTATGTATTTATTGATAAACAATCATTTTATTTGCAATAGTGCTGGAAAAAGAAAGGGTTTGCTTTCATTTTTTTATTCCATGTATGCTTTGTACATATGAATCTTGTAAAGCTACATAAAACCTGTTTATGTCTATCACCTTCTGCTTCAAAGTCTTGAAGTAGACACATATCTCCTTATAAAGCACAACTGGTTAAAAAATCAGGCTGTGGCAAAAAGTCAGAATTTTAAGGCTTGAAGTAACACTCATCTATATATAAAGAATCTGCATAATGAGTAAATTCAACAGCTGACCCAAACGTGTCTCAGATACTCTGCATTCTCCCACAGCAGAAACACTACAAATACAACCACTTTCCTGAAGCTCAATTTTCCCCTGATTAGGGGAAAAACAATCAAAATGTAATTTTCTGAGATGTTTCCTGTAAGGATTTTTTTTATATATATATATAACATTTGTTTGAAGAAAATACTGAAGCCTCACTCAAAAAATTCATAACTGTCTCTTTCATGAATTTAATCAGGCATCTTGATCTTACTACCAGGAAAAATTGCATGCACTTTTGTCTTTTATTTCCCCTCTTCTTTAGAAATTTTACATGTTATATTTATAACTGTGAAGGTATCATTTTAAAGTCACGTTTTCCCCTTTATTTTCCCCTTTTCCTTATGGTGCAATTAAACAAAATCATATTTTCCATAAAAGCTGTATTAATTCTGCTGAGAGTCATTAGACTGACAGCTTTGAAGTAAAGAATTTTTCATTTACCCTACAAGAAAGCAGCAGAAAAGCAATAACATGCCTTTATCCTAACCCTGAATGAACCATTTTTGAAGAGTAGTCAGAGTAAATGCAGTCTCGAGGGCCTGCTCCAGTACATGACACCTCTCTGGGAATACTTGGAAGGATCAATAGTATTTCCTGTACAATGAGAAATCAGTAACATGTCCCTTTCTATGAGGGATGCTCCTGTCTCCAAAAAACTTATTTCACATTGGCCAAACCTTTGTCACTGAAAGGTGATTACTTTAATTTACCCCTGGATTGGACTGAATACATGTCAAATCTTGTTTTCAAAAATGTGGCATTTTACTCCACCAGAATCTGGGTTTATCAGCTGAAGGTTTCAGCAGGTTTTACTATGTGATGGAAAACCCAGCCAATTTATTGCATTTTGTTTTCCATGGCTTCAAATGGAGCTGTTTGGAGATGTCTCAGTCCAGAATTTAGATTTGGTAATCTCCTGCCCGGTGTCCTCACTAAAGGATCTGCAACACAGCTTCTCAGTAAATGACAAAAATAAGAGTTAATACCTTTAGTACCTAGAAACAGGGCTGAAACATGCTGCAAAGGTAGGGTGGAGAAAATCATGTTGTTCGCTGCTTATCCACATTTCTTGCGGGGAGGAGAAGTGGTGGTGTGGGGAGAGGAGACTTCCCTCTCCATAGCAACTAAACTCACTTTTCAAAAGCATCAACTGAAGCATTGAACACAAACGTGTGCCTTTACAGCAGAGTGTTTGCAGAGCTAGAGGCAGGATCTCTCTTTTACTGCTCCTCAGGGACCAAAAAAAACCCAAACCCAAATCTTTAAGATTTCTTCTTCAATAGTAAAGCCTAGATAAAGACTTCATTATCCTGATATTTATCTCTGGAAATGTTCTACCTGTGAATGAGAGGCAGGTGCCTTTATGAATTATTGCAGCCTGGTATCTCTTGATATCTTCTGACTAATTCTTCTCTCCTTCTAGCTATCTAAAGGATTGATTTATGGTGTTCAAAAGCCATTCCCGACATATATAGAGTCATTGGTATTGGCACACAGTGCTATTTCAAATGGACCTTACTACTTTTTCTCTTTTAAATATAGCTGGCTGTTAGATTTATAGTCCCCTTTGAGGCAGTTTCAGCTGCTATGCTCTCAAGTATACGCGGACTATGCTACTTGCTTAATTACCTTTGATTTCTTGCTGTTGAATGGAAGATTTAGGAGGTACACAGGATTGATACAGAAGGGTACCACACCACTGCTTTCAGGTACCAGATCCCTCTCTTGGGGTTTCCTGTTGTGTTCTTTTGATTCCAGGAAGCCGGCATCAGGGCCACCCTCCATGCCAGCAGTGATGCTCTAAGAACAGGGAAAGCCTCCAGTCATCTGAGAGCAGAAAGTCCTGAGACAAGAAAAGCTCATGAATCAGCTGCTCTGAAAGCAGTCCTGGCAAGGACAACCCTTGGTCACGGTGTTTATAACTGAGGGAGCTGCAGGGATGGTGAGATAAGGAAACCTAAGTATGTCAATGAGCAGTCTTTCATAGCTGGGCCCTGGCAGTGGCAAAGTGTCACCAACACAAGTGAAGAGCTGTAAGTTTGCTCCACCATGACTGGAGTCATGCTCTAGTTGGGTTTGGTCTATGAGCTGTTGGAACTGAGGCTGGGCCAGCCCATTTTTTTGAAAGCTAATGAAGTCTGGAAAACAATGATTCTCTTCTTCACCCTTTTCACCCACAAATAGGGAAAAAAAAAGAATTAATTTTTCTTCATGTAAAGAAAACGCTATATTTAGGATGGTTTTAAAAATTAGAAGAAGCTGGAGATTGAATGGGTATATAATAATTTCCTTTTTCACAAATCGAAACTAATATTCTATTATAAATATTTTCGTTTGTCAGATTAAACTAAAAGCTGAATTTCTCAATTACTTTGGTCAACTTTAAACTACTTAAACTATTCAAACATTAATTTGAAACTTCTCATGAATCTTTTGCTAAAATTTAATGACATTTAAAAAAAAATTCTTTTTGCACTTCCCAAGTCTCTTTTCCTTTCCTCTGCTTTATTTGATTTTCTCTTTTGAATCCTTACATCTTGTACATTTGAGCTTCACTGACAAACGTATACATGAACAGCTATCTGCAGTTTTTGGCTCAAGGAAAATAATATGACACAACACACTTTAGTGCATTGTAAAACTGAGCATAGAAAATTGTACGACCAGTAGGGAATATGTAACGTGGAAGGAACATATTTGAATGTTTAGAGCTTAAAAAGAGATACCCGGGATTTGGGATACTTTTCTCTAGCACTTGCTCTTCTCCACCCCTAGAGAATGCAAATAACTTTTTATAGTTGTCATTCAAATGTATAGCATGTACTATGCTATACTATAATGATATTATAATAATAAACATTATTATAATTATAATTAAATAAACATTATATAATAATAAATGTACACAACTACATTTATTAGTGCTTACCTTTCCTTCTTTCTTTTAACTATGAAACTTTGTTACTTGTAACACAAATCAATCCTCAAAAGGCTTACCAAATTCCAAGAAAAAATATTGGGAGAAATGGAGAATTCTCCCTCTCCAAAGAATTAAAAGAACCCAGAACATTTATTGAGTCTACATGAGAATAACATAAAAAGTCTTCTGGAAACCTGGAAACTCAGGTTCATTGCAGATTGATGTAATTTGGCATGCAGTTCTCAAGACACTCTAGCATATACTAAATGAAAAATCCTCTTTTTGATGATGTGCCGAAGTAAGTTTTTAAACATTTTTAGAAATGTTTTTCTAGAAAAAAAAAAATTGTTACACAGGAGAATTATTAACACCCGTTGGGTAGGTTTCTCTCAAGTCAGTGGTTTGCTCACGATTTGGAAGATTCTGCTGAAAGCGAGAATCTGGCTTTTGTCGCCCATTTATTTACAAATTAAGGAGGCAGAGATGAACATACTTAAGCACTTTGCTGGCATCATAGCCAAATGTATGAGACTTTCCCCTCTTCCCTGCAGCAGTACTGACTGAATGAAAGCACTATCTATATGTGGGATGACCACAATCTAGTTGCACTTCATTAAAGATTATGATGGTCACGAGGAGCTACATTTTTGGATGACTCATTACTTTGGAGACTGATTGTGCAGTAGTTGACTGGAATAGCTTGCTTGATGTCAGCAAAACACTGGCAATATTTTTTAAAGAAGTTTCTACAACACAACTGGTGCTCCAAAGCTGTTGACCTGAATGCAAATGTTTGTGGCCTGCTAAAACAAAACTCCCAATGACTCTCTGAATGGAACAGCCATGGCAATGACTGGTTGCTTGAAACCAAGTTTCATGTACACCTGCCAGAAATATTTGTCTGTGTTTCAGGTTATCAAAGAAAGCCTTGAACTGGTTAGGAGTCTACCTGGGAAAACACTGTGACAGTGAGGCTTCACAGCTTGTGTTCGGTCCTTTTTGTGCACTCGCATGACTAAATGTGCGTGAAGATCCATGAGCAGAGCTGTGTGTCCAGATATGGTATGAAACGAGGGAGCAACAATTTCATGTAACAAGATGAGCAGTGCAGAGGATGCAAAGAAAGTTGTATGGCCCCTAATTTCATGATAAACTACTGACTAGATACAATTAGGGAGAAAATTGAATTTTTAAAAGCTACAGTTGTGATTATACAAAGCGACCATTTGATTATGTCTTCCCCACATGTATCTGGGCACTGGAGATGAGCCAGTGAGCCTTTTCCAACTGAACCACAACATATCTTGACTTCTGAATGCAAAAAGGAAACACATTCCCGGGAACTGTTTCCAATGAATAATTCAACGTGCTCCAGTCATGAAACCCACAACAAACACTGCAAGGAAGATTAAGTATTTTCTCTGCCCATCATTATGTATGTTCATGCCACAGGGATTTTTCAATTATTGAACAGTGTAGAGTTGCCTTTGTTTGTAGAAAATGTCAGTTTGAATTGTGTCTTCTACATATCCATTTACGTTTGCCAAAGGCTGCTTAACATTAGCTTAGATTTTACTTCTCTGCCACATGAAGTTGCAGTTCAAAAATACTGAATGATTACTAACATTTTATGAAGCATCCTAAGTTGGATGTTTTACCTGTCAGGACATTTCCAATAATTTCTTCCTACGTTTTCTTATCAGAAAAAGCTCTATTAATCATGTTTTTATCCAACAACCTAACCACTGTAAACTGCTAATGCTACAGAAGTGTAAGTGTCACGAGTAACAAGAAATGAAAGGTGAAGTAGATAGTGTTACATTTATAAGCTAATATCCTGGAAAAATATTGCTGGTTTTATTTATTTTATATTAAAATTCAACCCAGAGCTTAAGAAGCAGCTGTCTTTTCAATTTATAGAGGGTATGAGAGCAGTGCTTGGAGCAGGCAACAATATTTTGCATGTAGATATACTGAGCTTCAGTTTGGTGATGTAAATAACTTATTTTAGCTAGTGATGACAGAAATGAAGGAGTTCCTGATGTGTGAGCTTGGAGGTAAGCATGTACTGTTTCCTGGAACACTAGCAAGTATAAAAATATACCTTGTAAATTAGTTATGTGTATTATGTAGCTATTGCATTTAATTTCTTTGTGACATGTGAGGAAGTAACCCAAGTTTGTTCTATACTCATAATTGTGGTGTAATCAAGTCTGTGCCTGTTGGGTTTGAGTATTTCAGAAGATATCTGGTTAGTCTCTACACAGAAGAATCAGTAGACTAATAAGAAAAAAAGAAGGATGTGGGGTATGGTGTGACTGAATTCCTTGTCACCATCACAGCAAAACATGTGACTAACGTTCTCAGGAATTGTTCAGGAGGGAATTTGGAAAATGCTAGATTCCCACAGATAGAGATACCCATACCCTACTATGGGTAGAGCAATCTCTATGCTTCAGTGTGCTGAGGAGCATCCTAGGTGAGGATCTGACTGTCCCAGGGGCTCTCCAGATAGTTCCTGCTGCAGAATTAACCAAGTTCTGCATAGGTGGGACACTTGTAAATATTAGAAGTAGTTCCTGCAGGATGGTCGGCAATCGACCATCCTGTTAAAGAAATTTGTGTCCACACACAACCACTACCCTTACACAAAGATTCTAATACAATAGGAAGCTTTCAATTTTGTTTTTGTTTTGATGTGGTTTTTAAGCACTCTGTCTGTCTGCAACAACTGAGTACAATAGGATTGTACGTACTACGCTCCGCTGGATGGCTTCTCTATCTGGTTTAGAAGAAAATTGTGCATATGCTACAATTTTTATGCCAAACATTCTATTAGTCAGAGAAGTTAGACTGATTGTGAAAGCTGCATCACAGTTTTACAACAAAACAGAACTGAAAAATGTGAAGTGACAGGTTTGTTGATCCAGAACTTCACAGAAGGGTACTCTATTTCACATCCTCCATACCATCAACATCTATGTATGATAAATCATAGTCAATAGCAAGCCAACACTAACAAAGTAATAACAAAAATCATAGATTGAAACTTTCATGGAATGCCACTTTTTCCTGTTATTTTAAACTTATAATAGTATCTCCATAGTCCCAAATCAATCACTGACAATGAATCAGCTGCTAAATCTTGGGTGCCAGGTCCTCATAATCAGCTTCTTGTCTAGAAGCTCACAGAATAGCTCTTTTCAAAGACAGTTCACACTTTCCTAATTGTTTAATAACTGACATGGAACAAGATGATCCCTGTAGAGTTGAATACTGTTACCTTTCTTAACCCTAAAATAAACTTCAAGGTTCTTGAAGTGATTTTGTTCCCATGGAGACAAAGTTAATAATTACCAATGTTATACCCCTCAGTGAGACCTGAGAGAGCATTTATTGACTATGATGAAGTTTAACTGAGCAAGATAAACTATAAAACATAAAATGCAACAAAGGTATTCAGCAATTACAGTTAATTAGTTAAATAATTTTGTATGAAAAATTATTTCTTAAATACAAAACTATTTGTATGTGTGCCCATACACATGCTGATTTAACTTATTTGATTAACTTGATGCACCCTGAGTACTCTCCACTGTTAAATAATTGGGAAAAGACAGTCAATGAAAATTCAGAAGAAATTAAGAGATATTGTTACATTTAAGGATTTCCAGAGGCTAACAAAGATTCTACTAATTAGCATACTGCAGCAAAAAATACAATGTGATTGCCCATTAATCATCATATACCTTTTCTATCTCTAAATGCGTGTAATCATTTATTTATTTTTTTTTCCTACACTCTATGTGTGCGGCATAAAATACATATTTATCCTAAGATACTTTTCTGATAACCATCCAGCCCTGGATATCTGTGATAGGAGTTATGGGCATCCAAATTTAATGCACTTACACGCCAGCTGCATTCCCAAGACACCAAAGTGTGTAAACATACATACCCATATGCTCTACTGATCCACCTCCCTTTTTGTGAACTGTGGCTAGAATCTCTGCCCTCTCTCTTCCCCATCTGAACTCCTTTCTTACAGAAACAACTAAAGTGAGAGTTACTCCTTTAACAGTCAGGTTCTTACAACCATCACCTTTACTGCGTTCATGATAGCAAACCTGCACATGCAGCCTGTGAGTGAAGGGAACACAACCCTGACTGCAGGCTTTCTTGAGAGGCAGAGCGCGATATCAGATCAGCAGCCTGGGAGAGCTAACCCAAAAATCCAGCAAAGAAACCTCCAATATTAAGGCAGCTCTGAGTTAGGCTGCTGGTGTAGTCTCCCCTTGCCCTTCCTCTATTTACATTCCGCTCTGGGGTAAGATCTCAGTATTGCTGCGGCGGCTCTTATGCACACACTGATCCTTTCCCTGTATGACTGCCTCCTGGCAATTCTTGCCATCAATAGTAATCTACAGCAGGCTGAAAAACAATTACTTGATTATATGATGCAATGATCACTCATTGTCCTCATTTCTCCTTGGAGAAATGCATCTGAATAAACACCATATCTGGTGCTTTAACACCAATACACAGGGAAGAATTAGCGCTGGAATTATCCACCCCTGGTAGAGCTAATTTAACTCATGGTATTATCCTCTCTAGACTCCATTTCCAGCTATCTGCTTATCAGTGTATTTTTCAAAGGTACAAAAGGACCAAGGCAAAGCGATTCAGAGAGGGGCCTCATGATGAATATGAGGTCGTGAGCAATCATTGCATCCTGCTCCTGACCTTTTGATAACACGCTACTTCATAACTCAGAGATATTTATGACACCCCCATTACCTAAGCCCATTTCCCCACTTCTCATTTGCATAAGTCAGATTGACTGTTACGCTTCCATCCTCTCCATAGACTTTATGACAGTACCTCTAAAAAATATTAAATAAGGTAACTATCAAATAACAAGCTCAGTTATTAAGTTCAGCTGCAAATAATGATCTTATCTTACAAGTTTCAGCAACCACTTTGTCCTGCCACAAGCAAGCCAAGGCTGCTGGTATTCCTGAAAAAAAAATAATCTGGTTTTCTGTGAAACTATGGAAAGAAACACAGAGGTACTTTTCACACTCCAAATACTCCAATTCTGTTCTCAGCTCCCTCAATCTATGTAAACCTGGGGAACCGGCTTCACCTCTTCATCCTTCAGCTCTCCACAGACAAATCTGAGTTCCTCTTTCCCCTCTACTTTTCTTCAGGAGAGGATCCCTTCAGCTTACCTATCAAGCATGATAGAGCTGGTTATTCTGGCCATTGATATCCCAGAAAGTTGTCATACTTAAACTATGCCAAACAAAAGCATAAATTTCAAAGTCCACCTGGCTTCAGGCCAACTGCCCGTGGGATCTGACACAAATCCACTGAATAACGTGGTCTGCAGGGGACTCTGGAGGTCTCTGAAGTGCCTGATTTAAGAGTTGATTAGATGTGATGTTGAGGGATCTGGTGTAGGGGAGAACTTTGTAGAGTAGGGCTGATGGTTGGACTCAATGGTCCCAAGGGTCTCTTCCAACCTAAATGGTTCTATGATTCTCCTATGAAGTGGGGTCAGTCACAGAGGGCTCAGAGCCTGAACCAAAGGGAGGGAGAGGCTGCAGCATTGCTGCATCACCTCATCACTGAGGACGTGTGAGGCCAAGCTGGGAAGAGGCAAGAGGAGCCACAGAGAGTGTCTGATGTCTACAGCTGGGGATACAGACTGGTCTGAAAACTCTTGATTGGCTTTACTGAAACAAGAAATTAATAACAATGGGAGCATCATTTTGGGGCTGACACAAATAAACCAATTTGTGAGACTAACAGGTGATAGAGAGACCTACTGCACAGGCAATAAATTTTAACAGAGATGTTTTTTGTCAACTATACCCTTCACCCAACTACTTTTCAGCTCTGAAACAGGCTTTCATCTGGACATAGGTGCAGCTGGGAATGAAAAGCTACACTGCTAACAGGAAATACTGGGGGACTTCAGGCTGCTAACCTGGGGAGATTTTCAGGAAGTGGCCCAACATGGCTTTGGTTGGTTTTCACCTGAGCTATTAGAGAATGTGTGCAACAGCATTAACACTGTGCTTCTGTTACTGATTGTATTCAGTCACTGTTTTTTGCATAAAAATACTTGCTGCCTCTACTAGCTAACCTCGCTCCGGCTGCTACATAAACCTTCACTGGTGCAGAGCCTTAAGGACTTTATAGCTCACCCCATATAGTATCTTTCCTACAGAGGTCCATTAAAAAGCTCATGCATTTTACTGGGCGTTTATCATGTCCCCCTGATATATTCCTCATTATTGTAACCTGAAATTTAATTTCCATGCCGATGACTCTCGGATCTGTCTCAGTGACAAAAAGCCCATAAACCGCTCTAAGTTTCCCAGTTGCCTGTAGGACAAATAAGGGCTGAATCAGTCCAGGCTTCATTCTCAAATGTGTCCTGGAAAGGCTTAAAATGACTGCTGTCTGCTCTCAGTCTCTGTCCATGACAACCCTCTACATGTTTTGATGCTTCAAAAGCATCACTTGAAGCCTGAGCAAAGATCGTGTCTGAAGGGAGAAAGCTCATTCTGAGCTGATTTTCAATTAGCTTTTTAATTAGGTAGACCATGAGAAAGATGAAGCAATCTTTCAGAATACTGTATTTTTTCAATAAGGTCTGCTGGCAGCTTCCATAAAATCAAGCTACACACTTTTCCTTTGGACACAATCAGAGCAACACTCATCTGGTACACTAGCTCCATATAAAAAGACCTTGCTTCTTTCATCAGCATCTTCACAGCATGGCTGCCAAAGAGCACTGACATGAACGATAGTTCAATGGGTATCATGGCAACTTTACTTGCAATAGATATGAGAATACTAAAGGCAGAAAGTTGAATTTCAAAGTTATGGTGCTAATGTGTAAAATCTCTTTAAGGGCAGAGCTCTGACTCTATTTGCAGTTTCACGTCTGGGTGTAATTTGCTTATGTTATTAATGGTCTAGCAAGTCACTCCTCCTGAGCTTTGACATCCATGTGTACTAGCAAGTACAACTTGCTAGATTTATTTTCTGTACATAAAAATCTCCCTTGGGACGCTGTGCCTCTGAGTAAGCCCTCTTTATTTTCAACTTCTGAATATTCTCTAACTTTCTATTTATCACATTTTCCCTTTTTGAATGGTTGTGCTTGAAATGATCTGTAGGGGTATGCAGGGGCAAAATTATGCTTGTAACAAGCAGCTATCATGCATGAAAGTAAGACATCAGTTTGGAAAGAATGCACAACGAGGTTTATCAAATAACTTAAAAGTACTGGAAGGAGGAGAAATCTAAAAAAATAAACAATCAACCACAAACCCACGTAGCAGTGACATATATATCTCAGATTTTGAGCTTGTTTCTTGCCTTTGCATTGATGCAGACAGCTAAAGGCAAATGCCCACACATTGGTGAGCTATGGCTGCAACAAACTTCAGTTTGCACTAGAGTAACAGTCAGGACAGGGTAAGCACAGGCTTCTGAATAGAGTTGAAGATGTGCTAAACTCCAGGGGAATGCCATTTTCTGCTAGGAAATTTGGATCCAGTGTTGATGTGCCTGCATGCAGTGCAATGAATTCAATAGAAAAATAAATTTAGTCCTAAGAAAATAAGTAGTCAGATTAAATGTTGTTGTGGTCAGGTTTCTACTTGTTTCTAAGGCCAAAACTCAAGTGCAGTGTAATGGAATTTATATTACAAAGAACTCTGGCCAATGCCAGCCAATAGGACCAAAAATGTTTGGAGCCATGAAAAAAAAAAAAGCTGGGGTTTTTTAGGCTTTCGCTTCTTAGCTGAATTTATTATTAAATATTATGATTGGGGAGGGGGGTTCTTTATCATGAAATACATTAAGTGAGAATGGGTGAGCTCTTCCCACTGTGCTCATTATGCATTACACATCTGTTTTAAGTCAGGTCAGGATTGTAAAGAGCTCACATCACTTTTAATGAAGCCATGAGCATTTTATAATGAGACAGCAAAAATCCTGATTATTAGCAATTCCAGCTTTAATCTACAGAGTAAAATAAAATGGAATAATATGTTTTTATAAAGATGAGGATAATTGCAGCAGAAAAATAAGCAAGCAGAGCAGCAGCTTCTCTTTTGTGCCAACTGTCTTAGGATCACACGAATTAGATTTTAGAGTGTATTTCATTCCAGTATTGTATTAAGACTGGTGATTTATTTCATCCAGGTCAACAAGCTTTGCTGCCTTTGTTTGAAGAGCAAGGATCACATGGATGGCTTCTTTCTTTCAGACAGAGAAAAGACACTGCACAGATGGGTTTTTTAAATTCATTAGAGATTGATTCCTAAAAGCTTCATCTATGATTTCTCTACAATCAGAACGCATCACACCTCTGAGCTGATATTCTATTTAAAATCTTGAGATTGCCAACAGCCAAAACTCTTTTCCTACAAGTCTTCATATGATTTTGTCCTGTTTTCCAACATCATTACTTTTTAGCAAATTGCCACACTTAAGCAAGTTGTTTTGACATGCTTTTAGGAGAGTTTGCATCAGTCACAAGGACAAGTTTCTAAGAAGTGTGATATTAATTTTCCTCCATCTCAGCATGCCTGAAGAAGGAAAAAAATAGAAAGAAGCTACTTGAGTCACCACTCTTTGTATGGGTTCTTGTAAGGAGAATGAACAGTAAAACAGTTGCAGAGTCATACTGCCCATATGATGCATCTCAGCGTTGGGGTGGAGAGAGAAAGGGAGAGTAACACGATCCCAAGAGACACATAGCCATTTCAGAAACGAGGATGCAAGTTTCAGCTTTCAAAAAAACTAGTGCATGCAGGCCTGGTTACCGGGGAAAAGCACAGACCTTTGATGACAGTGGAAGAAAGTATAGCACTTCCAACAAAAGTTGTGTCTAAAGGGTAGAAAATAATCTGCTCTGTTTGGGGCTTACACCTCAGTGTCAAGCTGTGCCAGAGACTTTGTGTCCTGGCTCCGGCAGAGAAGCGATACTAAAAAATTGTGGAGATCTAAAAAGATCATTGAGTCAAGCCAGAAATTCATAACTTGTGTGTAGACTCCTTAGATACATACAATATAATTAACCTTGTAGTGACATTTTGCCACCCTTATTTTCAGGCTAAGATGAGAGATGAGTCAGCTATGTCATCTTCTATCATCTATAACTGTGATACATCCCAAGAATATTGCTCCAGGCCCAGCTGGGTCATTTTGTCTTTACACACATCTGTGACTTCACTTACCCTAAAAACCCCAAAGCTATCCCATTGAAGGTAAATTTTGTATTTTCCTCTTTGTCATGCATAGTGTTTAGGTCACTAGGCAGCAGTTACTGCAGACAGGTGAAACAGTATTTAGGCTTATAACGTCACATCTATCTGAGCTAAATTATTGCATTCCTATGGTCTTCACAGGGCAAAGAAGATTTAATTGCAGAAAGATGTAGCTGTTTATGGGACTCTAGGGATGATCAGTTTAGGCTTAGTCAAAAGCAGAAAGTAAGTATACTATATTGCTAATTCTCTGACACCATCTCCAAAGCTGCTTGCTAGCTTTGTAAAAAAATGTGTTCTCTGTATGCACTTTGGCTAGAAGCAGGAGAAGTAAAAGCCTGTGCTAGGGTTAAGCAATACTACTTTCAAGGGTTTTGTTTGTTTTCTAAAAGGTTACTATACCCCTGTTTCAATTCAGCAGCTTTCCCTGTGGAAGTGATGAAACTCACCTACACCACAGACAGACCCTGACAACTTAATTCCAGCCCCAGCTGTTTAAACAGATTTAAAAAAGAAAAAGAAAAAAAAAGGCATCACATCTGATCTATCTAGAAGCCCTTTTTGCAGCCTCTGTTGCAACTCAAGGTCAATTTGAGGATAGCCATAAAGAGCCAGCAAGTCAGTGGGTCCCAAAGGGAGTGAATACAAGTGGCACATGCTAGTCGTCCTCCTTTCTTAAGGGTTCAAATCCATTAGGGAGCACAAATTCCACCCAAGGCTGAGTTGTGGCTTTGGGGCTTTGAGAGTGAGTCTTGATGTGTGCAGTAAGGTGAGCATGGAGATGAACCAGCATCCCTGCCCTTTTCCTTGCAGTGGAACAAGGCAGAAAATGAGACTACTCAAGACACTGGGATTGGAGCAGTTTCTATTTCAAATAGCTTTGTCATGCCCAACAGGCCACAGTGGCCTCATGAAAGTACCTGCATAATGAAAGCCAAGAAAACCTTACTTGCATCTCCTATCATAGGAATAATTCTTTTTTTTTTTTTTGTGTTTTGATTTGAGGTTCACTTTTTTTTTTTGGCAATTCAAGACATCTTACATTTCTTGCATGATAAAGGTGGCTATAGGAGCATGAATTGAATGAGAAGAAAACAACAGCACTTTAATCAAGTTTATCGGCAGCCATAACAGTGTAACATGAAATGAGGATGATGCTAAATTTAAGCCCATGAGGCCTTCCATACACAACTTACACATCATCAGTACTCCTCTGCTGGCTGTCCATGAATGGGGGTGCCAAGATTTGGTGGCAGAAGTTAAAAACAGTAGCTTTAAAATTGTTACTTTTATCTGGGGAGAGAGCTATTGTCAAAAGCTGTTTCAGACAAATAATATTTCTGTCAAAACAGAGACTTCACAGTTACATAGGCATTTGGACAAGATTTTAATATTACTTCCTTTTGATGAAGCTTCATTTCACGTTCATGTTCTTGGAACTGAAATCTCACCAGCTTTCTTCGAAAAATAAAATTACTTGTACTTAAATTAGAGCTTTCCATTTGAAAAAGCAAGCTGTAGTATTGGGAGGTCTCCAGTGAGCTTCCCCAGCTTCTCTTTTCCTGAGGCTCACAGTACCCTGCCAGATAGATATGTGGCATGAATACACAAAGTGGGTCTTATCCACTGCGCATAGAAAATGACACTGTGCGTGGCCAGCACAGCATGCTGTGCTGCTCTGTCGCTGCATTCATAGCATGAAAAGAGAAAAGCAGGACTCTGAATAAAGGTATCAGCTGTGCCACTTCCACAGCATGGACCTCCTGGTATGTCACCATTTCTATCTCTAGAATAGAAACAAAATTGGACTACAAAACCATGAAGTTCTATCTATTCATATTTCTGTAGCTTTTGCCAGTTACCAGAATAATGGCCATATATGAAAACTAATTTCTCTTTCATTAGATGCACTACTGGCTGTAAGAATGGTTCTCCTGGGTGCCAGCCTTCTGCAAGCTTAGGTCCATCCATGAGAATAAACTTGTCACCCACCTCCCCCTCCTGGAAAGGCGAGGCTGGCATCCAAAGTTACATCACCAGCTCTTTTCCCTCTCCCTGTGTCCCACATTCATGCCCACCACTTGCCACTAGCCTGCTCTTAAGGGTCAGAGCAAGGATCACTGCTGGAACTGCCTCTGTAAAGGATCCACTGCTAACAGAGTAAAGAAAGTCGGGAATGGACTCAAATCTCAAAGAAATTGTGTCAGTGGAGAAAGAGGACTTTATTCAACTACAGGTCATGTGACAAAGGCATGAAGGACTACAGAAAATCTCTCCCACTACAGCAAATCTCTCCCACCACAGCAAATTTTTACTACCTTCTGCTACACATGACCATGAATTTCCTCTCAAACCAAGCTATTTCCATTCCTGCTCATGCAACGTAGGTTGAAGGGACCACAAGAAATGGCAAGACATGAACAAATACACCCCTTTACACATTCAGATTTTCCCAGTTCACTTGCATACTTGCATGTTTAACCTGTGACGCTAGTCAGCCATCACTGAACACAGGCTGACAGCTTGGTGGGCCAAAATCCAGAACAGGGTGCAGAGCAGGATGCATAAATAGGGCGTATTTCCTAATCACATGTCAGTGTTTCCCACCCTGTGTCCAAACACCCTTGGGCTGTCAGTCTACTGGCAGCAGTAGCCTGCACTTGCATTGGGCTGCATACAACTGAAGGTTCCCCCATTCCACCAGAAGAAAGCATATCTGTCTCACTTGTCCTAGGGCTATGCCCGCTCCATCCCCCCTACGGTTCCAAGAGCTTTACTGATCACGCTGTATGTAATTCAGAGTCTCTTCACTGCTTTGTGCCATGGATGATATTTAAAAGAGCAACCCGTCCTCTCCTTTTGTCAGCTTATGGTGTATTTCATCTCCCACTATTTCATAAAGTGACAGTTTGATTATAATGTAATTACTTTTTTTAGTGAACCTAGCGCATAATTTCATTTCCACATGGGTTTATGTTCCTTATATTTAAGCTCATTATGAACAAGAAGGCTGTACAGGAAAAATACAAAGTAAGCTGCTTTTTTTTTTTTCTCTCTTTAAAAGGTGAACATTTTGAAAGGCCTACATAGTGAGGGAAAAGATCCCAATGTCACATGGTAAAAGAGATGAATTTCAAACATGAGAGCACAAATGAACTTGAGAGCCCTTTAAGGCATTTACATGGAAATTGAAAAAATAAATGTTTAATTTTCATTGCTTAGAATTTGGTAAAAGATAACAGGCTGAATAGCTTCAATATCCAAGAATCAAGAGCAAAGACTGGAGAGTGGCTGCAGATGACCATGGTGGTGATAGTGCCAGTTTACAATTTGGTGAAATGAAAATCTTTTTTATTCAGTCAAGTCTCCAAGCCTCCTGTGGCTGGGTACTTGCCAAGCAGCTTGTTTGCAAGTCAAGTATTATTTGTTGATGCTTAGAAGCACAAGCTGATACATTTTGCCAAAACATGTGACAAGAAAATCCATGTAAATCAACAGTGCTTTGCAGCAAAAACTGTGGTTCCTCTCTGAAAACTGTCTTAGTAAAATGGCACCCTGGGGTTTCCTGTTTATTGCATCCCAGTGACTTCCAAATCAAACACAATCAGTTCAGACGCAAGTGATAATGATTTTTTTTTAACTGCTGTTTCTATGAAAATAGAAATAAAATCGTACAGTCAAGATGTGCCTTCTGACTCACTCACAGACAGTGTAGATCCTAAGACTGGTATTTAGTCAATAATCCTATTTATGACTCACAATCCAGTTTCTTTTCTATCAACCAGTTTGCAGTTTATTGGCATTAGGGGAAGAAATAAATCCAGAAGAAAAAGAGTAATCCCAAAGCAAACATGTTAACTTACCCCCAAAATGAAATCAGATCCTCACAGGGGTGTATTTCTTTAGCAATGCTTTGACATCTGTTCAAGCACTTGCTGATACAACTCTTCTGTCCAAACTGGAGGTGCAGGGCATGTGCATGCTTTTTCCTGAAGTGTGAAATTTCTTGACTAAGAACTAATAGAAGTAAAAATTTTACAGTATGTCTATGAAACAGAAGCAAGGGGTAGCTGGAGTGTATCCACTTCTCCTTGCCATTTTGCCACTTATGACATTGCAGATGCAACTAGATAACGGTGACATTTGAAATCTGTGACTTGTAAAACTTGTATGACTTACCAGCACCACCAGCCAGACTGCAACCTGGGATCAAAGGACCTCCCGCTGAAAACTCCCACACTTTGCTCCTTGCAAGATGCCAGGCCTCTTGCACTTTGACCGGAGGTTACTTTAAAATACCTTTCCTGAAAATAAACAAAATTTTGCTTTAGCAATACATACACACATACATATATTCCTGTTTTCAAGCAGTTCTGGGCTCGTTTTCCCATATTTCCAAGTTTTAGGCCACTGATAAGCAACTTAATCTCTGTAATGAGAGCATTGCTTGCTTTTCACACGGTATCTGTCCAGCAGCTCTCCTGGGACACTTGAAACTAGCACGTAAGGTTTTGATATTCCAGGCACGTATTCTACCTTATTCTATTGCCTTGCCACAGACCTCAGAACACCAACTTAATTGTTCATTTGTCTGGGCCTGTCAATTCCTCCATTTCCACATTCCCACCTCGGTTTGAGCCTCCTGTTAGGTGGTGGGAAAACTCAGAGATTATCACATACCGCAACATAATTTATTTACTCTATCAAACAGGAACTATTGATTGATTAAGCTTGTTCAGCAACATAATTTTAACAAGAAATAGCTTACTTCTATGTAAGAATTGGACACTAGAAATTCAGATAATAGATTTGAAACACCATTGCTTTGCTCTTACCTTTTCAATTCAAAGAAATAACGCTATAGCAACAAAAGAATGGATATTTAGAGTAATGAAAATGAGAAATCACATGAGAGAAAAATCAGAGATAAAATCAGCTTATATTAAATTTTAGCAGTTCCTAGGGGTATCATGAAGGTTTCTGAATGTATGAAATATTCCTAGTCATTACAATGAATTGAACAAATACTGTCTACTTCAGATTTGCTGCAAAATACCTTACAAATGAGGGACAGCTGATTTTTTTTATTATTTTTTTTTTTACTGAAACTAAGTTGTTTCCTTAATTAAGTGACTATGAACTACTAACAAAAAGTCTTTTTGTACAAGATTTTCAACACTTCAAAAAATAAACCCAAACTATTTTTTGGTTTTGTTTTATTTTTTTCCACAAAGTAACCTACTCCCTTCCTCCTCAATAAGCACAGATGAGCGGTTTTTGTAGGTGAGCCACAGAGTTTCAGAAAACCAATATCACTATTGAAATTACCTTCTTTAAAAGCAAATCCACTGGATCCAAATCCAGACAGAGTTCAAAGACTCATCACTCTTGGGCATATTCAAATTTCCCTCTAAGGTCCACTTAAAACACTCTCCTTGAAGAGGAGTCCAGACTTCACTTCCCCTTTGTTTCTCCTTTACCACATATTTTGACAACTAATTGCTACTGAGACATCAGTATCATCTTCTTCCTGCTCCTCCAGTAGAGGTCACTGGACAGCTGTCATGCTTTCAGCTGGTATAGAATTGACTGTTACTGGCAGGTAGCATAGTGCTGTGATTTGGACTTGGGATAAGAATAGTGACACTAAAACACTGATGGCTTTGATTGTTGCTAGGCAGTCAAGGTCTTTTCTGCTCCTCATGCTGCCAACAAGTACATTGGGAGTGGACAAAAAGTTGGGATGAAACAGCTGGGACAGCTAACACAAACTGACCAAAGGGATATTCCATACCATATGACGTCATGCTTAGTGTATAAAGCTGGTGGAAGAAGAAGGAATGGATTAGTGTTTGGAGTGATGGCATTTTGTCTTCCCAAGTAGCCATTACACATGATGGAGCCCTGCTTTCCTAAAGAAGGCTGAACACCTGCCTGGCCATTGGAAGCACTGAATGAATTCCTTGGTTTGCTTTGTTTGTACGTGCAGCTTTTACTTTACTTATTAAACTGCCTTTATCCCAACACACAAGTTTTCTTCCTTTTATTCTTCTGATTCTCTCCCCCATCTTTCCACGGGGGAGTGAACGAACAGTTGCGTGATGCTTAGTTGCCAGCTAAGGTTAAACCATGACAATAGCCCAGGGACACAAAGGCCTGGAGGCTGTGGCTGTAGAGGTCCCAAATCCACAAAACAAAGATTTTACAGAGTAAAGGTCCAGGTGGGACCACAGAAGGCAATGATAAAGCTGGGCCCTCCTCCTTATCCAACACCATAGAGCAGCTTTTGATTTCAATTTGCCTAGCTCCTTGCCCACCTTCCAGAAAATATGGGTCATAGCTGAAGGTGTCTCCTCAATGTACTCAACTGCTCCTCTGTTTGATTTCATTCCAGTCTGAAAAGGAACAGAATTAAGGATTAGAAATCATGGCTAAAAGGATATTTGAAAGCAGCACTTACAAAAAATTCTATTTCAAAAGTGCAAAGGAAGCATCTTGAATTAAGGCCACACCACCAGTCTTTCGGGAGATAATTGTAAGCAGTCTTCAGCCTCTTCATATCAATGTAATATGAGAAACTCACACAGAAATGGCACAGGACTAGTTAATTTTGCATTTTTGTTTCCTCAAACAAGGAAGTGGCCCACAGGTCAAAGCTTTATCTGACTGAGAAACCATCAAGCTGGTGACAGCTTTACAAAGCAAAATGCTGAATTTTCTGACTCCATCAAAGGAGAAAGAAAAAAAATCATGTCAAGAGTCTTATTATATGACTCCATTAAGACTTTTTTTTAATCAATACATTGTATGCAGTCCACATAACTCAATTTGAGAACATTTTAACTAGGTTATATCTTAGCAAGAAGACCTTATAGGTCACTTTAAACTCAATTTTTATCTGTCCAAATAATGAACTCAAGAAGGTTAAGAGATTAGCACTTCAGAGTGTGCTTTAGTGTAATGAAAGCTTTCCTGAGAGGAGAGTATTGTACTGAAATTGTCAAAGTCTTGTCTGGATTATCATATATACAAGAAAACCCTGAAGAATTAATATCTGCTAGTTTCCTCTGGCAAGATAAGCTAAGGCACAGACAAGGTTCTAAAAGAAATGCAGTCATTTTCATTAATGAAAGAGCTTACCCTAAAATGGCTGAAAGAATACTAAAAAAAATAAAAAAAATAGTAGTAACCAATTCCCCAACCCACAACTGTAAAGATGATATAAATGTGTAATACATTATTTAAAATATAATTTAATATCTTCTTTTCCACAAGTAATTCTTGACTCATTCTTTTCAGTCATAAATCATTGCTACCTTCCTTTGGATTTTGTTCTTTTCTGAGTATGTCAAAAACCACAACCCAACTTTTACTCTGTGTTTTTGTTTTCAGCTTTTTGGGAGACTAGCAACGTAAATCCCTGTTACCTCTGGCTTGTGCTTCCATGCATAGAAGCAGGACAGGGAAGACAATTAAGAGGCAGCCTGACCCGCTGCCCTGCCAGAAGGGAGGCTCCCATCATATCTGTGTCATGCTTGGCAGACTTGTGTCTCATGCACTCTTTGATAACCACTAGCAGCTGAAATGCCACCAGGTCTGCAGGCAGTCTGTTCTCAAGCTTCACTATCTTTCAGCTCTCAGAAGTTTTTTTTCTTACTTTTAGCCCAGGGAAATGCATTATGCTTTCTCCTCCCCACCAAGGATGGGTAGAATCATAGAATCATAGAATCATTTAGGCTGGAAGAGACCCCTGGGATCATCAAGTCCAACCATAGAATTGAACATCATCTTACTGCTGCAGTCCTTTACCTACAAGCAAGTCACCATATCCCCAGTTTCAGTAATCTCTGTTGAAACTATTCACTTCTTCCAGCCCTTCCTAATGCTCTCCAGCTCCTGAACACTTCAAAGACACAAGAAAGGTTGCCTTGCAGACTGCTGTCCCACCTTCGAGACCCTGTGTCCACGGCAGAGACACAGAAGCCCGACTGATGGCTTCAACAGGCACTTTGGGTGAGGAGCAGCTGCTGCTGCAGGACCACCAGTGCCTTGTCCCAGTGTGAGAGTGCCCTGATTGTGCACTCCATGCAAGCTGGGCAGTGCTGCAGCTCACAGCTCTGACCCTAGAGGAGACTGCTGTCCGTCACTATGGCAAAACAACATTCTTTAGCAGTCCTTCTCATCACTGATGACTGAAGGCTGATGAACATACCAGCTGCTGGGGAACAGCTTCCCAAGACTCCTTGGGGAGCCACAGCCCTGTGGCTTACACTTAAGGTAGTGAGAACTGAGATCCAAGAGCCCTTTACAGAGATAAAATACCATCCATGATCTGTCAGGCTTCATTTGGCATGTGAGAAAGGCAAGGTGCTCCAGAGCTTGCATACTGGATGGGTAAATGTCTAAAGGAGCTCAAGAAGCAAGATGGCTTTATTTCTTCAGTGATTCTGAATTAAAACCTCAAAAAGCGTTAAAAAGAAGAAATGGTGGTATAATTCCTCTGTGTTATGGAAACCACTACATCTATTATGAATGCTCGATCAGGTTGCAATACGGCTCTTTTGCCAGTGTCAATAGACAGAGGCTTCTGTCTCTTCTGGTCTCTTCTCAAGGGTATAGCGATAGAATGAGAGGGAATGGCTGCAAGCTGCAGCAGGGTAGGGTTAGGCTGGACATTAGGACAGAATTCTTCCCAGAAAGAGTGGTCAGGCACTGGAATAGGCTGCCTGGGGAGGTGGTTGACTCGCCATCCCTGAATGTGTTTAAGAGTCGATTAGATGTGGTGCTGGGGGGTATGGTGTGATAAGGGGAGAACTTTTTAGAGTAGGGCTGATGGTTGGACCCAATGATCCCAAGGGTCTCTTCCAACCTAAATGATTCTCTGATGCTAGCCAGACAGAGATAAGTGAATATTAAAGCATCTGACCATGTCAGGTGCTTGAAGATATCACTGAGAAGGTGTTCAAATAAAAACAAGACAAAACAAAAAAATCAAAACAAACAAATTACCACCTTGACAGATTATTAAATGCTTAAAGCTTCTGGCAATAAGAGCTGCTAATAAAGAAACAGTGTAAACGAGAAGACAACAGCAGCAACAGTAATTATGCAGCAGAATGATTAAAAAGCACGCAGCTATAATGACTCTAATCTACTTTATGAGAGGAAGTCAAATATTCAGCATTCAAAGAAAATCAATTAGGGAGCAATGGAGATTGGAAAAAAATACCCTATTTAAACAGAATTCCTACAATCAAGTGATAAATCAGTCATGAGTAATTGTAGGAATCACTGCATCTTACCATGTTTTGATAACACTGGCTACTCCACCAGAGACTGAAGAACTGCTCAGTTTCTCAGCATCTAAAGGGACTCCACAGAGTAATCTGTGAGAAATTGTTGTGCCTGACAAATTGTGCTGCTTGGCTGGCAGAGTACCCAGCGTGACCAAAATTAAGAAGCTTGCTTTTGACAACTTTTCTTATCCCTATAGCAGCAAAGCTAATTTCAGATCAATGGCACCTAACAGGCTTCTTACCACTTATAGATATTTTGTTTCATTTACTCTTCCAGCTTTTACTTTATGTTTTTTTCCTCTCCTAGATATGAGTTTTTCAGCTATCAGCTTCTCACAGTGATGCTAGCTACGAAAAGGTCATTCTTGGACATCTGCCATGTCGCCCCCGCTCTGTAGAAGCCAGAGGGTTCAAGGGAAGAACAGGAGGAAGATGCATTGGAAAACTTGAGGCAGTTCCCAGTCCCTCCTCTTGCAAAGCCTCATTTTCTTACAACAGGACTTAGGTGTTTGAATGTGATGTTTCATGCACTCCTCCCTCATGTTCACGGCCGGGCAAGATCCCCCCGTCATCACCTCCACTCTCCTTATCTGTTGTACATGGACAACTGCTGGCTGAGGGGCAGCTCCTCCAGGGAGACAGTTGTGCACCTGGCTGAGAGGTCCCAGAGGTGAAAAGCCAGCTCTTCCCTAGCCACCTGTTCATACTCTTAAGCAGCGATGCTTGTTGTTAGATAAGTTTCAAGTCATGCACCCCTGGATCCAGCATGGGGTGGTCACTGGGTGACACAACCCAGGCTCTCCCTGTCCTCTTCACTGGCCAGTAACAGCCTTCCAGCTTCCTCACACCACATCAGTCCTGCTCCCCTGTAACTACACTGATGTTTATAGTCATGTACCACCCTGAAAAACTGTCCTCAGAAAGGCAGTTGTTTCCACTGCAGGCTTACCCGATCATAGACCTACCAGCAGGGAAGCTGTGGGGGAGAAAGAGAGAGAATGACTAGTGCTAGCAACAGCCCTGACTTGGGTCAGGTTGAGTGTGCAAAGGCAAAAATAACTTGCATTGAAAACTTTCTACGCCAGATTAGACAGCCCTGTGCTATTCTAAAGGTAAAAATACATGAGGCTGTTCGGCTATTTGTCTTTTCCTTGCTCATCCTAGTAAGATTATTTCACATACCAAAAATCAAGGCCTTTCCAAAGCTTTTGTTTTCATTACTTTAGCTCTTTATTCCATGGTTCCATCTGCAAAAAAAATGTTGAAACAGAAAATGAAATGATGCTGTCAGATATATACCTTACCAATATCAAAGAAAAAAAATTCCAGCAGCTCCCACCCCACAAATATCAGTATCTCTACATGAAAGATATCTTCCACATGAGCTCATTTTGGCACAGTGATGTTAGACATTTGGTCTGATGCACTTTCTTTGCTATCATCCTCTTCAAGGTCTTTGTGTGCCAGGGTGAGGTCCCTGTCCTTCCACCCCATTCAAAAGATGCAGAAATGCTTTTGAGAGCAGAGGATTGGGCTGGACTAAGCACACCAGATGAAAGGACTAAGTATGAACAATAAATAGCAGAAATGTGGATCATGCTACAGGAAAAAAAAACTGTGTGCTGAGATAAAATGCAATTTCTCATTTGCCGCTTTTCTATGTAATTCCTCTTTTTATATTAAAGTACATACAGTAAAAAAAATTAATATTGTGATTGTGCTCTACTTTCTGTAGAGCAGGCGTTATACCCTCAACTATCAAATATTAAAAAAAAAAAAAAGTCCATTTTCAGAACATGGAAGGTAAACAAACTCCAGTAAGGACTTACTTGTGTTAAAGCTGATCTCTCTTAGTTTGCTTACTGTTCAGACTTCAGAGTGGGATGCAATTAATTTATATGGGTTTACATGTGTTATGTTTTTAGACTTAGACATTATTGACAGCCACTTAACACGAATTATTTGTAATATTGACATCTTTACAGTCTGAAAGCTCTCCCGAGAAGAGCTTGGGAACATGCCAGAGGTGGAGAGGCAGGTAAAGAGATGGTGTTGTTACTCTCATGCAGATTGGGAAAGCAGGTGTCATAAGTGAGGCTCAGAACATAAGAAAGGCAGACTCAGTTGTTTTAAATTCTCACTTCAAAATGTTGTGACCCTGCCTAGTTTTGGGATATGACTGTGGTACAACAGACAGTCAGAGAGAGACCTCCCCCCACTGCATACACAGAAGTGAAAAAGCAATTTAGGCCACCCCAGCGAGGTGCTCATGGGCAGGTGGGTTGAAAGTTAAGTGAGGCCCTCAGGTTTCCAATAGAGAGACATGTGCACAAAATTAGTAAATAAAAGATTTAGGTAATAACCAGAACGTTGAACTTCAGCAGCAGCACCAGAGAGGTGAAGCTCAAGGTGCAGGGATGCTTTGTTCATGTTTTGTTAATGTCTAGGACTGTAGTTTACATTGTTGAAATTGACCCTGAACTCATATTTCACTGATTGTCCCTTAATTACGTTTTTTGCTTTTGTTTTTTTTTTTTTTTTCCTAAATGTAAATTAAACTACTTCGATCCTGATTTTATTTAACTGTAAATTGTACGGCTTTTTTCCTAAGAGAGTGGGCAAAATAAATGACACACGTTATGTAGTGAGGAATGAAGATACCAGAGAAAGAAATTGCCCAGAAGAAATATTTTCTGCTCAATTTTAGGTGCTAAAGTTGGGTTGAGTACCCACCCAATGCTCACAAGCTGCTGAGAGCTAGTGAGCTGAAGGGAGTTAGAATGGCCACAGGTTTTTCTCTTTGCCTGGCACAGGCAATAGGCCAAAGGGAAGATTCAAATAAGAGAGGATTAAAACATTTCCACTCAGAAAATTTCTCCCCTTAATTGTACAAACAACAATAAAGAATTTAGCTTTTTTCTCTCTGCATGCTTTATATTTTATAGGAAATTTTAGGGAGGTGCAAACAGATAAAAGATAATGCCAATATGGGATGCTGCTTCCCAGCCAACAGCACATCCCCAGAGGTCACCAGCTATCATTGCACCTACATCCGCTCTCCAGGTGAGAGGAACACACCCCCTTATTTTCGGTACTGATGGCTTCTTCTGTGAGTCTACAGCAGAAAAAAGGAAGCAAATGCAGCTCAGATAGGTATTTAATAATATATTACCTTATTAATTCTCACTAGAACAGATTTAAAAGTTTCAGGCCTTAACAACTGTCCTTAATCATTTATCAATTACACCCTAAGAAACATAGCAGCAGAGCTTTTGTCTCTTTCCCACCAGGCAACTCTCGCTTTGTAGGGGTTTTTCCTCATCATGGTTTCATCACAGCTCTCTCTCCCTCCTCCTCTTGTTTTTCTTTAAACACATGATATGGCTCCCAGAGGTCTGCTGTTATCCTCTGTACCCCAAAGCCAACCTCAAAAACTCCCTCTAGGATTGAAACCCACCAAGATTAGTCTCTGGTGGCCTCGCTCCTTTTTTGCAGCATTCTTCGATTGCCAGAACAGCCAACTGGGGCAGTATGTCAGAGAAAGACCTTGTTCCCATAGTAACTCATTTCCTCTACCCACTCATTAGATTAACACATTTCAGATCAAAGGTAGACAGGAAAATATCTAAGAAACTACAGTCTGTGGCATTACTTAAATATAAGCTAAATCCACTACGCTATCTCAAAAAAGCACTGTTTAATATCAGAACATACATCTATAGCTGCAATGCTTATTACACTGGTCTGCCTGGAAGTTATCAAAAGCATCTTGGGTAGTTCATTTTGTTGCTAGTTTGCAGACAATTGCTTAAGTACTAAACCAAATAGGAACTCCCCACTATCAGATCAGAGCTGAGACAAAGCAGAGAACTTCACCATCTCTGTGATCGGTGCTCTTAGTGCACACAACATTCTGGGACCATTTGCAACTTTGCTGCAGAAAAAGTCTGATTCACACTCCCAGTAACAGCAAACCTCTTATCAGTTTCATCTTCCCCAAATTCAATTTTGTTACATTTTTAGTACTCTAGCATGAGTTGACTTAATGGAAGTTCGAACCCAAGGAAGAAGTTCATGCACTGACTCCATGTGTCCAGATAATGTGAAAAGCCTTCGGGCTGTTCTGTCATCATACAGAAACTCTACCATGCACAGAAAACCCAACAGAAGCCCTGAAAACTGCATGGACCCTTTGCCTCTGAAGTTTTCCAATAACACCTGCTGGCAAAGCATGCAGGATGAGGGGGCATGGGACAAGAAACTTTTCCCTGCTTTTGTCATGCTTTCCATGGAGCTTTAGATAATGGTTTCATTTTACTCAAGGAAAACTCCCCAGGTGGAATATGAGACATTTCTTTTTATTTCCTTTCTTGCCATTTGTTTCTCAAAACTGATTATATGGTTCTCAGAGGGCATTACCACTGTCATGGTTTTGACCAATCAGAAAGACAGATGATGACCACCACCACCCCCCCTCCACCAGCAAGAAAAAGAGAGGAGAGGAAGGGACTAAAGATATTTAGGAGTTTTGAAAAAAACCCACAACCTACTTTAATGAAAATATAAATAATAATANCTGGATTCCAGAAATGGCATCAGGAATGCCATTGGTGTCAAAGGCAGATGAACAGACAGGGTTCTCCTCGGACGTCGCTCATCAAAGAAAGAGAGTTGACCCTTTGATCCCTCAGCTTTTATACTGAGCATGATGCTGCAGATGGGATGGAATACCCCAGTTGGTCAATTTTGGGTCACCTGTCCTGTCCGTTCCTCCCTACAGGTGTGACCCCTCGACAGTTCTCTGCTTCTGACCCCCCCTCCAATGGGACAAATAACGAAATCACCTGATGCTGGTTGTTATAGCAATAAGTATAAGCAAGGGCCTCTCTACATCATTCCTTGGTATAATCAGGTCTTATCACCATGAGAGAGAACAGTTTCTGAACAACATGCTGTTAATTTCAGAGTTTAGTTAGTTAGAAGAGGCCCAGCTAAAAAAGTAAAAATACTGAACAGAAAATTGGTTTGTTTTACCTCAAACCAGGACAACCACATATATATGTGTATATGCATGCATAAACAATAACTTTGATGTATACTGCTTGTGAAAATTACAGTTGATATAATTCATCCTAAACATGCTTCTAAATGCTACTGTAATGCAAGCAGTAACAGTGAGCTTGCTACAATTCCTACTCCTGACCCTTTGCCAAGACCTGGGTAAAGCCTATTTACACCTAGCAACATAATTCAGGTACTGACTCTCACTGGCATTTTCACGTCAGTGTCCCCTGTCCATTTGGTATCTGAGAAACAGGATTTTCCTGATGGCAGCCTGTAATTTCACTGGTCTGTTAGAATCACCAGGAATTGAACTCTGTTCTTTTTGTTTTTTCTCTACACCTCACCTTGTCAGAAATCTCATTTGTCAGCCCCACAGCCTCGCTGCGCAGGCTTACCTACCACCTCGCCTATCTTTTCCTCAGTGCAGCTCCTCACAAAAGTGCAATTTGCAGGTGGCAAAAAATAATTCTCATCTCAGAAAATTGCCCTAGAGTTCCTGCAAAAATTCATCCGGAAGGCGTGATATATATTAAGAACTTAGAAGAGGCAATACTGTTTGTAATTTCTGCTGGAAAAGTCAGTGCAAGCCTTTGTCTGGGGAGGTGGGGGAAAATGTTATGCATGTCCCACTTAAGCTCTCTCACATCAGATATTGGTGTCTTCTCATAGCTGCACGGTATTGGCTTATTTTAGTTTTTTCTTCATTTTCATTCTCTTTTCTCTCATTGGCTCTCTAGCTGTCCTGCCCTGTTTTACTCCGACAAAGAAAAGTATCACTGGATTCTTGCAAAATAACTCACATCGACTCTACAGTGCCAGATGGTGCATGACTGGGTCTTTGCTTTTGTACTGGAGACTCTCTGCTGTTTTCCGTTACCTGGGGAGACAGAAATTTGGTCCTAGTTTCCAAGTAAACTGCAGATGAAAGAGACTTTGCCTGCTTTGTTGTGCTATAACCTTAGGCTAGAGCTTTAAAATATATATGATTTTGGTCATTAAAAAAACTGTAGCCTTTTTCCTGTCATTTATATTCTCTATACTTTGTGCTTCATTAGAAACATGAGAGGAATACAGGCACTCCAATATGATGGCAATGCCAGCCAGAGGCTAGTACATTTGCAGTGTTAAAATGCACTCAGTAAAATGGTAACTAAATGTAAAGAACAACCAGTTTTTCTCTTAGCTTATATTATTTTCTGCATTTAAAGTACAGTAGTTCGAATAAAATCACAGGCTTCAAAATCAACAAAAGGAAGCTGAATGGTAAAGCTGGCCATGAATTTCAGAAATTACTGCTCCATAATAGCTGTAGCCCACCGTAGTTCTTCACAAGAAAATACATGTTGGCCACGTCACTACCCAGGGAATAATCGTTCTCTGAGACTCATTTACTTACTTCTTTCTATGGGCAGAGGATAACTGGTTAAGCTGTCCTGTTTCTCTAGGGAAAGGATAAATCCCCTGCTCTCCAAAGGCAGGTGGGCAGGCAGCCTCTGGTCTGTGTAGCCACAAGGGGAGTGAAGGGGCATTTCCAGCTCTGAACTAAGTGCTTTGCACTTGGGAAATGGTTGCTGCCCTTACTCAGGGCACAGAAGAGGAGGAACATACCTTTGATCATCAGATACCAAGGTAACATCAACTCTGGTTTTCCTCACTCTCTCAACTCTGCTGCATTGTTCTCCTCATTTTAAGCATCTGAAAGCAAGAGAAGAAAAGATGATTGCTGTCCCCAGAAGAGAAGTCTGCAAGCATTTGCGCTTGTGTGAATTGCTTCCCTTACCTCTTTGCATGAAAGGAGATGGTCAGCAATTAGACAGCAGGCAGCGCTTTGGGAATAATTTTGCAATTCATTCTCTTTTGGCATTTCAGAAGCTTCTGCTCAGATAAATTATCACAAAGAGCAGATAAATGTCCTTTCAAGTCTACCTCTGGACCAAACTTGGTGTCATTCATGCCTGTGATTAAGTGGTACTTTCTATTTTGAGTTAGGAAGTAACCTACTATGCAGACTTTCAAAGTTAACAGAGCTCTTCTGGAACCCTGAGATTTCACCACAGAAGGCTAAAATTGTCTGCTGTATGGTATGTTACAGGTTGAGAAGGAGGACAACCTTTCCTGGTGTTTCTTGGGTGGTCATAGTTTTGACTCTTACTCAAGACGTTGGTGGGGTGAGCTGGCACACCAACCCCATAAGAGCTCCACCTCTCTTATCACTCTGTATCACTGCAAACACAGAGAAAACTCCAGCCATCTTCTCCTTTTAAGTCTCTTGCCCCATCTCCAGCAGCATGGACACCTTTCTATCCTGTGAGCCAAGTGATTTTACAGCTGGCAGGAGCAAAGCTCCATGTGGGAATGGTGCTGCACTGAGCAGGTTGCACTGCTCAAACATGGTGTTTGCAAAAAGCTTACTTCAGTGTCTAACTTGTATCACCGCTTTACACTTACTAGAGCTTTAGTTTGAGGTGTTAATCCTGTCACAGGCTGCTCATTTGTATCCTACATTTAACTGCATACAGCTTCTATGCAATAACCAGCATACTGGGGTTTTTTGGGTACAACTTTCTTTTTTTCAAGTAGACATTAACTCAGATGCTCCCCATAGTTAAACCTGCCTCTGATTAAAATATCATGCTCTGGTACATGATGTTCGTGTTCAGCCCCTGGGATCCATCCACAAAGCCAATCAATACACCATGCAGAGCACAGATTACAAGAGGTACCACCCAGCCACCTTTGTGCACGCAGTTGCTCTCTCTCTCTCTCTTGCTGGCAGCTTTCCCAGCAGCGCTGCAGACGGCAGACACAGCACAACGGAGAGCAAAAAGTAGTTTATTGGCAGAGATGTGCACTGTCACACAAATTGCAGACAGCTGCCCTAACGCATCCTGACAAGGAAGCTCTGATTGGGCTTGACATCGACATGATATACAACTCTCCAGCTTGTATACAGGTCCTAGGGGAGTCCATTGAAGACCTGTTCCCCAGGAGAGACACGGGTTAACATGCCAGGAGTTAGCCAGCACTGCACTTCCCTTGTTAATATAAACAGCAGCAACTTGCCTGAAGGAGGAAGGCACAAAGTGACCTTCACTGCCTGGCAGTCCGCGGTCTCAAATCCAGCAACCAGCACACACAATACCTTACAAGTCTCAGAACGTTTTTAAAAAAAGGGATGGAGCAGCCCTCCTCCAGCTCCCTCCTCCCCCTTCCCCCCCGCACCCCCCAGTCCGATATCTCAATTCAGCCTGCGTCTTTGGCTATTGCAGTTCCTTGCTAACCTTCTGTGGCAATTACTCCAGCTGCTCGATGCCTGAGGGCTGTGTCAACTGCACAGCGAGGGCCCCAGAGGCACACACGAAGTGTGAAATGACACCACATGACAGGGCACACAGCAGTGCTCCTTGAACATACGTGTGTCCACTACCCAGCTGAATGCCTTTGCTTCCCTGATGTTGCCAAGTGCTACTTAACCAAACGCTCAGCAAACTGTTATTCTCTTATGAGAGCAGCCAAGTTCAGTGCAAGGGAGCTAACCCTGCAGATCAGGCAGAAAGATGCCGGTGGCTTCATTGAGGCAAGGATAGTAACAGAGCAGGTGGCAGTTGGAGGAGTAAATGCCTGGCTGACACAGCCTGTCAGCACGTTGAGCTGCTCACCAAGCATCTTCGCAAAGGAGTGAAGCAATCCTGGAAGAATACGCTTCTAGAGAACTTTCAGACAACATTTCACTTTAGCTTTATAAAGGAAGTTCTTCAATTTTAGTTACCTGCTTATTAAAAGTAATTTGAGCAGGGGTGAGTGGTTTCAGGAGGTCTCAAGTGGCTGCAGCCCCCAAAGCTGTTCTAGACCTTACGGTTCCTTTCCTCCCCTCTTCTGAAAACCAGCATTCCCTCATAAGGTTAGCTCTAACCTATCTTTGTTTCCTAGCACTCATGATGTAAGAAAACATACTCATAGAATGGGACATTTCTTCCGAACAGCTAATTGCTGACCCACCGCTGCTGCTCCACAATTTTTTTGGATGAGACTGAGCTTCTCAGAATGACACAGATCAGCTTTATCAGCTGATAGCCACCTTTTCCTCAAGCAATAGATTAAGTTTTTTTTTTTTAAGATGTAAATCAACAATACACAACTGGTGACAGTGTCAGATTCTGTAATATTGTAATAATTCTCCAAACCGCTCCCCCATCTTGGAGACTACTTCTAAGTTGGTTGGTGACAACTGTCACATTAGGAACCTCGACCAGCACAGTGGGCTGCAAAGCTCTGCTCTGGCCACACCTCCTCAGAGGAGCCTGGCCTCTGTGCACCACAGAAAACACAGCATCCCCACCTCATGACCCAGCTGACAGCACAGCTTCCTTCTTGCTTCTCAAGTTCATCTTAACAGCTAGTCATAGATGCAGGCATGTTTTGCACTCACCTACCACTTAACACCACAAAACCCCAGAAGATTGATACAGACAATAGGTACCACCAGCACAAGCCAACAGCTAGACAGCATTTTTATTCCAAATTACCCAACACACAGTACCCTAGAAAAAGTCTCTGGTTTATGTCTAAATATTTATTTATGTCTAAATACTTATAAAGAAAAGCAAGCATTTCAGCCAACTACCTGATTGGGGAATTGTTTAGTTTAATTTTGGTTTTTGGATGAATGGAAGGAAAAAGGGGTAGACAGACACATGTAAAAAGAGCATTGGAAAGCTGTTAGCTTCCCCTTCACTACCATTCATGTGGTTCTGTGGCACAAGATAAAATCCTACACTGAAGAGTAATACAAACCAAGATCTGCTGTATAAAGTCATATATCTTTGATCTTCTGCCATGTCTCAAGTGACAGTCATGTAATAAAGAAAATCTCTGGGACCTCTGTGAACAAGTGTACTAAATGTACAAGAATGTTTCATTTTACTTCCAGTCCCATCACATCCATGCCATTGTTCTCAAGGCTTGTCATCACAGTGGGAACAAGCATCTTCAGATATGTGCTAACATGTTATCATTGGCTCCCTGCTAAATAGATCAGGCATAGGAAGGTGGCTTTTGAGTCAGATTCTGTGTTAACAGTCATTCAACTTCAGAACAGGAAATTCCATTACCTAAAACATATTTCAAGGTAAAGCTAGTGTTGAAAAAATATAAATTATTTTGATTGCCACTTGGCCAGATCTGTAGTACATTTTTAAATAAATCCAAAGGACCTTCACAATATTATCATATATCAATTACCAGAAAGAATAAATGTATGATCCAAAATAGCACTTATTCAGCCTTAACCCTGTGGTTTAGCATAATTAAACTTTTGTAAATCGTCCTGAAGAAACCACCCAGGCAATTTGAGATACAGACTTTGAAAGAAGGAACTCCATGTAGCCTTATTAAATGTTTTAAAATCCCATTTTCAATTGAATACGTTTAAATGTGATTTTACTTAGCTGAAAGAGTAAATTTAAATTGGCTACTGAAGACTTACTTCCTCAGACTGATTTCATCATTCATCTATACCCTGTACAGTATACATTTGCAAGTTGTGGCAAGAAAGGTTTCAGAAGAGCATCTAAAATGCTGTGAGAGACTGAATTTTTTTTGTCAGACAGCTTAGACTTTTGAAGTTCTTCACTATGAACCATCCAGATAAACTGTGATGGAGAACCAGATAGTTCTCTTTTTTTCCCTCTAAAATGTGCAAACACAAACACCAAACATCCTTCTGCCCCCTAACAAGAGACAAATGGGAGCAAACCCCCTGACTGCCGTTGCACCTGTGGAAAGGGAGGAGAGCCCAGTTATATTCCACATGGGGAGCTGCCTTTTGATGGCATGGCTGGGAAGTTGTGCATCCCCATTTCATACCTGGTTCTGCCCCTGACCTTCTGGGTGGCCTGGGACACCTCTCTCTCAAGTTTACCAAACAGTGTAGGAGTTGATGTCCCTTACAAGAGAAAGAATTTTGATCAGTTCTCAAAGAGTCTCTCTTTCAGCATGTGTAAAAAGGGAGCTCACATCTCTGCCAGGCTGATGAGCCCTGCCAGGCTAAGCTCTTTCAAGAGCCTCAAGTATTCACTGCAATAAATGCTGCTATATAACATAAGACAGAAGAAACCCCCTTCTACCACAAAGTGCCTTTTCAGGGCCAGCCCAACACACTCGAGAAGCCCAGCTGCCACCTACCACAGCCCAAGCACAGCGCTAAACCGGTATCTTTGCCTGCGCCTGGACTTGCCTTCTGCTAGGAAACATGGGGAAAGTTGCAATCTCAGGCTGACGCTGAAAGGTTACAGATTTGTCATTGCTCCAAATCAACTCTTGCCCCATCTGCTTCCCTAGCATTTGTTCCCATAGCAGTTCCTGGCTTCCCCCAGTGAAGGAAATTGCTCTGCTGCATGTTGTCGGTACTGAAAGGATAGGAAAGGAAGAAGCAAAATTGGTGCCATATCAAGCTTGTAAGTATCGTGCAGGCTCTGTTGAACAAATCTGTTCTGCACAGGGCACGAATCATTGGCAATGATGAAATTTTTGCCTGCCTCCAAGATCCCTTTGGAAGAGCAAAGTATGATTCTCACTTCTCCGGTTTCTGGATAGGGTAGCAATGACTAAGTTAGGAGGAATAGCCATCTACTGTCATTTGAGAATAGAATTATGTGTGACTTACTAAAGAGCCTGAGATAAGGTCTAATGATTGACCTTATTGATAAGGTCTAATATCCTAACTTCCTTAGCAGACGCCATAAGTATCTCTGTAGGGAAAGAAGAGCAGAAGTGTAGGGATTTACATGAAGGGTAATAAAGCGCAGGGTAGGAAATCTAGGAAGAAGCAACTAATTTATTAGGAATGGAAATGAAGGAAATAGAGAAGAGTTTAAAATATAAAATTAAAAAACTCAGCTGTAATCAGGAGTCATATCATGTAGGTGAACTTAGAAATGCAGACCCGGATAAATAGCATCAAGATTGCATGATGAAAATGACAAGAACGTGCAGGACAAAGCCAAGGTCCCATGCTTCCATTTTGCTCACGAGAGCAAATATAATGTTCTGACACTCACTAGAAAACTCAAGTCAGTGGGATTGTGGTGATGCCCTTGTAAAGCCAGGAGATAAACTGAGATAATCAGAAGTAGGCAGCAGCAGACAGAGTTCAAACACCTGAACAACTCCCTCTTTCTTATAAGTCTGCTGAATATCTGACCTGTAATTCCACAAATAGTCATTGAATAATTTAGTCTTTCTTTCCAATCCTGAACCAGGAGTCCAGACACAGCATTTAATTAGTGTCTCAATTATCATTTAAATGTTTGCTCATCAAGTTCAATAAAGATCAAGCGGCTGAATTTTGAGACAAGTGGCTGTGTCATCAATGAACTCCCAAGGGGTGACTTATTTGAAGGTTAGCAATTCAAGTGGAGGGTTCTAAAAAAGCAGTTAATCAGTATAAATACTTTTGCCTGCAGACACTGCCCCTGAGAAAAAGTGCCCAATTAATTTCATCTGAATGGACTAGGATATATTTTATGTGTCACAGCAACAGACTTGTTCTAAGATGAAGTTACCAGGTTCACAGAGATCATATCCCTCTTTATATCAAGCAAGTCACAATTGTAACGTCAAAAATTAGCAAATGATTCACTAGAATAACCTAACTATAATAGCTGCTCAAAAGAGTGTGCAGTTGAGACTTGAGGCAAGTGTTCTAGTGGCTACAAGTCTGCTTCTCAAAAGAAGCAGTTTCAGATTTGCAAGATCTCCTTCCAGCCATCTGTCATCAGACTATTTCATGAAACATTTGTATCTGATCACTGCAAGGGAAGGAGACAAGGGAGCAACTAAAGAAAAAATCCACAAACTTATCACACCTTTTTAAACAAAGATGCATCATGTTTGCCTCTCTCTTGTCTGGCTATAATGTTTCCAACTTGCAGAAAACATAACAACTTTCCTTCAGCATTCAGCAAAGCTTAAGCATTTGCAGGGGCTTTGGAGATAAAGAAAGCAGAATTCTGATCTTGGATGTCCCTAGCAAAAATCATAAGTCTTCCCACAAAGCAGACAAGTTATTTGTAAACCAAGCAAGTACTAGAAGGATAATGCCAAAATATTCCAAAAGGTTGCCTAGAAGTGAAATCTACAAAAAAGCCCTCTTATCTGCTTTCTACATCCTTCAACAGACTCCCACAAAAATAGTGACACTTGATGAGCAAATATAGGTAAGCTTTTCAGAACAATTTTCCACATGAGGAGGGGAAAACAGGACCAAAATCACTAGTCAGTTCCCTAAGACTAAGTTGCTGGAGGTCAGAGGTAAAGGCAGGACATGGCACAGGGCCAACAATGGCAGCAAACTGAGCAGATCAAACACACCCATCTAATCCCAGTGCAGGATACATACCATGCTACAGAAGAAATCAGTAACCCCGAAGATCACTGTCAGGCCATCTCAGCAGGAAATCCCTTCATAGTCCTAGTCTCTCCATCTGATGCAGAATCCCTGAGCTGCAGCTCATTCTGCACACAGCTGCAGAACTGAAAGGAATGGATACTTTGTCATTTGAAGCCACTATTTTTCACAACCACATCCCATCTCCAGCCACAGCCAAGGCATAGTATTTCAGAGGAAGATCTACATTGGGGAATTAACTCCCGAAGGTAAGCATTTGAAACCCTGAGCCTGGGAGACCTGATCCTCACCTTATTGAAGTGATCAAATAGGTATAAGCACAACAATGTGCAATTCATAAATGCCTGCCCCACTTGCAGCCATGAAGTGGAAAGACCTTCAGCCACTGGATTTCATTGCACTCTGACATCAGACCTTTCCCCATCTTCCTGGTACTGAATGACTTGTCAAGTCTCATTGGGAAGTTTGTCACGTCACCCAAAGTTATCTAAAGTGCTGTTGGGCTGTCTAATACAACCAAAACGCTGAACCACAGGCTAGGTAGCTGGGCAAGAAGCCTTCATTTTTTTCTAGAAGCAGAACTATCTTCCTTGGTGTTTCTTTTTTTTTTCAAATTAATCCTGCTGGTGTCAAGTTGTCACAGATGTTTCTCAAGAGTTCCAGCTAGGACAGTGCTCTGCAAGCACCTTCTGTCTTCTAGCCAACTGCTTTCCAAGGCAGTTAAGCTTTTAAGCAAAACCTTGCTCTCAGTTCCCAGATTACATATCACCTGGCTTTTAGCTAAATCAAGAGGCAAGGCACATAACTAAAGCACAGCCATACAAGTAGACAATTTTGATTAGTGCTTCAGTAACCTCATCTTTAACGTTTGCTACTTTGTCATTACAAGTTATATATTGCCTCAGGTTTCAGATTATTGGCAAAATGTCAGAAATATTCAGCAAGACTGAATCAGGAAAATATCCACCACTAAGAACTCACAAATGCCCTCCCATTGACAAGTATGCTGAGGTATGCCGGTAAGCAGACCAGCTCTGAATTTATCTTTTTTCTGCTAACGCTGCATATAAAATAAGATCATAGAATTACTTAGTTTGGAAAAGACCTTAAAGATTATCAAGTCCAACTGTTAACCTAGTGTTGCCAAGTCCACCACTAAACCATGTCCCTAAGCAGGGACCTGCTCTGGCAAGGTTATTTTTGTTCTGGAGATTCTGGTTGAAGACAAAAGTTCAATACTATATGGCATTTATGGACAAATGTCTTAGAGAAACCCAAGTAAACTGTTTTAGGTGAATTTCTTTCTTCTTTTTTATGCAATCCTACAAAAAGACAAAATTAGTATCACCAAGGCCATCAGTGCATGCAGAGTTGCTATGACAGTTTTTGTCCAAGCCTTTGTGGAGAGAGTTCTAAATTAACTGTTCCATTAAATTGTTCAGCTGTCAAACTAGCCAATCTACAGTTTCCACTCACCATTTTAAATTCATTTAAAATCACAAGCTTTACCTGTTACAGGCAGAGATTTGTTCAGTTGTCTGCAACCAATTAAATTTATTGGAAGCTTCTGTCATAGCCTTGTTCCTCAGACTTTTGCCAATTACAAAAGTGGTTTAAAAATCAGCAAACTCTAGGCTAATGTAGCTAAGATTACACTTTGTGCTAATTAAATAGAACTAAAACAGCTTGGCACCAACTGTAATGATGATATGAAATCAGGCTACACAAATAATTGATTTCTCAGCTTGGTTGCTAACTTAAGGGTTTTTTTTTTGCCCTAATTAGAAGGATTATTGTTGTTGGTTGGTTCTGTTTGGTTTTTGGTTTTGTTTTTTTTTTTTAAGACAAGTTAGTTCTGCTTGCAGTGAAATACATTGCTGTTTCCATGTTGATGATTTTAATCTGTACAATGAAATTAAAATAACATGGGCATTATTCAACAAAGAAAGGAAAGAGAAGACATTGATGCCTGATGTCTTTTCTCCCCTCTCCAGTCAGCTTTTGGAGGACTCAGTGGGAAACACAGGAGCCTTTCTGCTGCATGCTGAAGAGGATATCAGTTGAGGTTTCCCCTTGACAAGGAAGCCATAGCTAGAGCTGTCACTCAATCCTCACAGACTGAGTGAGATATAGCACCCTGGTTCATTGGCACCAATTCCTCCTTCCCTCAGTCAGAACTGGGAAGGGACCATGTCCTGGTTTCAGCTAGGGTAGAGTTAATTTTCCTACAAGCAGTGGGAGTAGTGCTGTGTTTTGGATCTAGGGTGAGAATAACATTGATAACACACTAATAATTTAGTTGTTGCTAGCAGTGAAGGACTTCTCAGCTTCTCATGCTGTCCTGACAACAAGAAGGCAGGGGGCACCCAAGATGCTGGAAGGGGACGCAGCTGGGACAACTGACCAAAAGGTTTCTCTATACCATATGACATCATGCTCAGCATAGAAAGCTGGGGGAAGAAAGGGGAAGCGGGGGAGATTTGGAGTTACAATGTTTGTTTTCCCAAGTAACTGTTATGCATGATGGAGCTCTGCTCTCCTGGAGACGGCTGAACACCAGCCTGCTGACGGGAAGCAATGAACGGATTCCTTGCTTTGTTTTGTTTGTGTGCACAACTTTTGCTTTACTTATTAAACTGTCTTTATCTCAACTCGTGAGTTCTCGCACTTTTATTCTTCTGGTTCTCTCCCCTGTCCCAGATGGGGAGTTGGAGGTGCAGGGCAGGGAGTGAGGTCATGGCTGAATGGTGCTTAGTTGCTTGCTGGGGTTAAACCACAACAGACTGTTTCACTACCTCGACATTTCTTTATGTTTTCTGCTCTAATTTCTAGGACATTTGGTTAAGGATCAATAACCTCTGAACTGGATGAAGGACTGTGAAGTGACAAGTTATGGCACATCTCCAGCTCAGATAACTACTACCAGCTGGCATCCAGGTACCATGTGTACCAGGAGAGGAAGTGTTTGCAAGGTGAAAAGCAGCACATCAGGGCTTTCAACAACTTTTCACAGAGCAGCCTGGACCTCTCTTTTTTGTGTGTGTGTGTGTGTTTGTTTGTCCAGTGATTTGAGTCATCATGAGTCAGTTCCCAAACATTACAGGTCAAGGTTATCATTGAATCATAGCCATTGTGAAATGCCTTGTCTCACTTTTTATGCAGCATTTTTCTTTCCTACTATTATTTGTATTGTTGCCCGAGTGTTGCAAGAAAGCCTTACAATACAGGAACTGTTTAGCTTCCCTACCTCTCAGTGCATAGCAATAATTCTGCCTCCTTCCATCCCCATGCTTCGTGCATTAACATACAGTTCATTCGAAACTGACAGCTTCCCATTTCAAGGCAGGGAGTCTTGCAGAGGTGGTGGAAATGTACGGTGCTCCAGTTAGCAGGGAATGAATACAGGCAGTACAAGCTAACCCCTGCAAGACAGCTATTCCAGCATCACAATCCTTAACGTTGTCTTTGATGGCGTTTGAAAATGAAATAAAATGGCTGGGGGAAGAAAACAGTGTAAACCGTTCTTCCCACCTTCCCCGTGCTACCTCTTACAGCTCAGACTCCCCCTTCAAAAATGCCCTTAACTAAGCAGAAATGCCGTAAAGAAACTGCCAGAAGTCAAAATCCACTTGCAGTCTGTGGCAGAACAGAAACAGATTCCGCTGTTTGGGTGCAAACCTAGCTTTCCTGCCTTATCAAACAGTTTTTGCATGGAGTCCTCTCCCCGCTTTTGTTTTGCAACTGGGTAATTAAGCCTCTCACCCCCGCATAATAATGCAGGAATAGGTATGCAAAGTATCCAACGCCTCTTTAGCAAGAGAACGGGGCTTATCTCTGCTGTATTTGCTCCAAGGGTAGGCAGCAGAGTTTCAGTGGTAGCCACGAGATATTTTCCATCTCGCCCTGGCATCAACTATGAGGCATTTTTATCATCAGGGTTCAGGGTTCAAGCCTTTAAAGTATGTTTAAGAAGGAAGATAAGAAATAGCGCAACATCTACTGACATTTTGTGATAAAATTCAACTCCCACAAGAATATGTGTGTTTAGGTGTTGAAACCATCATCATGAAGACTTAACTCATATGAAGCCTCCTTAACTATGAAGATCTTTAACGCGTTACTGACATTTTGTGATAACAGACACTAAGCTCCCAAAGGAAAAGGCAAACGCAGATGTGCCGACCCACCTATACATTCAAAACTGACGGCCACAAAAACCTCTCCCTAAATCAGGAGGAAAATAATTGTCTTGATTAGACATCTACGTGTATTAAGGATGAATACCGGTCTCTGGTTTAATGCATCCTCCCTGACACCATTGTTCTGTACTACTGAAATTACTTTAGTCCTTTATCTTTTATATGTGCATGCATTACCAATGAATAGCTCTAGCCTCAGCACATTTCCTTCAGTAGAGCTCAAAATATTTCACCAAATTAGATTGGTTTCAGTGTTCTTATTTTATGAGTAAGGAAACAGAGGCAGAAGGAAGGGATCACCTCCAGATCTTTCAGCAAATCAGCAGCAAATTTGAAAGAGAAGCCTGGGTTACCTATCTCTATCCCAGCACTAGCCAGGAGGTCAATCCAGTGCTGCTCCAGCCCCACACCCGGTCAGAGAAATCCCTGCCCGTCCTCCCACCCCGGGGCAAGGGCCACTCATTGGGTGACAGTGTGGTCCTTTCCCAGGCTCCCATCAACCTCATCTAACAGCAACAGCCCAGAGCAGAAAACCCAAATATTAGTCTTTGGAAGCAATATCTTTTAAAGGGTGGAAAGAACAGATGTCCATGTGTTACAGTTCTAATATAAATATCAAGCCCATTGCTTCTGTTGCCAGGCATTCAGATTCAGGCTTCAGTTTTCCCACAAAGGGAATGCAAAAGCAAAGCACAGATGGGGAAATATTAGTTAAACTACACACACACAAACAAAAAGTTATTGCTTTTTTCTGCAAAAAAGAAACAACATTTTTAGAAAACAAATGTAGCTACTTTTTTTGCTGTTGTTGTTTTTTGTTTGACATATAATGGAGTTCTGGATCAAATTTGTAATTAGGGTTTTAAAGGATGCAAAGTCAAGGCAGCAATCCTTCTGGCTTCTGCAAGGATAACTACTTTTAAAAAAAAATATTCAAAATACACTTTTACATTAATTAAATATGAGGTAATTCATAGAATAAGGTCTGAAGCTGTTCCGACTTCTCTAGAAATATTTAGCACATTGAGGAATCACTGTAATGAAACCTAAAGTTCTAACTTTTTGTTGTTTGTTTGAGGTTTTTTTTTTTGTTTTGTTGTTAATGCATTCCAAGAAAGGACAAGTATCTTCCAAAAGCTCTCAAGATAAAAAGCAGGAATTTTCCAGGGATTTTTTTTAAACGGGTTGGTGGGGTTTTTTTAGTTTTTTTGTTGTTTGTTTGTTGGGTTTTGTTGTTGTTTTTTTTTTCTTTGATGAGAATAAGTACCCTGGAATGCTCAGACTTCAAGGTGACCTATGCTTAGATTTCTTATTAAAATATATATGACCACATATAGAAAAATGAAAGGTAGTCCACACAGTGCTAATGAGAATTAAAATCTCCTTTATTCTGAAGAAAATAATGGGATGGTCATACACAAAGGTCTAATTATAGGGAACAAAGAGGGATAAGCATTAAAGAAAAAAAGAAAGTAAAAACATGTGGCAAGAAGCAATGCAGTGACTAAAGAAGCAGCTTGAATCGGTTGAACCAAGAAAGCTATTTCTGGCATGGTACTCATTTGCAGCCCTCAGGCCTTCAAGTTCTGCTTCTTATACATGAAAAAAGTAAGTTTTACAATTTCTGCTACCCTACAGCCTTTACCTCACAGGGCAAGGAATTCCCAGCAAAACAAAGGAAATGTATAGCTGCAAGACTGCAGCCTCAAAGAACAAGAAGAATCAGCAAGTCCAGCAACCAAGTAAAAGGTTAGGACTACAATGAGAAAAAAAAATAAATTAAAAAAAGAGGTGTGGGTTTTTTTTTTCCCAAAACAAATAAGACCTAAATAAATAAATAAATAGCCTCAGCAGTTGCATCAGAACATGTAAGAGCTTTACACAGATTTTTCACTGAGAGGTAATGAGTGCAAACTGAAACACAGGTGAGTACACTTGAACAGAAGAAATAGAGTTGGTTTACTGTGAGGGTGGTCAAACACTGGAGCATGTCGCCCAGAGAAGCTGTGGAATCTCCATCCTTGGAGTCACAGCCCAGGATAACCTTTTCTAACTGACCCTGCATGAGCAGGAGAGTCGACTAAACAGTCTCCAGAGGACCCCTTCAACCTGAACCTTTCTCTGTGTGATTTTGTGTAATGGGAAAAATCATATCCATGTGGCAGCACTGATGCAGGCTGCCTGTGTTAGTCTAGTGACTCTGGTCCAGACCATGGAAATCTACAGTTTCAAAGCTCATTTGAACTGCGTGACTCCATCCTCATCCCTTGAAAAAGCATCCAAAAAAATCTGCCTTTTACTCCCTTTTTACTCCCTAAGGACAGACAAAAACCTCCATTTTCTTCTCAGTGAGGGAATCAAACAAATTTCTAGCACTACTCCTTCTCAAGTTCAGGGCAATAAGCCCTCAAGTCATTCAGTGTGATGGTTTACTTCACCAGTCACCAAAAAATTTTTGACTACTCTGTGAGATTGCTCAGAAACAGATTTACTCTTGCAAAACATAACAGTGTTAAGAGTTTTCACATCACCCCTTAAAAACTTAGCTGAGGCTAGAACAGATCACAGGAGTAAAGCAGTAATTACTGTTCTTTTCTGATGACTTGTGCTAGTTTTGGATCACTGACCAACTTGTCATGTTTTTCTTTCACAAAAACTAAAATAGGAATTAAAAAAATGGAGTGAAAGGAATCACGAATAATTCTAAAGGTGAAGATAGAACCTAAAAACTAGGTTTTTATCTGAATGTCAAAGATCAGCCACTAGCAGCAGATTTTATACCTAGATTGCCTTCAAATACTGCCCTCTATCTAAATATGTCCTCGATAACCTAAAGAAATCAACTGATAATATTGGCTCAGTGGGGAAAAAAAATAAAGAAAACAAAATGTACATTTTCTAGTGATTAGACATTAAAGCCAATAAAAACAAACAAGGTGTCTCTTATCAGGTATCCAGGAGAGAAAATTTTATTCCTTTAAAACCTTACTTCTTTATCTGAATGATGGCTCAATTAATGTGATTTCAAAATATGTATTAATGCTCTTATTGCAAGTTTACTTCTAACTTGAATCACCAGCAAAATCACCATTTAAATCACCAGCAAAAAGGCAGCTCAAGAGATTTTAAGGAAAGTAGTTGAAGCAACCAAGGCAATGACAGCCCATTGGGTACTAGCAAATGGGACCAGTAAAAGTCAAAACATTTGCTTTCTGCTTTGTAGTTTGATTGACTCAGTAATTACACAGGCCATTTCTCTGATATACTGCAAAGTTTCTCCCATAGCACAAAGTCTTATTCTTTAAGAATTAATCAGATTTTTGTTTCAGTAAGCAGCCTTTTCCATCAAGGGCTGCCTGACATGTAGTAGAGTGGGGTAGGAGCAAAGAAAGAGAAATTATGAAGATGCAAATTACATGTGTCCAAGAGCAAAATAGCAGTATTAGTTCAGGTGGAAGAAAATAATACTAAACACTGTGTTCCAGAACATCAAGGAGTAATGCGTTACCACATTTTATCAATTTTTTAATATTTATTTTTTTAAAATCTTTTTTACATTAAAACCATTGAATATTCATTGTTCACACACTCAACAACCAAAATAAGGCATTAGTTGTCAGTTTGGATTGAAAAGCCAGTGACTTGTTTCTGCTAACTTCCTGTGTTTGCAGGCCCACTCACCCAATCTCTTGGATTGCTGTAGCTCCTTTTAAGATACAGCTTCTGAATAGATCTTGGAGATCACATATTCAAATGACTGTGATGCAAGTGAAAAAAAGATATACAGAGGCTTTAGCAGCCCAAGTATTGAGGAGCATAGAAATATATTTTTATTCTGCTCATCAGTAAGACAAGAAAAGTTTCTGAGATCCTTCAGTAAAAATTTGCTACAAAAATGCTCCAACATTCTGCAACTGTTTCCAAAGGAACATAATCAATCCTAATCCTTACCAGCCAAAAGGAATGCCAAAAGCTGATATATGAACCACTGGCAGCAACAGGAACATAACTTTCATCTTCCCTCATGGTCCAAGCTGAAGCAAGTAGAGACCAATGCTTTCTAATAGTGCCTACAATCTCTATACACTGCTCTTGCATGCTTTGCCAGCTTGGGATAGGCAGAGTTGAATTTTTTCTCATTGAGTAAATAAGGGAGGTTTTAATTTCTATGAATGAGACACTAACTCTTGTTGTAAAGAATAGAATTAAAATTCTGCTCTCAGGAAGAAGTAGATAATTCTTGGCGATACCTTTTCTATTCTCCCAAAGAGTGAGAAAAGACACTTCTCAATTCTAGGTAAGAGGCAGACATTACTTGGAGCAAGTCCACTGGCTGGGTCCAGACTGGCCACAGGCTTTCTGAGTTTGGACATCCGGGCCAGAGGCCGGGTGAGGGGCTGAGGCGCCGGTAGGCGCGGCGGGAGCTGTCCGAGGTGCTGAGCGGCCCCGTCCCACCATCCCACCCTGAAAAGCTTGACTCTAGACAAAGCTTCGCTTGTGGTGCCAGTCTGCCCTGACTGTCCTTGTTCACCTCACACACAACACACATCCTAATTTTTGCTGCAGGAACCAACAAAATAAGTGTATGTAACAGACACTTATGCCCCTCATCTCTGTATTCATGCCGCTTTATTAACCACCACAGAAAATAAGCGAGAAGGGAGGGGGGGGGAAACAATCTTGATCCCAGTTTAAAACAAAAGCACAAGCATCCTAAGCCAGAAACGGTGCTTTTGCTGACCAAAAGGCCGTGGCAGTCAATCCATGCCAAAGAGGGATGAAGATCGGCAGAGTCAGAGGTATGAGTAAGGAAGTCCTGAGAGATCAGTGGCCCAATGACCCACTCCTGTCTCTACTGCTCAGTTACATTCCCACCCTGCTGCAGTGTAGGTAGCCGTGCTGCAGCAGCAGTTGTCTGGCACAGTGGCATCTGTCTTTAGCACACATGCTCTTCCTGTACTTTGTTATTTGTAACCACATCCCGGAGCTGGCTTCTCAAAATAATTTGCTATTTAGGTAGCATCAGGGGAAAAACAGAGAGACAACTAGCTGTGGGTCACATTGACTGCTAAAAGTCTCACTCGTTTTTAACTCTTCCAATCATAAAATAGGGTCAATCCTACCAGGCCCCAGGAGCACTGACAAACATTAATTCCCGTGACCTTCCTTTCCTCCCTACCTGGTCCTCCTCCTCCCCCTAGCTCCCTGCTCTTTTCAGGTACCAGGACACAATTTTGGTTTGGTCAGTCCCCCAGGTTTGTCCCAAACTGTGCCACATGGATGCCAGTGACCAGCCCTTGGCCTTGCTGCCCTGATCAGGCTCTCCGGGCATAACCTTGGGGCTATTGAAGGACCTCACCACTGCCCCCAGGTTCAGGATCCTATTCATATTGAGGTATCCTGCTCCTGCTGCACCCTCAGAGTAAGGTCACTGCTGCTCTCCATGCCTTCCACCAGGTCACTATATCAGGAGCTGACCATTGGTGGAGAGGGACACAGCTACCATTAGATGAACTTCTTCAGGAAGCCCATTTCACTGGGCTTCACACATTAATGGAGAGAATTTACTCATCTAGCTGAAATGGGCAGCCTATGAAAAAATACTTTTTACTCTTCTGTCACATCAACCACAACTGATACCATTCTCGGCACACTGTTTTGTTCTGCTTCCAAAATATTCCCAACCACCTGTCATTTCACACTTTTCTGCCTTTATCTTCCTCATCCTCCCTATTATTTCTTTTGTGTCTGACACTTGTCTTCTTTCTCTATAAAGAAGTACAGCCAAATTGCTTAAGCTGAATGGGTAAGTCCCAACCACAAACGCTGCAAGATGCCTGTCATGACATCTCGTTCTGGTATTCCTCTCACTCACCACCCCGATGTTCTTTAGATTTCTAAGTCTTCAAACAAGGGCTATCTTACTATCATTTTTGCCCTGATGTAATGTCAAAGGACAACTATCTCACCTGGTTACTAATAACAATTATTACAGTAATAGATTCAGGAATAATTATTTTTCAACTAAATAAAATATCTAAAGTAAGAGCTAGTCCAAGTGATCAATGCCTAAGGGTTGTCAGACCCTTGCAATTAATACCCTATTCAAAGCTACGGGAAAAATATATGAAGCAACACTGAATTCCAGATTTTTTTATGGCTATGTTTCATTGCAGAATTGGGGAGAGGAAACATGACACAAGAATGACTGACTGCAAGGTTTATATGTGCATTAATTACCCAAAACCTGAGACTTCAAAAAACTTATTGCAGATTTACTGACCACAATAGAAAACAAGTCAGTTTTCATTTCCATTTTGATCAATTTGTGGAGAAAAAAAATCAAAGCAATAAAACCACACGACTCTGCTGCACTCAAATCTACTCTATTATTCCCATCTTCTGTTCCCTTCACCATATTTAAGGCAAGAACAAATGGCTTTCAATCCACAGCTTCAGCCTGCACACACAACTATGAAAGACAAATACTTCTTACATCAGCAATGTATCGATGAGGAAACAAATCTATAATTGCATTTGTCCTGCTAAGATGAACTTAAAGCAGTATTTTCATCACAACTGCACACAAGTTCTAATCTGTCAAAGAAGTGGGACCAAAAGCAGCCACAGACAGGACTCTCCATCTTTTGACAAATAGTTAATCCCCAATGACAAGACATTCATTCAAAATCACATTTTTTTTTTATTTCCTCCATAGAGGACTTAATAAAAATGTGTTACTCTTTGGCTGAAGGTGCAGCAAGACAAGTAAACAGAGTTAAGAAGAAAACTCCACAGGCAAGGTCGACCCTACTCAGCAATCTTTACTCCCATTTCACAGTTAAGGCTGTGGATCATCAGAAGGGATGGAAATTTCCCTCCTGGGATTACAGACATTTGTTCACCAGATGTTCACCAGCACAGAGGAAGCTGCACCAATGGAAGACACCATGAGCATTTAATTCTAGCAGCAGTGATTGACATAAGTACAGGCTGCATTCCTTTATTCTCCTCTAAGTGCTGTTTGGCATCACTGTAGGGGCTTGCAAATTGGGCATATACTTCCTGTTAAAGGTTGTCTTAATTTTCACCTCCATCTTTCTGAGCTTGAATCTCAAAAATTGAAAGAGCATTGAAGAAGAGGAGCTGGGATCCCAGCTTCTAAGTATCACCCTTGCTATTCACTTTCCTATACAGGAGCTGGAGTCGTAGAATACCTTGAGTTAGAAGGCACTCATCAAGTTCAACTCCATTTGATAGATTCAATGCATGTATACACATGATGGTATACAAAGAGTTAAATACGTAGTAAAACAAACTATCTAAATGTTTTTCCATCTGCAGGGAACTCCTCTGGTGAGCCAGTGTGCTGGCTGAAATTGGAAAATCCACACACCAGGAAAAAAAACCTAAGCAAGTGTATTTAAGAGAAATCCTAAAAGCATAGCTTTTAAAATTAAAATGTTATAAAGGAAACCAAAATCCTTCAGAGGTACTTAGAACTTCAGAAATACTTAGAACTCCAGTGCCGTTTGTTAGTCAACTTTCAACAGAGACTTTTCCTGTCCAGACAAATTGATTGCTCATAAAAAGAGTATCAGTTACCTCAGAACTTTTGCTTTGGCACGTTGGAGAATGACATCCCCTACAGACCTAAACCAAGTGTAAGTACAAAGCCCATATGGCTGGGTTGCATTGTTCTCTTTCTCAAATGCTACAAGCAAAACTTCCTTTCTCTCAACAGACAATTTCCAAGCTCAGGTTTGCTAAGATTTTTAAAGCTATAAGCATCACTAAACAGAAAGCAACCCTGTAAGACCTACCACCTCCAGCCTTACTAGAAGTTCCTTCCACTCACAAACAGCAAATTGATACTTGGACTCAAAAGACATCTTCTTTCAGGTCACACCTTTTTAATGAAAATGTTGCCTTCTGCAAAAATTATTGTGATCCATCTCATACTTTTTACCTGGTTATTGTTCAGTTTGTAGGCTTGTTAGCATGAGGAATTCCTACAGACTTTATAGTCTGCTAAAACTCCCAGTATGCATTATAGCCTTTACATATTAGAGCTGCATAATACTATTCCTAACAGAACATGGAAGGGTAATTTCCAGACAAATGACTGTAATTGAACACACACATTCTACTAACAATGTTCTAACAGAAAAATACATTATATATAACAGAAATATATCAAATTTTAAGAAGGAACTGAAGGCAGCAAGGCAGAGTTAACAACACCTATTAATTATAGATATTCCAGACAGACTCTTCCCTGGTTTGTTTTTTAACTTTCATCAATGTAGACTCCACAGCTATGCTACTGCATGTCACCTTCACTGAGTCTTTGCTGTCTTTATCGCTAGCAAGCTTTACTCAAGTCCATCCTGAATCTCCTGTGTTACAGTATATGCTCCCACGTATGAACTAAGGACATGATGAAAAAAATATGTATCCCTTTATATGGCAATATCCTCTTCCATACTTGAAGACTATAGTTACATTCCCTCTCACTCTATTCTCTGAGATGCTTATGAGTAACCACAAGTTTCCTAGACCTTTGTCCCTATCATTTTCCTCCTTAGGGCTCCCTTCAAATGGTCCTTTTCTTTCTAAACATGTAACGTTCAAATCTGGATTTAGTATTCTTGTTGCAGAGTAAGTAGAGAGATGAGACACCAAGCATCTTTATAGATAATACTTCTGGTTACATCATTGAGTATTGCACCTTTGTTGCAATTAGTGCAAGTGAAGATACAACAGATCTGCAGAACCTGAAATCACATCTCACATTATAAAAAGGTAAATTAAAAAAGCACTCTTGGTATTTCAACAAGATGATTCATCAATGCTATCTCTGTGTTGGAGAGAGATGATTTCCAACAGTGAAAACTTCCCAAATTTTGTTCCCACTGGTTGTCACCCTGTTGGCATGGAGTTATAAGATGTACATCTGATTTCTTAATACTGTGTTCAGCAACTATTTGGAAAGGAAATCCATGTCTTCAAGAATCTCTCTGATTTAACACATCCTCAGAGGTCTCCAAGAATCACAGCTACTGCTTTTTTGGTGTCTTTGTATTGAGAAAATGAGGTGAGAAAGAGGAGTAGCCACAAAGCTGCTAAACTAAGTGGGTTCTATTACAGCACCACAATAGCCATTGCCAGAAGAGTGATAATTGAAGTGCGGATAACCAAACTAGCTACGTATCACAGTCCAGAAAGAGTGAATCACAAAAAATTGACAAAGAGCAGAACAGATATCTCCAGCTTCTCAACAAAAGATCAGAAAGGTTTAAAAATATCAAAGCAATTTCTATAAGGATCGTCAAAGGCATTTCTGTTAATCTATTTCCACCCACACCTTAATTACAGCTTCCTCTGGCTTCTTGAAGAATTTGCCACTGAACTCAAATAGATAACACATCTTCACAGTGATTACACTGGCACAGTGTGCCAGTTTCCCTCTGTCTCCTCCCTGATGTGCCCAGTAACTGTCATCTGCTGGAATTTAAAGCCAAGGGTCATCCACATAGTTGAGTGCACTTCATTTCATGTCTTCCAAAACATCATTAGAACATAATCAGTCATCATTTCCAAATAAATCAATGACACCTCCAGGCTGAAGAATTAATGCTATACTTTATGCCTAACTGCCTCCATCTAAAATTAATTCTCTTTCTACAAGAAATTGTCTGCAGGAGGAATATATACCTATGTTCCACCAGCCTCCAAGTAGTACCAAGCTCATTTATTGCTGATAGATTTTTCCTTTATAATTCCCCATCATTAAACTCCTTCCTCTTGCTCAAATTCTCTAGACAGATTATCAAAACCCAAAGATTTAGGATATAAACCCCAGAATTATTATGAGAATATATACTGACAATTCACTTTGGAGCACAGGCATGCTGCTTTCTTTCCTGGGGTTTATGTTTGTTTCAATCATTCATCTCATCTGGGTACAGAAGAATCATTCAATGTCTACCTATAAATTCTAACAAACCTGTGAATAATTCATGCAGTGGAGGAGACCAAATTACCATCTACCTGCACCTGTGGATGTCAAAGGATTAATAATCATTTATAAAGGTCCCTTTTCTCTTAAATTGCATCCCTGTAGCACCAAATAACACACTCGATCAGCATGGCTGTCAACTTTGGAAAGCAAAAGAGATGCATCACTGGAAGGTGAAAGTTCTTTTCTAGATTAAAGGAAATTCATGAGGAGTCCATTCTGCAGATCATCTCATCCCTGACTTTGAGGTCAGCCCCTCATTTCATAGCAGAAGAAGAGCATGCATTTACCTCATATCTTTGACCTGAGAGTCCACCTCAGGTGGGGGGGTACACCAGGGGAAAAAACAAACAAATCAATAAAAAAAATACAACTCACTCATGTCGTGGAACTCGGTACAAGGTAAAAGGAAAGCAGTATTTTCTTTTCTGTTATCGGTTGGTGAAGTGGGTGATAAACACCTGTTTTGTAGGCAAAGAGAAAAATCTTTTATCCTAGCTGTCCTCCCTAAAATATTGCCTAAAATATTGTCACCCTTTTGTCTGTGGCACTTAGGTCACTCCAACATGCAGGGTGCTGAGAGCTGCATGATGCAGAGCTGTATCACAGCACAAGGCTCTTCACTGGGGTTTTTGTACAAATCACCATTAATGCAAATGTTATGTTTGATTGGGTTTCTCCCTTTTGCAGAATCAGCATTCAGAAGTGCACCGAGATACCCCCACACCTCCTGAGGGGACACTGGCATCCCCCTTGGAGAAACAAGGCTCCTGGGGTCTCCCTGCCCTGCCCCAAGCACAGGGACTGCCACTGTAGCTGGGAGGGTCTCTCAGCCCTGCTCCCAACAGTGCCCCAAAGAGACAGACCCAGCTCAGCACTTGGAGTTGCTGCACCAGTCCTTCCTCCCACATCTCATCCTTCCTCTGTGCTAAGGGCTACTGACTCAAGACAATAACATGGGAAAAGCCCAGGGACACTGCCTTCAACACTATGGCACAGGACTTATCCTACCTCAGCCTGCCACGTGTCCCTGAAACCAAGCTGCTACCCACTGCAAGACAGCTGAGCGGTGTCCTCCAGGTCACTCACAGATGCACACATTGCTTGTCCAAAAGAAGCAGTGGGGTCTTTTATATCCTGCCCAATGTGCTGCTTGAGAAGAGACTACTAATGTCTTAAGCAATCCTCAGGAAGAACATGTTCTAAACTTGTTCCCTCTGCACTGGCATGTGGTGGAAGAGCCACAGTAGTTTTCTGTACTATTTTCAATCTCATTGCTCTTTCTGCTTGGCAGCTAGGTCACAGCTTGCTGTTATGCCCTCAGTTTTGCTAACCTTTGCTGAAAGCTTGAAGCTGTGAACACTACTGGATTGCCATGTGGTTTGTATCACTGGTTACATGAACAATATTTTCCTGGGGTGAACACAGAAAATGCAGACCGAGCAAATCAAATAATTTAACATCTTTTTTCCCCCTAGAATTTGTTTCAAAAGAAACTGAAATGATTAGACAAAAAAAAGCTTTCTTCATGTTACCATGAGGAAGAAAAAATAAATTTTAATACTCAGATTTTTGAGACACAATATGAAATATATTCCATTTAAGTTCAAGCTGGAAAATAGCATCCAAGTGTTTATGCAAGTTACAGTCCCAAATTTACCTTTTTCATTTCACCAGCAAATACAATCCATTAGTCTTCAGGTTATTTATATTTAGTTGTTACTTTTGCCCTGTTTGAGGTTTTTTTGTTGTTTTCTAAAGGTTATACACCATTGATGAAATACTGTTCAAATTCAAGATCAGATATTGATAATAGAGTAATTAATTTCCAAATATTTCCAAGGTAAACAAGCAACCTTTCACCCCCTTTGGCCTTAAGGAACAATTATCAGTTTCCATTAAGTGTCTCAGAGAAAGCCAGTAAAGCTATATAGCATAAAACTAGCTTCTCTCAGAAGCCTAAGTCATTATATTACATCCAAACAACACATCAGGCTTTGATTGCTGCTTAAGAGTCATCACAATACATAGCCATAAATTCCTTGACATAATTGTTTACTCAATAATTTCAGGTGCCAGCACCAGCTAAAGACAGATATGTATGACCTAAACCATCCTAAAATATCATGGCTACTGGAAGCTGTTTACAATAGTGCTTTCATGAGAAAGATGCAAGGTGTGTAGTTGGAGCACTTCTCAAGGAGGTCATAAACAACATGTACTGTGCCGGACTGAGTCTCCTTCACATCTCCTTGCTGTCCTATTTCAGTGTTGTACATAATCTGTCAGTTGGCTTTGATTATATTTGTAACTGGCTTGAATTGATGCCAACTTCATGGCAATTTCCCAATTCCATCACATTGCAGAAATTATCCAGCTGGAAAAAAACTTACCAAGAATAAACTGGGAACATTAAAGAATCAGACCTTTAGTGCTTCCCCTCCCTGCAAATGCTATGAAGCAAATCAACTGTGAACTAAACTAAGAGTAGAAATTGGCATGAGTTACGCAAGCTATCTCATCTGAACATTTTTTCCCCTCATCATATCCCTGCTTTACCTAACGCAGGAAAATTCCTTCAGACAGCTGTTATTTTTTTGTTTTTGGTTTTTGGCTTCTTTCATACATCACCAGGAACACCTCCCACTGGGTTTCTCAGGAGACTGCTAAAATAACACAAGTAACACAGTGCAAGTATTCTATCATTAGTCATCGGGACGAATATCATTCTGGCTTTGTCTGTTTCTCTCTGTGATTTCTTTCAGTGCACCAAGCACAGCCCTTTGTTTGTTGTCTGCAAACACACTTGTCATTCTTGAATCCTTGTGATACCTATGTGACAAGTTATTACACTCAAAGTCTAATTATGGGCAAAAGGGGAAACACTGCATTTGGGAAGCCAAGAATTGATTGTTAGACTAATTAAATTCTTAGCAGCGTAACTAAAATACAATAAACTGCTATTACAGAGCAGTTACAATAATACTAACCTTTGGAGTCCAAATTATCTAAACAATACAACGTACAGCTCAGTAATAAAGTCAAAGATTGCTGTACAAAAGTGTTTTCTGGTATTGTGCTCTCCCTTGCCCTGCCCTATTGGCTCTCAAGTGTGACAGTCAGTCAGCCTCAAGGATCAGCTGTGGGGGGAACTGATGCAACAAGTTGTTAGCATTCCCAGCCCCTTGCTAGGAGGAGCAACATGTTCATGATGGGGTTTCTTCCTTCCCTTTGCTGAGGGGGATGTTGTCAATGGTTTCTTCCTTTTCCTTCCAGGACCCACATTGAGTATTTTCATACATTTTTCTAAGAAAACTTTACACTTTAATCTTTCCTCACTGATATAAAATTTTATATTACATCCAGATTTGCTATAGGTAAGAAGGTCTCTCTCTACACAAGTCTGGTACCTGATCCTTTTCTCTTTATTACCACTAAAACTGTTTATGTCCAACTCTGCAGTTATTTAACTGAGCATGGTTAAGCTGTCAATAGCCCTAAGGGCTCCAGTACTATCCTTCGCTCCTCCTGTTATTGTCCCATGCCTCTGGTCCTCTACACCATGTCCCCTGACTTTGGTGTCCTTTACTGTCATACCACACATGTATTATCCCACATTATGTTATGGTATGGCCATAAATGTTTCAATAGAACAACTACACATTACAATTACCTGTATAAAGTTATAGTAATTTCTCATGCTTATGCAAAATGAAACAAGATCTCCATAAGAAATTAGGTAACAGCCTCATCATCATTAAAAAAGAAAAAAATAAATATAATGTTATTGCAGTTAAACCAATGAAACTGAAGCTCTCAACTGGCTAAGACAAATTCAGACAAAACCTAATAAGAATCAGTCCTGGGGACTTACAAAGTGGTTAAGCTCACAAAGTAAGCAGGTTTCAGGGCTAAAATGACCAAGCATCAAAACACAAGACTCAGTGTCCTCAAGTTTTGTACACATCTACAGCCATTGGAAAGTAGTATGCACTTCTGTGTTGCTTGCAGTCCCATAAGACCAATTAGATTTCTTCATGGGAAAGGCAAATGCTGGGGAGGTAATTAAAAGATGATTTAGGAAAAAGAAACACCAACAACCCTGTATCCAGCTATAAACTGATATGAAGGCACCAGGTTCCTTAATTAGTAACATTTGCTCCAGTCCACCTATTAAACTTGTTACTGAGCCAACTGCATATTTTTTTTCTGCTGATAGGTGGATTCAACAGTCTGGAAAGTTTATTGATGCATTTATCATTTGTGCTCATTATGACAAGGTTTCATCTGCTTAAGTTTTATCACCTCGTTGCGACCTAACTTTACATAAGTTGGCAGCCAAACTTCAGTCAAAATTGTCATCAATGCTGCTGAAATACGCCATTAAAAACTAAGCTTTAGCTACAGCAGAACACAAAATAAACCTATGCCACTTTTCAAGCATCCCATCAATGCCCATCTTCAAGCATGAGCGAGGGGAGAGCCTGGTCTACTTTCCTCTCCTGAATACAATGTTTCATGGACAGTATCTGAAATCTAGAAACTACTTGCAAATTTTTTTATCTTTTGCCTAGACTAACTGCTTTCACAGAGACTAAGCATAGTTGATTTTGATCTACTAGGCTGTGAAAAAAATCAGTCAAGTCCTGACAGTATAAACCAAATGAAATAGGGTTGGGTGGTTTTTTGTTGTTTTTGTTTGTTATTCTGTTTTAATGGATTGAAAACAGACTAGGGCAACATGTGATCCAGTCAGTCTTCCTCCAAAGAACATTCTTGGTGCAAAAAGGAAAATTAAACCTGAAGGCTTGAGTACAAGGTNGTTTTTTTTTCAAGTATAATGTAGTTCAGAGAAACAGATGTTACCACCTTCTGGCAGAGAAAAAAAAGAACACACCACATTTTCAGGCAAAACAGCCCCTAAATACACATTAAAACCTGCACAGTGGAATACTTGGTGCGAACCGTAAAAGTCCAATTTGTGAAAGCAAGTAATTGCCTTAAGCTATATTTTAAGATCTCCAAGGAAAGAAGAAAGCCATTGAAGAATACCCTTCTATGCCCAGTATGGTCTGCAGTGGTACATACTCAGTATGCCAAGCACCATACAGAATATAGCTTGTAGAAGACTGAAGATCATAAGGAGTCCCTCTACCGTTACATATATCATCTATGTTCATAAGATTTGTAAATGCCCCATTGGGCCAATGGGCTAGCAACTACACCATGCTACAGTTGACATTCACTGACTGTCCTTGAGGTGTTTTGGTATAACTTTCCTTCAGTAAGTGTCAGGGAGCAATTGGAAAGCTCTTCAGCACAATTAACTGGTTAAGCCTCCGTTATAACTGACACACTAGTCCCATAGTCTTCTGTATAAACTACTGTGTCCAGTGAGCCTGAGAACACCTGTCTGCCTGCGTGCTTGGTTATTTGTGTAATGATG
>VZTM01027483.1:245942-268229 GCA_013400555.1 Jacana jacana
CACAGAATTGTTGAGGTGGGAATGAGGCTTTAGAGATCATATAGTCTAATTCTACTCAAGCAGGGTCAGCTAGAGCAGGTTGCAAAGGACTGTGTCCAGTAAGGCTTTGAGTATCTCCAAGAATGATACCTCCACAATCTCTCTGAGCAGCCTGTACCAGTGCTCAGTCATTCACACACACACACACACACACAAAATATAAAAAAAATGGTGTTTTCTTAGGGAATTGGATGGAATTTTCTGTGTTTCATTTCATGCCCACTCCCTCTTGTCTTGTCACTAGGCACCACTGAGAAGTTTGTCGCCGTCTTCTNNNNCTGAGAAGTTTGGCTCCGTCTTCTTTACTCCTCCTACCAGATGCAGGAAAGTGAGTTCTCATTTCTGTGAGTACATGCAGTGATCATCTATGTTCATAAGATTTGTAAATGCCCCATTGGGCCAATGGTCTAGCAACTACACCATGCTACAGTTGACATCCACTGATTGTCCTTGAGGTGTTTTGGTATAACTTTCCTTCAGTAAGTGTCAGGGAGCAATTGGAAAGCTCTTCAGCACAATTAACTGGTTAAGCCTCCGTTGTAACTGACACACTAGTCCCATAGTCTTCTGTATAAACTACTGTGTCCAGTGAGCCTGAGAACACCTGTCTGCCTGCGTGCTTGGTTATTTGTGTAATGATGTAACCTCTTGATCCAGAGGTATGACACCTGTGCAACATCTTAAAATTTCCAACAGCAATCAAAACCACCTTGAACCTTGACTTAGTAACACCCAAGGGCCTGCATTTCAGCCAATAACTTCCCTGGTTGGTACGGCCTTAAACCTAGACTTATTACCCTTGCTTCAGGCTCAGATACAACACTAAGCTTACAACATCTGTTGAAAACAAAGGAAAAAAAGTAGGACTACTCACATTTGACGATGCACTTTCACCTCTTCTCCATCCTTAACCTTTGAGTTGTCGCCGAGTTAATTCTCTTTCCATTTTTATACAAGACTTTGCTGATTCACAGAGGTGGAGGAGGAAAGTAATGAGGGAAACACACATGTTGCAATGCTAAAGAGTGGATTTTAGTGTAAACAGCCCAGCTGGAAAAAACAAATAACAGAAACTTTATGAAACAGTTTGATCTTAAGTTTCCAGTTGAGCTGTGTGGACCCTCCCACACATAGACAATACTCACCCTCCAAGACTGCCTGCAACCAAGCTGCAGTCCATCACATGCCATGAGGTCCTTAGTCCATGTTGCATGACCCATGCACACAATACTCAACAACAGTCCTTTTTTCAGTTTACCTGACAAAAAAAACCCAACAAAACAAACCACCTGTGCTTTCTCTGCATACTGGTTGTGCTGAGCCAAAAACAAGGTGGAGCATTTTACAGTGGATTCCTGCTGATGAGCTAACATTTCCAAAGTGGGCTGAGGCAGATGCAGCTATGAAAGTACTGTAATTCCAATTCATTAGCCCCTAGTGGAAATGAAGCAATGAATAAGACAGCTGCTTAACAGTGATCCAAGAAAGAAAATGATGATTAACATTTGTTTTATTGCCTTAACATCTTCCTTTTTTCTTTATATAAGGCAATGTGCACTGAATGTAACGTTCAAATAAAGTGGTTTAGAACTATTTTTTTTTCATCCTTCTGTCTACAGAACATCATCTACATCAAACAAATATGCTTCTGACCTACTGAGGCATGTGGCTATACAATTTGCATGTTTTCTCTCTCTTCAGAGGAGCTCTGGTGTCAAAATTATCACACTCTCCCCACTTTGAAAGTTTAAATTCAGATGACATGCCATGTAATTCCTCCATGGTCTAAAATAATTTGGTTAAAGTTGTCGTCATTCCTCATTTCCCTCATATAACCCAGTGGTTTGAGCAACATGCTATGAAATAGCTACAATAAACCATTGGCCCACTCGGTATGTAAACAGTGGCATAAGCAAGGAAACCTCCCATGGCTTTAGTGCCTAGAGTCCTGATTCAACTGCTGTTTACAGTCACATGTACAATTTTTTCAATATACCAATCATCATCTATACTCGAGCTACAAGTTCTTCAGAGAACCTGGTCTCCCTTTCAGGAGTGATAACCTCTGAACACCAGCCAGCTAATGGTACACCATGACATTCTCCACCCCACATTCATGTAATTGAGTCATGTTGCTGTGCAGAAGTCAGTACACAGAGACACACTCTTTCCAGAGGCAGGCTTCATTTCAGACTTCTGGTTCCTCTTGGATTCTGCCTAAATTCTTCAGCTGCTATGGGTGAGGGAAGAAAGGCTTGGAAATACCACTCTCCAGCAGTAGAAATGGAGGCAAAAATTCAGGCAAGCCCTATTCTCTAAATGAAGTTTAGAGGGATGCAACTCTTTCTTCTAGAGCTAGAAGAACAGTTGTTCTGTCACACACTTCTCTTGGAATATTTCCTTAAAGCAGAGGGATTGCTCCGAGCCCTCTCCAAGACAGGCTGCATGAGTCCTGGGCCCATGCTAGATAATCTAACACATGCTCACAGCATGTTTTTCCACAACCACTTGTTTCTCTTGTAGTCGTATAAGCAAAAGCGTGAAGCTACTGTTTGGCAATATTTTTACTTGACAAGGCAGTTTCAGATATAGACACTTAAAAGCAACATTATCAGATTTTGCAGTTTTTAGTACATTCTCTCCTCTACTTCTCATGTACTGCTAAAAGCCCTAAATCCATGTGGAAACTAACCTTCTGCATTACTTCGTTGTTCTTTACAAAATTGTTGGATATAGGCACCCCTTCAAGAATTTGAAATAGTATTTACATGGTTGTATCCCTTGTGAAATTCACTACAGCTGCAGGCCACTCAGGGTATACCTATTTGTTCTTCCTTCCATTAGTACACTTATAAAACTATAAGCAGTGTAACTTACCCAAGGAATAAAGGAGGGAACTTGAGATCTGAAGGCATGACTCCAAAACAGAGCTGTTAGATACCTGACATCTTTTGTAGATAAGGATCTAATTGGCGCTCCTAGTGAAGCAAACCATCAAGATGTAGTAACTCATTGAAGGTGCAAACTGAGACGAATCCAATAAAGAATAACTTATGATTTGAGCAGTTTTCATTTTTTTTAATTATGATTTTAAAAAGCAGGATATATAAAGTGCCCTTAAAACCCCATACCCACTCAATGAGGGCTGGTAAATCACCACACAAATCAGAAGCAGATCTTGTCTTGAGAAGAAAAGAATTCCTGAAAATGAGGTTTCTCTTCACCATTCACGTGGCATCTAGAATGCTCTCTTATAGCAATAGTGCTGAGGGTTTACAGACAGTAAGAGTATGCAAAGGAACCATGCAATTAACATGAAGGGCCATTTATTCACCTGCAGTTTCAAGAAAAAGGTTTTCACAAAGTCTTTAGCATTTTTTAAAAACATAAAAAACCTGGCACCAAAGGCATCATCTAGATCCACACAACTCCCTTACTTAAAATATCAGCAAAAGAAGTAAATAGATACGGCCCTTTTAAGTACATCGATTCCCCTAATGTTTGGTCAGGTTGGCAAATAGTGGTTTTGTTAGAGGAAGCTGTACGTATCTATGTTCTAGCCTCTTTCATCCACAAGTACACCACTAACACCAGTTACAGTGCTTCCAGGCATGTCCTACCCTTCTGCATGTTTACCAGCTGGTCCAGCAGTTCAGCTGCTCCTTCCCTTTTATACATTTGGATTTTGTTTCTTCCAGGCTTCTCCCCTGACTTTTTGCAGCTGGCATTTCTTTCTTCCTTTTTAGACTGTCAGGTGATGTGCAACAGATCCATCAGCAGCCTTTGTCACCTGACTGTAACCTACAGCTAAGACATCTGTTTACCTGGGCCTTATCCCTCTATCACCCCAGGGAGCTTCTGTCCAGATGCAGGGCCCCTTTTGAACATTTTAACCATGCCAAACCCAGTGAGTCTTCTTACAAACTGCTCTTGGTTCTACATCAGATACCGTGATACGTGCTCTGAGGTTGAAAAGTCTCAGGAAGAAGCCTTCGTGCCCCCTTCTACTGATGGAAAAATGAAATAGCAAAGGGGACAACAATGACTGATTTTTTGTGAATCCAATCTGACTTTCCACAGCAAAACCAAAACTTCACATGCCATAAATACCCTGGCACTAGTGTGCATTGTACAGGTAAAAGAATGTTCGAGTAAGAAGTTTCCAAGTTATTTGTCAGATCAGTCACTGCAAGAGGCAACAAAAAGGTTTTACCAACATTTTCATATTGCAAAACCTTTTTTGTTATATTCCCCCACCTATTCCAACAGCTGTGCTAGCAATACCCTTGGTAATAGACTTCAGATTCTCCAATTTCTTTGTATCTGCTATATTTAGCTTTGTTGCTCAAACCTCTTGATCTGACTATTGGCATGACTTGTCAATTGCTGGCAGTATATTATTATAACTAATCAGCATCTTACAATTAGAGACAATGGCATCTGAATAGAATTAGTAGACTGGAATCTTTTTTTGAGGCAGTCAGCGGTAGCCATTGGAAAAAAAAAAAAACTTTACCATTTCTAATTTTGTGTTATTGATCCAAAAATGCTAGAGATAAAACACTGCTGGAAAAATTCCCGGAGGTTATGTCAATACACGCTAAGTGTATTAATATAATCATTTTTAAGAAGCTAGACACAGTGATTCATCCCTTTTAACATGTGCTTGGACTTTGGAATTACCTGTTATGCTTTCCATGTTATTATTTATGCTAACTGCAAAGTTTATATTTCTCCAAAATAATTAATTCTAAGGTTTAACAGGAAAATTCATCCTGGCCTGAACAACAGTTCTCCGCGTAGTTTTTTTTAGTGTCCAGATCTACTTGACTTTGTAACCACGCAGGCAACTGTAATTATGAACCCTGAGATCTGCATTTTTAACAAGTTCACCTATGCTGCAATGTGTTCACAACAGAGAACAGTCAATGCAGTCTCCTGGCTTGGCTGCCTTGGACGCCTGTGCCCAACATAGTCTGTGAGGAGATTAAAACGATACACTACACCCGTGGAAGCTGTGGCATTAAGAGCGGGGCAACAGCCTTCAGCTTTGGTCACACACTCTGAACTTAGGTTAGCCAGGAGCCCTGCTTTCCTTTAGAGGCAGCGCGCTGCTTGTTGGCTGCTGTGTGGCATTTTGCCTCCAAGAGCCAACCTTTCAGCTTCCAGTGTGGTTTATGGGCATGTTTCACTAATAATTTGGCAAAGCAAAATATAATCTGGCACGCCAAAAATGTTGCTAACTCCAGGTAGAAACTATTTTAAGATGCTGTTATGTCAGTATAATTTTCCCTCATTTCCATTTCTAGGAGCAAAACATTTTAAGCTAAATGAAAAGAAAAACATATCACCCTGCAATTTTTCCAAAATAAGATTATTTAAACAGGAATTGAACCAGTATCTCTATGAAAAAAATATTTGTTTGCAAGCCCAGCATACCAAACACTACCTTCAGGGTGCCAGTGCAGTTTAATTGATGGTGTCACCTTTCCCCAACAAGACAGGAAAACTACAAAAAACCCCATAGAACGTCTGAAATACCCCATCTTTGAACAGTTCACATTTGACGGTGTTGGTTATTAATACCCTCCTTGTAACTCCTACTCATGTAGGAAAATTTGCTGTTAACCAGCTTCCACTGTATTAACTTTATCTGGCATTCCTGGCACTCTCTAATACCCCAACAACCCAGCTATCCACAGTCTCCACATCAATGTGAGTTGTCAGACTGCAGATCAGCCTCCCCAGACCAGTGCCCTGACACCACGTGAGTTTTAAATGCCTGCAACAGTCAGTCACACTCAAATGACAGCACAGAAGCAACAAGAACATGAAGCCTGTTGCTTTTTTCTTCACCCGCCCTCCCTCCCCAGTAAAAATGATGTCATTTAATCTCTTTTAAGGCTCTAGTTTTTGATGGTGCTACATATCTCAGCAACAGGGTGATGAAAAAAAGGTAAAATCCAATCCTTGACCTACCTTGTTGCAAAACACGCAAGTACAGAGTTCTCCACACTACTCATCAGTACATCTCCCTGGGGGTTTAGGACTGCAGTATCACTTCTGTGAAAGGCTGAACAACTTTTTATTTTGGGAGACCCACTGTTGTCGGGGATTTACATATACATTATGGAAAATTTATCCCTCCTTCCCCTGATGCTGACCTAGGAAAAGGAAACAGAGTGGGCGTGGTTGATGTGCAGGGAAAATACCTCCCATTAGTCTTAACAAATGGCAGATTCTGGCATTGGGCTGTTGAGGTAGTATTTAAATAAAGAAATGAAAATAAGGCAAGAAAGGCAGGAGGAGTAGGAGGACCTATATCAAATCCTAAACAAGCAGAAAACTGGAAAGCAGATACAGCTTTTAGACCAAAAATCATTGTAACAACCTCACAGTAATAAAGCACTAGACAGTAGGATTCACAACAGCAGCATCAATTTTACCTTGAAAAGCTTTCCTGTCACTCAGTTACTACCAGTACCTGCCAAGCCCCAAGCCATGATTGCAAGTATGATATCAGGGCGAGTTTTTTATGCACCAGGCTTGGCCTTTGATAAATATTCCTTTCCCAGCATTTCCATGTAACTATCATAACCACTTGATGAGAATACTGATGCACATGAGTTTAGCAGTGCCTCACTCTTTTGCAGGATCCAACACTTGTAAAATTGCTATTTCCGTTCTGAGCACAAGTCAATTGCTCTTCCACACCATATTTTCTACTCGCTTTACTTAGTGGTTCCAAACCTAAGAGGCTGAAGGGGGTGTGAGGGAGGAAGACCACTTCTTCCAAAGCACTCTTCTCTTTCCAAGGAAGAGCAAGCTGCTTGGACATGGATAGTGTAAGCAGTTGCTCAGACTAAACAAAGGCAGCTTCCTTGAATATGTGACAGCACAGGATTTCAAATGGGCAAGTCAGTGCTGCAAGTGAATAAAGATTTCAGTAGGAAACATGACAAATATGCCCTTCAGCTAAGAATTATTTTATTATTAAAGAGAAAGACTCACTGGAGATTATGGGAAAACTTTTTAGAGGACAACTATGCTAGCAGGCAGCGATTCGTGCAAGGACTGCATTGGTTAACTTGTGCTGTTGACAAAAAACAGCTGTTTACATGCACAGCTGAACATTCTAAAATTCTGCACTGTTGCCATGAGCACCATCCATGGGGTCCACCACATCCTGCATGACAGCAATTACATATTGGGTTCCCTTCAGTACAGGGGAGACCCTTCTGTTAAACTTTGAGAGATATAATAACTATTAGAGATTCAAGCCTGAACAAATCAAGTTAATAGATTTGCTTCCTTGGTAGGGAAGGATATTCTAAATTAAGCTCATACAGGTAGCAGGCTTATGTTCAGACCCAACATCTATGCAGCAGAATACATCATGTAGCGACACTATTGTCCTCTAAAGAGCTTTTCTGCAATGTCCAGTGAGTTTTTAAGACTTTCTTTCTGGGGAATAAATCTCAACCACCAACACATGCTTAGCTTTTCTGCCACTGACCCCTTGTGAGGAAATGAACCAGAACCTCTGAAAGGGAAGTGCCCATAGAAACTTGTTTTTTCTCCCCATTTTGTCGTGTTGTTTCCACCTGTGTATTGTGCAGTTTTTCCTGATGACACTTAATACAAAGCCCTGTGTTTTCTGGCCAGATTCTCCTCTTGGGTACAGCAACACAAATCCAAACAAATTATAATATCAATGAAGTTTGTTCACTTGGAGAAGTGGGTTCACTTCTGGCCCTCTAAAGAATTGCCAAAGTATGGAATATTTTCAAAATCTAACCAAAATAGAGATTAATTCCTGAAAGCTTAACTAGATTGACTCTGTGAATCTCTGTGAATTTATTGCTCAAGCTCAAACTCCATCTCTTTCTTTCAGTAAGTACTGGTCTCCTTAGAAGAAAAATTTCAAGGACCAGTCATTCAAATAAGGGGCAATTAATTTGTGTCTGGTCTTTGTCACAAAGCAGCAATGAAGCCCTTGCATTTATCCTATTAAAATGATTTTACTATGCAAATATTTTAATTTTCGGATGATGCCATGGTTTCAGCCAACCTTACTAAAACCAGACTGACAGATGGTCTTTCCCCTCCCCAAAAGGAAAGGAGAAGAGGACAAAGAGATTTCAACAAGTTAAGAATGAACTAAACTAATTTAATGAAGCATTGATACTAAAATTAAAGTAAGAAGAAAATAACAAAACAGATACAATATATACAAAACCATATTGAGCTCCCAAGATGACGATCGTATCACCAGCAGGCATAGGGAAAAGTCCCAGACTCGACTCATTGATTGACAGGAGCTGGATTCCAGATCTGGAGTCAGGAATGCTCGGATCATGGCCAAAAGCAGGTGAAGAGCCATTGAAGGAAGAAATGACCCTTTAATCCCTCTGCTTTTATACTGAACATGATGTGGATGGGATGGATGGTATGGAATACCCCAGTTGGTCAATTTTGGGTCACCTGCCCTTTCCGCTCCTACCTACAGGTGTGACCCCTTTACATTTTTCCACTTCTGACCCTCCAATGGGGCAAATAACAGAATTCCCTGACCTCGGTTTTTATAGCAATAAGTATAAGTAAAGGCCTCTCTGCACCATTCATTGCTATAATCAGGTCTTATCACTGTNTCTTTCCCCTCCCCAAAAGGAAAGGAGAAGAGGACAAAGAGATTTCAACAAGTTAAGAATGAACTAAACTAATTTAATGAAGCATTGATACTAAAATTAAAGTAAGAAGAAAATAACAAAACAGATACAATATATACAAAACCATATTGAGCTCCCAAGATGACGATCGTATCACCAGCAGGCATAGGGAAAAGTCCCAGACTCGACTCATTGATTGACAGGAGCTGGATTCCAGATCTGGAGTCAGGAATGCTCGGATCATGGCCAAAAGCAGGTGAAGAGCCATTGAAGGAAGAAATGACCCTTTAATCCCTCTGCTTTTATACTGAACATGATGTGGATGGGATGGATGGTATGGAATACCCCAGTTGGTCAATTTTGGGTCACCTGCCCTTTCCGCTCCTACCTACAGGTGTGACCCCTTTACATTTTTCCACTTCTGACCCTCCAATGGGGCAAATAACAGAATTCCCTGACCTCGGTTTTTATAGCAATAAGTATAAGTAAAGGCCTCTCTGCACCATTCATTGCTATAATCAGGTCTTATCACTGTAAGAGTGAACAGTTTCTGAACAATGTGCTGTTAATTTCAGAGTTTAGTTAGTTGGAAGAGGCCCAGCTAAAGAAGTAAAATTGGAGAACAGAAAATTGGTTTGTTTTACCTCAAAAGCAGGACAGGTGAATATAAAGGCATTAAGTTTCAATGGTTTGAGATTGAATATGTCCAGTTCAGCTAAACTGTGCTACTGCCACATGGGTGGTCTGTCAGTTAGTTTCCTAACAGCAAAATAACATGAACCTTTGGATTTGATGCATAATGGAAGCAAGCAGTTGGGAGACCAGTACAGCCTCTTTCAAAAATCAGCTGCAACACAGTTGAGCTAAAACTATGGTTTCATATTGTGCGCAGTCACCAAATGGAGAGGAAGGGGAAGAGGCTTACAGCTGCTTGTGGCAACAAATTCAGGTCTGGCTGTAGGATTAGTAAAACTATACCCTGATGAAGAAGTTTGCTTGCGTCCTTTTACTAGGACAGGGAAAGCGATACGGAAAACATAGAACAGGAGGACGAAAGAATGTATGATGAGCTGGTTAGATACAGGGAGAGACAAATCTGTTAGTTTTAATTTTGGTTTAAGCTGTTTACACAAAGTAAAAACATTGGAAAATATACTTGACTATGAAAATTATGCCAAGAACCAAAATAAATCATTTGTTACTGGGCGGGGAGAGAGGAGTGATATAAAAATCTTTACCTTAACATTTTTATGTTCCTTTGAAGGATTTCTTTCTGCTAATACAAACTAACCCAGGACTGTCTTCAGGTTTTCTTACTTGCTGGTACAAATCTACTCTGTGCATAGAACAGTGTTTTAAGAACGTTTATGATGCAAAGCCAGATCTAAAGCATAGTTACTGGAAGAATTTCAGTTCCCGTGGAAGGTCTTTGTGAACTGCTAGCTGTCTGGACTGCTCTATGACATGGTATGATACAGGATAGGAGCGGGAATGTCTCCAGGAAATCTCTCTGGTGTGCAGTGAGACAGTGATGAACTTGTTTTAACCTCAGGAAGTCACAGTAGTACAAACCTCTCAGTCTTGTGAGGCAAGACAACAACAGCATGATGCCATGGATGAAATATTTGATATGGTTATGATTTAGCAGCAATTCAAGATTTATTGATGGTTTGAGGTAGATAAAAAAGTTGAATTTTAGCAGCACTTAATCATTAACCAATTTAAGGACTAACAAGGTGATTCAGTAGAACATGTAATAACTAAACCAGCAACTTAATTACAGATTCAAAAATGACAGGAGTCACACTAACTTACTACAGGGTATCCTAAATCAAAATATAAGTAGGCACATATGCATAAGTGCAAAACTTACACGCACACCCCATTCAAAGAGTGGCACTCCTAGCCCCAACAAGTCTTCAAGTGCTAGGATCAAAGCATCTTTCCAGTGAGTGAATCCAGTGATCTGATGGGTGTCCCTTTTGACTCCACAGACACAGATCAATATTTATATATATAATACTTGAAAAATATAGACACCCACACACATGAAGGCAAATGTGCATATTCAAACACATAGGTAGGTAGAAAATTGGATGAGAGGTGGATGTAGAGAGACTAGCCCATAGTTAAATCTCCTCCTTCTCAAGTTTAGAGTACTCGAGAGTACAATGCCTCAGCGTTCCTCAACAGGCAATAATAGAGCCTTGAGAAGTTTAACTTCTCCCTGTCTCTTCGTTATGTCTGAAGGGTATCCCAATTCAGGGGAGATGCTGGTTACAGCCCACCGTGAGCCAAAAGAGATCAAAAGGTCTCACTTAGGGTCGCTATTTGTAGGGTTTGAGATAATTGACTTTTGTGAGGTAATTTTCCATTCCAACGCAATTGAAATATTCTGGTACTTTCCACCAGCTGTGCAAGCCCCGAACTTGCTTGATTTTGAAGTTTTGGTATCAACCCCTTTGGGCCATGATCCAGGTATGGTTGTATTAGGCTGTCCAGGGGGTGATTATCATTACTGTTTCCAAGCGATAAGCTATGTGAGTCAGGTGCTTCACAATCTGGTCCACTGCCTTTTGTGATTCTTGCCTGACTTATGTTAGACTACTATGTGGCCCAGGTGAGGAGAAATTGTGCCAAGTACCAAGTAGCCCAGGAGCAGGGGCAAGGTTGCACCACTATAACAGTGACTGAAAACTCCTTTTGTTAGTGTATTATCATGTGGTGCTCTATGAAGCTTGGGGCAAGGTTATGCTCAACATTTCTATTGCTGTTCTCTATAAGGAGCTCACCTAGGGCAGCTAATTCCAAGCTTTAAATCCTTCAGTACTATTCTGGCATCACAATGGGTACATTCACCTCTAGATATGTGTTTTTCAACACCACCTCAGTTGGAACTCCTATTTATTTATTTTATGGTCAACAAAAACACTCAACCCTACCAATTTAGCTTATCACAGGTACAGCTTTAATTTCCTCATTTCCCTGTATATATTAATTTTCATTTCTATGCTAATTTGACTTTTCACTGTTCTTTGATCACAAGCAGAAGTCTCTTACAGATTTCTGTTGTTATTTAATCATCCACATTCAAGTGTTCTCTGTGACCAAGATATGCACAAAATGTTTCAATGACTCTAGTAGTTTTCTACTCGATCCCAAGCATCATACTTCTTGGTATTGTATACTCTAATATTTTGAGCTCATGGCTATACAAGATAAAAACCAGGAATCCTGTGTAAATGAAATCGCTTTGGCAGGGCTCCCTTTGGCATTGCTGCAACAACTGGGCAAAATAATCAGGCAACTATGAGAAAGAGGCATCTGCTTTTCTTTTTTTCAATATCTGCAATTTATTAGAAGATGACCTACAAACAGGAAGGCCTGCTGCTCTGCAAATGCCAGCTCTCCTCAAATGCCCCCTTCGCTCTACTGCACAACAAATCCACCAGTTTTTCAAGCACTGGTACGATGAACAGTCTTGACAAAGCAGCATTTTCCTCACCAGTTCAAACTGCTGACTAATCCAGCCCAGTAACTTCATTGCAACAACAGCCTGGTCTTCCCACTGTAGATGCATGCAGAAACACAATGCATTTGCCCTCTGAAGTCAGTCAGTGCACTCTTGTCCTGGGCTCACAACTGCAGTCTAGCAGTGTTTACACACCGCAAACTTGCCCTCCCTGTTGAATGTACTTCCCAAAAGCCAAGAGTCTAATCAAGGCACCTGATAAAGATGTTAGTCAGGAGAACATCCTTCTCCCCAGGATCCAGGTCTTCCCACAGAACGCTTCTCCGTATGCTCATAGTAAACATCATCCTATTGCACCCAGCTTTTCTTCCTCACCCAGCCTACTGCACCCCTCCTCATCCAGCTGTGCAGCCCCCTGCTTGCAGAAGCAGGGTAGGAAACACAGCCAAGCCTCCTCATTAGCACCCTGCTTTCCTCCTTAGAGCCAGAGAGCTGAGGCAGGTCAGCACTGCTTGTAATGGCACACGCAGCTGGAGACCAGACAGATCTCATTAGGCATGTACAAATCCACCTTTAGAATTGAAAGTGAAGCTCAAACACTGAAGCAGCTGCAGAAATGCTTCTTTGGCCAGTCTGGCTAAATTCTCAATTTACCCAGCACTTGGAAGAGCCTTACAAGATTCCTGCGCAACACGCCACAGCAGTGTGAAGGAGTTCTTGCAGACTTTTGGATTAGTTGAAGTTATCTTTGTTATTCACCAATAGATTTAGACGCTTGTTTTCCAGATTCTTACATACTGATTATCTAGGCTCCATTGTAACTGCAGATAGACATTTCTTACTGAGGTGCAGGAGAAGAGATGGACAAGCACAATATGCCATTTTAGATTTATATCCAGAAAGAACACATACCTGCATTTTTCTAAAACATCCCAGGTCTTTGTTTCAAAGGCGTTTCTGAACATCAGTTCAGAAATGCTCTCTGCCCTTTTCCACACTGACTGATAATCATTCTGGGCTTCACAGAGTACACCAAAAGGGCATCCCAGCTGCCTTCTGAGATACTAGCTATACAGCCATTTTAGATTTTTGCAGTGTCCTTGATATGAGACTCATCAGTGTCTTCATGCTAACACAATTCAAAATCGTTAGAACTCACACTTTACATGTAATTCCCCAAAGTAATTTAACTTCTTTATGCATTTTGTGAACTAGCTATTTTTCATCACTTTTAGTAAAGCAGCACTTCATTTAAATATATTACATACTACTCCTTAATAATCCTCTTCAGCAAACATCTTGGAACAGGAAGACAGGACAAAGGATTTTCCTAACCAAAAGTGATTAGGGTGAACAACAACAACAAGAAGAGGGAAAACATTTACACATACAACTTCTGCGGCAAGCAACAAGTTCCCTTCATCATGTTTAGACCAATAATAAAATGGCAAAACAACAAAAATCCTTTTACATATCTTCAGGTAACAAGTTTGTGACCCAAGCAGCTGCATGTTTCTGGGCATAAAAGGACGTTATATCCACTTTTCCTATGTCCACATCTGTATGAAAGGCAGAAATCAGGCATCCATATCCTTGGTTACACATCCATCACTGCCTAAATTTTAATGTGTCACGGTTGATCAGCCAGCACTACATTGTATTGAAGGAAATACTGCTTCCCTGATAGTGGCTGTTTTAATTTAATGGTAACTGTCTGATATCCCAGGGGTATTATCGCTACTGCAGTCAGATTTCTACAATTAATTAGTCCATCGTCTGCCCTTGATGATTATGTGACACTTCTCCATAGCAACATTGATGTGTGGAGTTTAGTTTCAGAAAGAGAAGAAACCTACAAACCTTCAGATTTCAACATAACTGGCAACACCACCAGTGAGAGCGCTCAGGCTGCAAATCCTATGAGACAGGGCCTGTTTGTCTACCTTCTGCTGTGCACCAGCGTTTGGCAGGTTTAGCACTGACCAGTGCTTAGCTGGCCCTCTGCTATGGGACTTTCAGCTGATTAGTCACATGTTGACTCATTATTTCAGTCACGCTAGAAAACCAGCCAAAAATAATGGCATGGGCCTTACAACTTTTCAGGTTCCATCCACATCTAAATGCTTCTGGGCTACTGGGGAGGTGCCATTTATTTCTCCGTATGATACAGCAGGATTTGTGTTAAACTTTCCCCGTTGTCTGGCTCCATCATGCCTCTGACATCTACCACTTTGTAGTAATAATAGGAAGTAGCACCTAAGCTTTAGACCTTTTTCTATGTTGGAAGATCTTATACTATACATTTGGTGAAGCATGGTCAAGTCATCTAATAACTTGCCCTGTAGTGAAATACTCCTTGGAGTTGCAGAGCGATACGTACTTGGCAGGAGACAAACCCGTCACAAAGGACTAAATTGATATAGCAAAATCAAGACAGATTACCACAAGTATACCAGAGCTGGAAAGAATTATTGATATTGAAAAAAATTTAAGTTGACAGTATTTTCTCATTCTTCCATGAGTCAGGGACCTATTGCTATTTTGTAAAAAGACACAAAACCTCTGGAGAATTAATAAGTAAAATGAGAATACTTACCAGGGAGTCAGAAAAGCCAACCCCAAATCTTTATCTTCAAATAATTTTTGCACGTATTGTACAAGGATTTTCAACACAGAAAGTAGTAATGCATACTCAGTCTCTTCTGGTCTAGCTCTCAACATCCCTTGCTGAAGTTTTCCTGTTTTGAAAAGTTAACTGAAACTTAACAGAAGTTAAGTTCTGCACAGAACTTAACAGAAGCTAAACACAGAAACCATACAGACCTTTGCAGTGCAGGTTAACCCATGGCTCTTCTCTGAATCTACCATGCAAAATGCTGGGGACGAAGTGCATTTGGTCCCCTGTGCACTGCTAACAGTGAGCCCGGCTGAATGAGAGTAAATTGATAAGGTTTCTGTTTCCCCTGCATGCTGCTGAAGTAAAGTCTCCTCCAAAGATACCATTGCTGTTACAACTACCAGCTTCCCATCCCCGTTGCTGCCGAATACAAAAGAATCTAATTCAGATGCAAAACTCATGAGGCTTTAAAAGGAGCACAAATCATTAACTAACCCCTGGACAGCAGGCCCCTTGGGCGAAGGCCACAGAAGAATGTCGGGTGGGAGCAAATAGGTAATTACAGTTTCGACAACGCCTGACTGACTTCAGGTGCTCTGTTCCGCCAGCAGCTCACCAGCCAGCCACACCAGCAACACCCGAGGAGTTCACAGGGCTAATTGGTAGGATTTCAAGTGCACTAGAAGTCTGCTCTACAGGACTTCCTGGCCACTCTGACAGAATTAATTTCATCCTAATGCCTCAATGTTCATATCAGGCATCCTCCTCTGACAAAAAATAGCATTTCAAATAATTAAAGGCGGGTTAATTACTCTGCCAGCCACTGGGAACACTTACAATGCCACCACATGTGGCAAAGGAACCACAGGCAGTTAAGGAACTCCATGCTGTTTCCCATGTATCACGGTGGGGAAAAAAGCCCCCCTCTTCTACATTTGAATAACACTACAGAACACGGATATTACGTGAGATTTGATGGGGTGTTTGGTATGAGATTTGAAAGCTTAAGTAACAAGTGTTCACAACAAAGCAGGACAGAGAAAGGCTCAGGATTTATTTGCCTCTTAGGCCTTCACATCCAGTAGTTTTGGCATTATTTGAGAGTGCTCAACTTTAGTCCAGCCAAGTGAAGAACAAGGGAGAAATACAGCTACTGTGTATAGATGCACAAAGAGGTGACAACCATGACACCATAAAGGAAAAATTCAAACTGAAGATAATTAATCTTAGGAGCAAATAGTATGGATTTATCAAATATACGTGTAAGCTGGAAATCAGGATGTACCTAGACACCAGAGCTGGTAGGCATTTGAATAGTTTTTCACAAAACAACAGCTTTAAAGATGAAGCAAAACCAGTCTGTGAAAGTGCATAAAAGAGCAACTAGATGTGAGAACAGGGAAGCTCACATTCACAGCCTGAGATACCCTCCTACTCTTACATTTAAGTTCTTAAGTGCTCCATATGTCTCCGTGCTTTTCACTGGGACATTTTGCACATACCCACCTCCCCTAGCCACCAAAGTCTCAGAACTCATGTGTCTGTTAAAACAGGGAGATGTTTTGACTTCCAGGCTTTTGATCTACCCATGGAAAATGGAAAGATGAAAGTATTTCAGCTCTTTGGGAAGCATGACCACTACTTACTAAGGTTTTCTACAGATAAAATATCTGGAACTATACAAAAAAATTCAGTTGTAGTAAGCACTTTGTAAGACTTGAGAGGTATATAATGTAAGGTCTGATAAACCGAAAACAACAAGTAGCCTGTGTTCTCTCCTATTTCATTCTCAGCTCGGCTCGTTCGGCAAACATGCTTTAATTTGCTGCTGTCAAATCAGACAGCATTTTTCCCCAGGTTCATAAAGAGTACGTGAGTGAGTTTCAACAGAAGCCTGCTTGGACATTAGGCTGTTTAACTAGCAATATAAAAGTAATCCTCATCCACCTTTCACTATTCATTACATTATTTACAAGCTTGTTTGCACTGTCAGTTTAAGGCAGCCTCAGTAAAGTCTGGGAGGAGACAACTTCCACTGCCAGCATTACAAATGGGATGGAAGTGTCAACTTCAGACTGAGTCACTGACCCCAAGTAGCAAACAGCACTTTTGAACTCTTTTCTTGCTGGTCAGGACAGCAGAGGATAAAACCTTGCATTTTCAGAAACTGCAGAGTGGATTGACAGCTAGAAGAAAAATTAAAAGCATGATTTAAAATTATACAGTTCTGAAATGGACCATGTCTCCTCCTTGACTCATATTATTTCTGAAGCCAAATAATTTACTATTTCTTATCAAACTCACAAACTCACCATGCTGCTGTCTGGGAATGTTTTCAGGGAGTGGGGCGTGTGTGTGTGTGTATGTAGCATAGAGCCTTTTTTTTTTTCTTTTTAAACTAGACTTGGCACACAGAGAGGCACATCAGTCTTTATTCTAATAGCAAGCCATGTCCTCTCTCACTCATAACCCTTGACCTCCCACATGACTCACTCTCCCATAAACCCTGGATCTGGGTGCTCCTGTGGCTCTAAGAGAAAAATCCACCTGTGTGTCAACCTAAACCAGATAACATTCAAATTGTACCAATAGGGAAGGATGCTCAAAGGACAGCAGATGGAGTTCACCATGTCAGGCTGCTTTGCCTTTCAAATACCTCTGGCTGTACAGATCTAAACATAAAAAAATAATGCAAATTCCATTATAGCAGCGTGAAAGATCATTTCATTGTACAGAGAGTTTTATATGCCTACCAGGTCGGGGAGAGTTTCCTGACAATTGGGAAAAGCATAAGAAGTCTTGGTTACAAATTAATTACCCAATAAAACCTTGTGATAAAGGCAAAAGACCGAAGTCATAAATATCTTTACAAAATATTATCCTGTTATGAAGCTACATGTTACAATACACCACCAGATGTGATGACTTGCTCAAGTGACTGTCCTTAAAACTGAATTTATGAAGAAACAGGAGCAATAAAGTGTGACTGCATCATTGTCTCATTTTTCTACCCACAAATAATTACTTGTTTGGGTTTCATTTTTTTGAAATGAAATGTTTTAGCCAGAGCAGGTCTCTTGAGATGATTAAGCAGTATTAAAGGCACTATTAAGAGACCAAGTTCATCTTAAGCTGCACATACAACTCTCTGGTTTGCAGATAACCTTTGATTCATCACCATGGCAGCAAAGAGTGAACCATGACCCTGCAGTGTAACAACAATTAAACCACAAACTCACAGTACAACCAAAGCGAATCTTTACCTTATAAGAGAGTAAAAATTTTTATTAAGGTCAAAGTTTAGTGATTACTACCCATTGTAACTATAACTGCAGTGCAAATATGCATTAAACCCAGTACAGAGTGGGATTCAATCCCTCCGTTACAAAAGCTTAACTTGATCTATACAATGAGAAAGCAGAGCGGTATCTGGGAGCCCTTGTGAATAACAGCTTGGACATGTGTCATCACTGTGCCCTTGCAGCAATGAAGGCCAGCTGCCTACTGGGCTGTATTAGTAAGAGTGTAGTCAGCAGGTCAAGGGAAATGATTATTTCCTTCTCTCTGGATTTGTAGAGCCCCACCTACAACGCTCTGTCTAGTCCAGGCCTTCCCAACAGGAGACTGAAGTTGCCAAGCCTTGCAATGACTAGGGCTGACAAAAAAAAAACATTACAGACTGCCAAAGTGAAGCAAGTATGCAGTTGAAGACAAAGCAGGACGCTTTTTTCCAGAAAACTTTTTCCCCATTTGTAAATTCAATCTATCAGGTCAGTCTCCAGAAATTATTATGGCACCATATGTAATTGTGAGAGGAGCATCGCATCAGTTTTTTCGTGTGCTCATACCAAGATGACCTTCACTCTTTCTTAAGCAATTCTTTAAGTATTCAGGGCATGTTTAGCCACTTCAGACAGCAGGCAACTAAAAAAAGGAGTAGTCCTTTAGTTACATTCATACCTCATACAGTAAGCTTCAAAGGCACAGGAGTAGATTGAGGCCTGACAGATAGCCCATCTGAGTGTTCATCCCACAAGTCCCTGCTAAACAATACGCATTTATTATGGCATGCACTAGTGATGTATTAAGCAAAACCAACCAGTTATCCTGTCAGCTTCATATAGACACACTTACTGGGCTGTCTCACAGATACTACGCCTGTGACAGACTACACCACACGGATGAGCACATTTCAATGCAAAGAATCTGTTGCAATACCATTTCAGCTGCTGAAGGTGTGCCATCCTGATGCAAGAGGCTCATTTTCATTCCTCCATTCTCCCTTGCATCCTAGGATGCACCCACGCAAACAAATGGAGAGAAGAAGCATTATCAACAGACATATAACTAAAGAGAGATCTATTCTCTGGCTAGACTATTACTTTCATTTATATCAGCAAAAATCCCCTGAAAGAAATTCAGAAATATTTCTGACTTATTAGGAAATACCACAGCTGAATACATTTCTGAGACACAGCTACTAAAGGCAAAACTTGAGTGAGGGAGGATACTGTTGAACACAAATTGGAAGCAGCACACAAATAAAACTGAAACGTTTTTCCTTGTGAACTGCTATGCAGAATTTATACAAAACCCTGAAATCCAACTTGTAGCGAGAGGACAAGGGGTACTCATTTTAAATTGAAATAAGGGAGATTTTGACTTGATACTAGAAATTCTTTACTGCAAGAGTGGTGAGACACTGGAACAGGTTGCCCAGAGAAGTTGTGGATGCCCCATCTCTGGAAGTGGTTTAAGGCCAGGCTGGATGGGGCTTTGAGCACCCTGCTATAGCGGAAGGTGTTCCTGACCATGCCAAGGGGTTCAAACTGGATGACTTTTAAGGTCCATTCCAACTAAGCTTCACAATAAAACTGTGCATCTGTAAATTTCAGAAAGCCTAAAAGGAAGCCTAAGTTCTCTTGAAAAAGTTCAAATTAGAATTTCATCTGTGCTTTTTCAAACATTTGCAATTTGCAAAACAAAAGGGTGCTTCAGTTTAGTGTAACCAACTTCACAGTACATGCAGTATTCCGTCAAGCAGAAAGAAGCAGGGAAAAGTTATGCTCAAAGAGAAAAAAATTCACTTGAAAGGGTGTAGCAGCATTACTATCTGGTGGTCACATCATTTTATATTCCTCCATAACTGACCACACAAATGGAAAATTACTCATTAGTTATGCCAGGCAATAAGAAAGCTAATGAGGGTAGCAGTATTAACCTGGCAGTAACTGTCAGCTTTCTTAAGCAACCACCTGTAGAGGCCTACAGGGAAAGATACCATAACTTTGTGTTGATATTTTGTTTTAACTGCAGATGAATCAAACATATTGTACTCACTTAAATTTTGTCAACAGAAGCATTTCACTAATAGAAAAGCAACTCAGAGGGAACCCCACAAAAAACTACCTTTGATGCTTTTTGTCTAAACAATTGACTTAAGTTTGGGGACTACCTAGGAGAAATCCAAACAGCAGGGCGAAGACCTCACCTGTATTACTGCACCACTTACTTAGTGTTAAATACCTTTTACACTTACATTGAATTCCATTTTTGGCCCCTTGAGCAGTTGACTTCAGACAATGACTTTCTGGAACTCTAGCCTTACATAAGATCTGGCTTTGCTGGCCTGTGAGTCACAGAAAACTTTTCCTCCATCTGCATTTACAAAACAATAGTGTGCTTATGCTGGTATCACAGTCCAACATGCATGGAAAAAAATCTGAGAGGTTTTATTATCTGTTACTTATAGGAACATTTAGTACTGAAGACAGCTATATGACATCTTTCAAAGAATGTCCCTAAGGAAGACACTTAAATTATATTTTAATTATTTCATTAAACTAATCAGGGCAAGACACAAGCTCTGAATAGAATCAAAGCTATCCTGAGATAGAGTGAGTGCTATCTAGGTGCACAGTAGCCCTCAATAATCACTTATCTTTAGCCTCACTTATTTAGTGATCCCGTAAACACAGCCTTTAAAATGGGCTTTTTAACACTTGTGTGGAAGCACATACCAGCTTCCTTCTTGGTTAGTTTTAGGGTCTTTTTTTTTTGCCATTCTTTCTTCAGAAAATATCAGGTATGTCAATAAGTCTAAATCAACAGTTATTCCAAACATACAGACATTACAAAGCTCAGTGAAAAGACTTCAGACTCAAAGTCACTAAGGGGAAGGGTCATTAAAAAGCCCTAGAGGGATCTTTAGGACTTAAGTCAGTCAAGCATGGACAACAATGTTTCATCCTTCAAAATGAAATGCCCATCTTCAAAGAAAGAAAGCAATGCTCAATTAAGAGCAGCAGCAAGCCTATCCATCCTTCCTTCCTAAGAAGAAGCATTAAAAAAGATTCAGTGGAAATATTAAAAAATATTTAAATTTCCTAGAGCATTCCAAACTTCCAGTTAGAAGACCTAACAAATATTTTGTGTTGGAATGTGATATTATTGATAAAATTTAACTTGCAAAAAAATGCAAAGATGAAGTTTGTGACAGGGAACAGATGGTTTCCTGACCTACATCAACCAACAGGTACAAATGGGCAGAGAAGACTGTCATATGCAAATTGTATGTAGGGAGCTTAGAAGAATTTTCTTTCACTTGTTTCCCTGTGTCTTTTTTAAAGGATTTATTAATATGTGGTATCAGTGGATGCTACAAAATATTTTTATTTGCATTAGCGGCAACTCGGTCAACTGGGGTTAGGATGACTTTGAGGTATGGAATTTTGAAAGTGTCCTCTGACTTATTGCAAAGTTTGACTTATCTATATATGGGCACATAATGGTAAGTGCCCAGCTTCCCAGACTCTTGTCTACAATGTCCAGAGAGTGACAAAGAAAGCACCCATTTCAATTGCCTTAATTAAATGCAGCACTTAATGTGGTCATTTCAAATTCAAGTTTACTTGCATATCACACCGGTGGATTTTTTTCCCCTCTTTACTGAAAGTCTTCTCAGGAACAGGAAGACGTGAATTGCATGTATTCAAATTAAGATGCTATCTGACTATTAACAATATGCTCTGAACTAAAAAACAAAAGCAGGGAAAAAACCCACTAATACCTTTATGACTCCGTGTGGTTTCATAAGGAAGCCCTTCTAATGCAAGTCAGGACTATTTTAGATGGTCCCTGTCTAATGGTGCTGGACGAGGTCCAAAGCAGCTCCAGACATTTTCATGGTATCCATTAGCCTGCTAGTACATAATCATACTGTGGTCTACCATAGTTGCTTTAAATATCTCCAAAGTGCACCAACATTGATTCCTTTAACTCTAAAACATCTATTTGCCCATCGGAAATTACCTTTCTACTCAATTCATGTCAAAGGAGGAAAGAACTTTGTTAGTTGTGGGATTAAACTTGGGCAGCTTCAGTCTTTATGATTAACAGGAGCAGTCACATCAGCAGGTGAAGTCTGGTCTTGAAAGAGCCAATTTAGTCAAACAAGAAATCCAACTGCTGTGTTTATCTATCATACTCGA
>VZTM01027484.1:7900-22176 GCA_013400555.1 Jacana jacana
AATGAAATAGATACAATATATACAAAACCATATGAAGTCCCCAGGATGACAATCATGTCACCAGCAGGAATCAGGAAAACTCCCAGACTGGACTCTGTTCAAGACTGTGCTGTTCAAGACTTCCATAACATATAACTGCAATCAGAGCAACTACTAATGCAGTTTTCTACTTCTCTCTCATACACAGCAATCCCAAGTGATTTGTGATGCTTATGCTTTACAAAATCTAGCAGTGGCCTATTTACCACTGAGATTTTCTATCCATAATAAGCAAACATCTTCACTGAAAATATGAAGAAAAACAATTGTCAAATTCAAAACTCTTTTGTTCAAAATTAGTGGAATATAGTGGCAGGAATTTGGTCAGAATGATAGGAAAACCCTTCCTGTGAAAAGAGCTGTAAAGCTATTAGTAATTACATGAAATCAAAACTGAATTATCTGCAAAATATTATACTCGTAACAGCTTGGTAAGGCAATGTGAGCACTTAACGTGCTTTCTGAAAACTATTTCAATCAGCATATACATCCATCTGGAGTAACTTTACTAAAATGTCTAAATTAAAAATTGCTTCAAATAAGACATCTAAAGCTCAACTATTTTACTTAGACTCCTTGGCTTTCCAGAATTTCAAGTGTGTTAACTGCCTTATGTCTATAAGGACTAATTTGAATGGATGACCGTCTAGTCTCTGTAACTGCAAAAAGCTATAATTATATCAAAATCTGTAGTGCTATCAGTACAATATGTAGCTCTGGATCCTCAGGCTAACATTTTGTTCAGGTTCATCTTTTTTACTGAGTCATTTGTTTTGTGTCATCTGGGAATATGTCAAATACGGTTTTGTTTGTTCGACACCAGGGGTATAGGTTCTCACTTTAGGTTTAATATGCCATTGAGATAGATTTTTCTTCCCTTCAGTTCAAACTCTCCTAGTAGCTAATTGACTTAACTTGGCTTACTTTTTAATGCAAGGCTATGAATGAACTGTGAAGTAGGGTCTTTTATGGGGCTGTCATAAATTATGCACAAATGCTTACTGCAAGCTTCCCAAATAGATAGTTGGGACAGTAATTTTTATACAAATAATCATCCCATTGCAAGATACCAGCATCTGCACTCATTACAGTATATAACCACATCTATTGAATTTGTTATATAGCATATAACCAATGTTGTTTAAATGACATTTTTTGGGGGAGAGCACAAGGGGCATTGAGGCAGAATTAAAATTCCTCTTTGAAATGCCATTTATCACAAAAATTGACCAATATAAACCACAGTGTATTAAACTCAAAATAAAATCCTTTTAAGTTGTGGAATTGAAACTAATAGCAGGGGATATAAAAGCCAGATTTTTTTTTTAATCTTGCAAACCTGAGAGATAAGGCTTGACAAAATAGTGGCTTAATTGGAGTCTGGCGTTGCCATCCTTTAGTAGTTGTGAGACTTCGTTCCTGTTTTTATTCCTTCTTGGACATAGCACCAATTACACTGCTAATGTAAATTAAAATGTAAATTAATCTGGTTACTAATGCAGTTATACACAGCAACTCCACTTCTACTTTAATGCTCTAAAAGGAGAAGAATGCTTTTAAATGTATTACATATGCTAGTTTTTATTAACCTGAAATAAATAAAAGCTAAGTAAATAAAAGCTGGTTATACTGAAATCAGTGAGAATTCGCTTCAGCAGGATATAGTTCTACCTGATGATTGACTTCAATGACCACAGTGTTGGAAAGTGACTTTTTCTAATTTAAAGTACATGTGTAATTGGCTTCAGTTAGCAAAGCTTTCTCATCTGCCATAATTTCTCTCCTTTAAGAATCAATTAGTTTCTTATAATAATAATAAAAAAAAATATTCAGAAATTAAAAATTCAAGGACAAGATATGATGAAGGGAAAGGATGCAGTGATGATACATCAGGCTTTCCAAGAAAATGGAATATTTAAAAAAAGAGGTTTATTTGAAAGCAGTAGTGCCTATTTAAAAGGACTCTGTAGTTTCATGGTATATTTCACCTTGTTCACTAGTTCTAACCAAGATTTTTGATTGTAGGCAAGTTTCTTGGCATATTCTGATGTAGAATCAAGGGAACTTTCACACATTATTGAAATCTGTGCACTGCACACTGGTAGACAGATGTATATTCATAGAAAAAACAATTCCAAATCTCTTAATGTTTACTTTCTCTTCTGTCATCTTCATGCAAATTAGTAGTCAATTTAGCACTTTCTGACACCTGTGTAATACACATCAGTGTCTTCAAAAGGCATCAGTGAAGTGAAAATATTTTTGCAACAGAAGACCTGTCGAAATCCATTATATTTTTCCTCATTAATGCTATGGATATCTTACAGATGTTTTATTTAGAAGTTATTAATGTGAATAGCTGTCCTGGTTCCGGTGGGGACAGGGTTGATTCTCTCCAGGATCTAGCAGGAACACAGGATGCCCACAGCTGGCTGGGGCATCCTGGCTCCAGTCAGTGAGTGGTGGTATCACGACTGTGGTTCTATTTTCCTCTATTAGTGTTATTGCTGTTGGGGTTTTTTGTTCCCTTTGTTGTTCTGTTAGACTTCCTTTGTCTCAACCTATGAGAGTTGCCTCTTCCTTCCAATTCTCCCCTCACGGTGCAGGGTGGGAGGGGGGGAGTCAAAAGAGTAGCTGCCACGTGGTTCTTTGTTGTTGTTTGAGGCTAAACTACACACTGGTAAAAACAAAAATTGGACTTCACTTTTAAATACGGATGTCTTCAGAATGGCAGAATGAGCACATGAATAGAATAGTCAAGGATGGACTTCTGAACTGTAACTTGAATTTCCTAAGAGCTAGGAATTTTATTAATTGCATCTGAAAAATTATATTGGAAAGAGTCAGTTGTTTTCAGTCTGCCAATGACACAAATCTTTCACAGTAATATTTGCATTTGACTATTTTAAAAAACTTAACAAATTTTTGAGAGAAAAGACAAATTGATGTACTTTTTCTTATGCACAGGCATGTGTCTGCTCTTTCCTTCCCTTATGAAGAATCAGGTTTCCTGGAAACTGCCATCTCTGCATAGGCATATCCAAAAGAGCCCATGCTGAACCCTTCTTGCTCTGCAGTCAGGCCTCTGAAGCAATGAAACATACCACATAGGTCAAATGATGTAATTAACTGTTCTGGACAACTCTTTGTGAGATATAAATTATGGCATCCAATGAAAAATGTAAAAGCTTGAATAAATTTAATAGATTAAAATATAAATTAAAATATGTGAGTTATAGCCAATTTAAAAATTTTCTTCCTTGTGAACATGTTTTCAATCTTATGAGCATTTTCTATTGGATTTCTTTAATATATTGATTTCAAATAATTTCAGAAATCAGGAAACCCTTCTGAGGAAGGTAACAAATTAGGGAAAATAATAATATTAATAAAAAAAACCACCACAAACCAAAAACCAACCAACCAAAAAAAAATCTAACATAAATAGTTTTTATGAAATAAAGCAAATACTAATAGGTGGCTGACCATGCATCCTCAGTCTATCATTTTTATGGAGTCACTGTATGATTAGTTTTGTTTTTAAAACAAAGTTCTGTTTTTTTCCACACATTTCAAAACATAATTGCATATAGTCCAAGATCAATGAATATTAAAAAATGTGAATAATTTCCTTATTAAGTCTTTTAATTCCTTAAATTAAATGACCTTATTATGAGATGATTCTTTTTATCTTGCCCTTTATTAACTTATTACATTAATCAGCATCTGCACAGCTGTTCAAAATTATCCCTTTTTGGCCTCCAAGGTAATGAGATAACCTCTGGTCTGCTCCCATTAATACTTCTTAACTTATGTAGAGGAATTTCTGCTCAAATTCAGAACACAAATAAATTATTTACTCAGAACATCAATGATCTCCCTGTCTTTTAAACATTGGTGCTGTATCTCCAGTCTCATTGGCAGAGCCTGGAAAAGTTCCTGTGCAACTTGGTCTAGGAGGATTTGCTTTGGCTGGGGGGTTGGATTAGATGATCTCCAGAGGTCCCTTCCAACCCTATAACATTCTGTGATTCTGTAATCTTAGAGTTTAGAGTCAGATATTAGTATGTTTTTTCCTTTTTATAGCGATATCGAAACTTGCTGCTTAATTCCAAATTTCATCAGTATGCTTCCTAATTTGTAAGAGCAGTGCACAGTAGAATAAGGAATACTGTGGATTACCTTCACATTTAAAATATACCATTCACTTACGCAAACCGTATGTAGTTAACCAAACCGGAATTTATGTATGATATGGGGCTTAAACACCTATTGTGGAGTGTCACAGCTGTACTCTTTTAACTTGTGCCTTTGCATTAATCCTTCTTTTATTTAATACTCATTAATTTAATATGCGTTATAAAAGCCCCTGAATTTATAGTCAAAGGAAGATCTGAAGTACTTTTGATGTACTTTGGGACAAGACTCTTTAATATTTTGTGTGTAATGTACCATGGGTTTTGCTATGTTCAATATGCTCCTTTCTCAATAATAACTTCTTAGGAAGTGATCAATACAAAGCACACTTTATTTAAACATTCTTGCAAAAATGGGTGACCAGGTAATGAGGCACACTGAGCTTTGGTGTGTTTTATTTTTATTCCCTATTCCCAGCCGAAATTTCCCCCTCTTGTTTCCCCATTGGCTGCATACTCATATCAGACTCCTAAGCCTTCTCCCATCATCATGCTCCTATTTACTTCTCCCCATCACTCCTATATCAATGACTTCACTCGTTTATTCATTCCCTTCTTTGGTAATGTTGCTCAAATTTGACTGTCTCAGTTCCTTCCCGTTCTGGCACAGCCTGATTTCTCCTTTGTCTAAGGGATGAGCATTCTTGAATGTCCCTGGTAAGCCTTTGTGTTATTAATCATTCCCAAACTATCTCATTGCAGAACAACTAAATTGCTCTGCAAAAACTGGGTAGGCTGTTCCTCTGCAAAAACAATATCTTAATTTTTCTTACAAATAATAAAGAAAATAAAAAAAGTTCAAATATCTCTGGTCTGACATCATTTTATTGGTCAGTATTTTTAAAATAAACAACTAAACTATAGACGTTATATTATGACTATTATATTAATGAGTAACCTTATAAAATGTTATTCATTAATTATATTTAGTGTCAGGTTTAGGACACTTTTTCCTGTAGGAGTTGTTTAATGCAGTTTAATGTTTAATCTTAGTTTTATCAAAACACAGGGTACATTTGTATTACACCTATTTTTATTACTGAGCAGAAATGCTAGACAAAATGAAAGTGAGGTATAATATACAGGGAGTCACTGATGTAAAATAGTTGTGTCTGTGTACCATGAATGTTACCTTTATCAGGAGGCAATGGTGGCAAGTCATTACTTGAGCATTGTGTCTATGTTGCTCTGTGTGTGCCTGCCTGTCTTCTGATAGGTCATTCTTTTTACAGAATGAACTGTTAATGATCTTAGAAGATGAATGCCAGTGCAATTAGATTGTGCTAATAAAACATTATTTAGATAATCAAGAAATTTCAGGTAAAATGTTGTTAGTAACAAAAAAACACCTTAAAAAAACCCAAAAACAAAAGCAAAAGCCATAGACGAGCAAACCAAACAAGTTTGGAACAAAAGTACTAGCAAAAGTGCAAACACAGGATGAAAGCAGATGACTTGAAAGTCCAAGCACAGCATGATACCATCAGCCCAAAGGCTGTAAACATAAAGCACAAAAATTTACTGACAGAAGAATATACATAAGATAGTAAAACTTGCGCAGTCTTTCAACTTGCAGCCCTACAAAGTAAGCATCTCTCTTAGAAAACATATAGAAGTGACGTCAAGCAGACTCGGCATGAACAGGAAGGAACAACCAATGTTGACCTGCCTTGGGATGCTGCAACCCCCTACCTCCAACTTCCTCCAGAAGGTTACTGGTCCCACTGACCATAGGACTCAGAGGAACAGAGGAAGCACAACCCCAGAGAAAGTAGTAGAATTCTAAGTGTCCATATCACTGTAAAAGGACTAATAATGATTCCTAGGTTAAACCAGAAGGACTTAATATAAACTATCAAACTATAGTCTTAGCATGGGAGCTGTTTCTTTAGCTCACATGGTATATCATGTGGATTTGACCTCAAGGGCTATCTTTTAACTATTTGGAGTATTGGTGGAGAATTTGGACAGCCTAAAATGTAATATTACATTACATCTTAGGCTACATTACAATATTAAGATGTAATACAGCATCATGCAGAGATGCTAGTTCTGAGCCTGGAAACTCGGTGGGGTTTTTTAAATTTTATTTTTATTTTTCCCCAGCACCAATATGACTGCCAGTCTGAAACTGCCACTTTTCTGTGGCACCTAATGTTGCTTCATAAATTCTGCTTTTGTGATGTCTGAAGCAGAGTGCTTCACACTCTTTCTCAAATTGCCCATAAGGGTAGACAACAGCTAACCTCATAGCTGTTTCCCAGTTTGTTTTTGAGCATCAACAGTGAGCACAGATCTCTGCTGCCAGAGAGGTTTAAAAACGCTGTGCCCTCAAGAAAGCTGAATAACTTGGTTTGGTCCTTATGATTTACTGCTAACTAATGAAAGTTGAATATAAACTACAGAAACAGCCTTCACCTTGAAGACCAGAACAGCACCACAAACACTCTTGCCTCTGGGGCTTGTTATATTCCTCGTTTTTTCTTGTGGATCACATTAATCTTTCACTACACAGTAGCACAGCTGCAGACATCAGGACTGATCTCCCAAAAAACTTAATGAATTTGAGTTTATGTACTCAGGGTAGGGATGTTTCTTTCCAGGTAGTTGAGAAAATTTATCTCCCAAATGAGACAATGGTCTGGTGCATTTTACAAAAAGCCTCAGTGAGGCTTCCATAAAAATAGAACCATATCTAAAGCTATGATATGGTCCTTTTTTCCTGTCAGTGCTGTCCCATATCAAAAAATATTTGATGGTATACCATCATATTTCCACAAACCTACATCCAATCCATTCACTTAAGATGTACTTTGAATACAATCAAATTAGCCCCAGTTTGAGGAAAGAAACTTATAAATGAAAAGCGGTTGGACAGAGGAGAGAGGAATTCTTTCTCTACAGAAATAAAGTATTTCTTTTAAAAGATTCCATAATTCCTAAAGTACTGGCAGTGAAACTGTTAATTGTTACTGTTAGTGTGTGAAGAGGATAAAGAGTCATCAGTTCAGTTCCTGGGGATGTTTTTTTGTGTTTGTTTGTTTGTTTTAAGTTTTGATTTTCCTATTATTTCAGCCAGGAACTCATTAAAAAAACAAGTTCTAATCTGGGGAGAGGCTTATGAATTTGACAGCTCATACAGTCTTTTCCGAGCTTAAAAGTATCTGTAGCATAGTTTCCTCATCTGAAAGATGAGAGACCTGAAAGTTGCTATGGCTTGTCCAAAACACATAAGAAAAGTCTGTAGAGAAGCCTTGCTGAAACACCGTGGTGTTGAAAACATAAAAGCTCAAGCAGAGCAGACAAAAATGCCAAGAGTATATAGCTATTCCAGTAAGTTAACAGGTTTTGCAATAGCTGAGCACAGCTGAAGGCTCTTTCCTTGTTCCACGGAGATGCACCTGAAAGGAGACAGATCTTACTGTTTTCTCAGAGGCACTTAATGCAACAGCAAATCCCAAATACCAAAAGCCTTTCTCATAACCTGTGCACAGTGCATGATGATAGCAAAAATAGCTCAAGGAGGTAACGGAATACAAGTATGCTTTAAGAAAAATCCAGTAAAATCTTTACAAAAATGTGCTACCTTCACTAAAGAAAGGACCACAAAAGTATTTTAGAACTCAACCTCTTTTTTCTTTATCAAAGAGTTGTATGGTGGGACTGTCTTCAGTACTGCAGCATTGGAAATGAGCTGCAACGACCATTACCAAAGCTGCTTTACAATATTCTTTGTTCTGCCCTCTGCTGTAATCTACATATCTTTGTGTCATCCCTCAGAGTGCCTCTTTCCTATGCAAACTACAGTAAGGCCTGAGTATTCAGGAAAAAAGGCAGTCTTTCCTCAGCTGTTGTTTATACAGTTGTTTTTTTTTTTTCCATTACTGTTTGTAATTGCTGTCTGTCATGCTGTTCTTAAATACCTTGCAGGCGTATTTAGCAATATTTCACTTTTCCATCTGGAACAGATTTTCACCCAGTTCTGGGCTGACATGTTTGAATGCCCCATCTGGTGTGATGCCTCTGAAATATAAATAGGGCAGAGATATCCAGCCTGTGGTAGCTTTAGAGGGGAAATTAAAACCAGTAATGGTTAATAAAAGAAAAAAACTAAGTAAAATGAGGAAAGACTTTTGTCAGAGTTCAGCTGACTTGAAATCATCTGCAAGTGCAGCCACTATTCAGGAGGTCAGCACAAGGTTCTTTCCCCCTTCTCACAGAGGATTTGTAAAGCTCTGTAAAAGTGACAAGTATCTAACACCTTGTTCACATATGCATCTGAAATAATGTGTGCAGTTTATTCAAGGAAATGTAATTCATGTCTTTAATAACTACACTAGTAACATAGCTGCATTTTAGCAGGGTACTTGACAGTAGATAAGGCAAAATGTTTATTTTAATAATTCACAGGTAAAATGGAGAACACTGAGAACAAGTATGAAGGCAAAAACCAGGGAATATTTCTTATTTTATTACATTTCTTGCAAAACACATTGAAATTTCTTAAAATTAGTTCATCATTAAAAAAAAGTAAATTAATTTACTTGTTTGGTAAGGTGTTTCATATCAACATTCCTGATGAATGATTGAACATTATTCTGATTATGTCATAATCTTCTACCACCTTACACTTGCTTTTAGGGAAAATTTTTAATTATCTCACATCTCATGTTGTAGTCTATAAAACACTTCTGTTGTTGTTTGGTTTTTTTTGGTTCTTTGTTTCGCACCATTAAGAGCATTCTTGGTATAATCCAACTAGATATGCATGGAAAACAGTTTTGCATTATATGAAAGAGCCATCTCAATCTGTTGATAAGTGTGACTTCAGATAAGTTTGCAGTGAAAACATAAAACAGTGAAAATGTGTTTACTCAATATATGAACATGCTCACATAGATTACACATCTACTCACTCTATAGACTAAATAATTGGAGGCAGCTATGGGTTTCAGATTTCCAAGTATATTTATAACTTTTAAACTCCCACAGTTTTAAAAATCTTTGTGCAGATTCTATCCCCCATCCTTCAAAAACCTGCAACAGTCTCTGCTAGTGGACTTCTGCACAGGGTTCATCTCCAGGACATTAAACAACAAACTTTGGTCACACTGCCCAAAACGCAATTTAGTATCCTAACGTGTAACAGAATCAGGGAAAAAATAATTGAAAGGTTACAACTAATAAAAAGAGATATATTAATTGTGAGTCTGGTAGATACGCTACTGGAATAATTAAATTGATATCTAGCATTCAGCTACTACCATATTTATTTAACCTATATAAAAGTATATATGATATTTTTTCTATGTATTACTTTTTCAGTGTACATTTGTTGTTCAAAACAATAAGCATACATTGCCCTTCATATAACCAGTGCAATCTTTCCTGTCTCCCTATTAAATTCCTTCCTGACTCTGTCATAGGTGTGAGCTCTCTGTCCTCTGTGAATGTACGCTACAAAGATGATTAGGGGACTAGAACATCTCTCTTATAAGGAAAGGCTGAGACACCAGGGCCTATTTAATCTGGAGAAGAGAAAACTGACAGGGGATCTTATCAATGCTTATAAATACTTAAAGGGTGGGTGTCAAGAGGATGGCACCAGTCTGTTTTCAGTGATGCCCAGCAACAGGCCAAGATGTAACAGGCACAAACTTGAACACAGGAACTTCCATCTAAACATGAGGAGGAACTTCTTTACTTTCAGGTTGGCAGAGCACTGGAAAAGGCTACCCAGAGAGGTAGTGGAGTCTCCATCTCTGGAGACAGTCAAAGCCTACCTGGACGTGATCCTCTGCAGGCTTTGATAGGTGAATCTGCTCTGGCAGGGGGGTTGGATTAGTTGACCTCCAGAGATCTCTTCCTACCCCTATCATTTTGTGATTCTGTGTTTCTGTGTGGGGTTGAGTGCAGCAACTGAGATCAGAGCACAGGGTGGAGGCCCCCTGTGTCCCTGGGGCTGTGACTGGAGTGACTGTGGGTGTGCCAGAGAATGTGCGAGCACCAGAGAAGATCAAGCCAGACAAGCTTGTGAAAGAGGTGAAATGACCTAGGAACCAGGAATGTCTTTAATGGAAAAGTCATTGGAGGCTTGGCAACCGGGAACCAGACAAGTCCCAGTCAGCTCCTGGAGAGATTGTGGGGCTTAGAGGTCTTCTAGAATGAGGTTTGCATGTGTGTGTCTCTAAGCATGAGATCTTGGCTAATGGGAATCAGGGGAGTCCTGGTCGACTCAATGTATTTATGTGTGCAGGTATACATGCATGTGATGGTCTAAACCAGCAACTCCAGCCTTGAGGAGTTGAATGTCCAGGGGAGATTGAGGGTCTGACCCAGCTGCTGGAGGAAACAAATTTTCACACACACACACATACAAATTCTATCATACCTCTGTTCTTCTCAGGCAGAGTCTAGAGCAGGATGAAGCTGCTGGTGCTGTCTGTATAATGAGTGCTCTGTGTTTCTATCTATGATCTACATGGCCAGCCTTGTACCTACATAAAGGTGCAGTGTGCATGTGTATACTGCACATATATATGTACTAGGAACACATCTTCAGACTTGTTTCTGGTTGGATCTGAGGAACAGAGCTGCAGCAGCCTCTCCTCTCTTTGGCTATATCAGATCCAGTGCATTTTCCAAAATAAACCTCACTATGTGAGCGGCCATTGTTGATGTCAGGTCTGTGCATACAGATCTAGGGATGCTAAACACCAGAGTATGCTCTTCAGGAGAGAGGACTACTGTTCTGAAGTTGTACAGATAAATATGCAGTTGAACCACAGGCTTGTGGAAAAGCAGTACCCTCACATGTTCACCCAGAGGGACAAATATCTGCTTCAGAGCATTATTGGCATTCTATTTTGTATTCAGTTTCTCTCTAACAACCAAAATTAACACCACTGTGTCTTAGATGAGCCTGTAAGAGCTCTTACCACATCATTTATAGTAGACCTCAGGCTGTTCATCATGAATAGGACAACCACTTTACACTACTGCCTATCCTAGCTTTTAAAAGTTACTGCTTCCAGGACAGATTTGAATGTCAGGTTTCCCTGGAGTTTTTCTTTTCTAAGAAGCTGGAAGAAACATTCCTTTCTGTGAAGCTTTTGTTAGCTCTGTGCTCTTTGAGGCAAAGCCCTTGCAGTCAATTTCAATTCTTTCATATTTCACACAATGAAAATTATTCTTGGCCCTCACCTTACATTGCATATAGTATCTTTTTCATATAAGGAACTCTAAAATGTTTTAGCTTGAAAAAATATCTGATGGATACAGATACTACTTCAACAGTTTTACTGTTTACTGTAGGACCTCTTCAGAAAAGGTAACATTTGCTGAACTTCTGCAAGCACAGCTTTTAGACAAACATACATTAAAAAACCTGAGAGTATTGGGTTTGCATGGCAGGATTTTGGTAGTGGGAGAGCTACAGGGTTGGCTTCTGTGAGAAGCTTCTAGAAGCTTTTTCAGTGTCTGACAGAGCCAGCTCCAAGATAGACTCATTGTTGGCCAAGGTTGAGCCAATTAGTGATGGTAGTGGCATCTCTGTGTCCACAGGGAAAAAACTCCTGCATGACTGTCAATTGGGAAGCAAAAAGCATCCAAAATTGAAAACAGTCTCCAAACTGCCAATGATGATGAATTCCACATGAAGCCACAGGGAGAAATACCAAGTCTTTCCTGGAAGGAAAGATGGATAGTAAAAGAACCCTTAAAACTCTTAATATACACGTTTCTCTGTTGTATCCTTCCCGGAACTTTACAATACATCTTTGTAGGACAATCATTCTCAGACATAATTTATGTCATGAGATGAATGAACACAGATTTCATCAGAAAGGGTGAAAAGCAATGTCTTACTGCATAGTTGACCTTTATTTTGCTACTCTATAATTTTGTATTATTTTTTTTTTTACTTTGCACTTTTGCTCACAAATTAAAACCTTGAGGGTTATTACAGCTTTTAAAAACCTTTGTTCACCCTCTGTCACAAAACTTTACATTCTTCACCCATGCCAAATTAAGATTTTCCATTTGCTAAGCAGGCAATTATGGAATATGTGACTATATTTAAACATCATTGAGTTTTCTTCACCAGTGCAAAGTTTTCTACTCATTAGCTGCAAATCTTCCTAACCCTTTTATCATGATCTTACCAACTTTTTCATGTACTGTGATGTTTCTGAGAATGTAGAATGGTTCTCTTTTGAAACAGATTTAGAAAACACAAAATTTGGAAGCACAGAACCAGTGTATGTTCTTTACTTCAGTATTTATTCCACTGACATCACCTGGAATCTCCTTTATGAAATCTGCAGATTATTTAATCCTGTTTTAACCCTGTACTGCTTTACCTATGGTTCATCTGAAATTCTGTATCAGAGAGCAGACTTAATGCCCATCACCATTTGTTCGTGTATTTATGTCAGAAAGGTGTTCCAATGTACCTAGATAAGAAAGGCAGCTTCCTAATATTCATCAAAGAGAATTCTAGTGAATCTTATATCTGAATATTAACAGTATAGTTATACCACACTTGTATTATCTCACTTATCATATCTTGTAAATCACTGTGTAGCTCCTTAATCATAATCTAAACACTCAGCATTTTTCCAAATATAAAGCAGTGAATGTGTCCATAATGTGGAAATGAAGAAAAATATTTTATAGTATTCACTAAGTGAAAATTTTTAATGGATACAGAATTTTGGAACATGTAATGAGGAAAAAATAGTAAGTAGGAGAGAGAGTTCACATCTTAAGGTATCTTACTAGTTGTTGCTTCAGCAATAAGTAATATTTTTTGCTTTGTGAAATATGAAACAAAGAAGGGAAAAAGATATCTTGATGGGATGGGCTGTTTGATAGAGTACTGTATTTACTGTGAAGAATATTGAGAAACAGAGATATTTCTCTTTCAAAATTAAAGGCCAAAAATAAGTCATTAGAAGTTGCTAATGAGGAAAAAAGAGTTGACTGCATCTGCATAAAGGAAAGCTCCTGACTCATGGTCAAAGGTGTGTCAGCTGGTTATTTGCAGATAACTAGATACAACTGGAGAACCAGTGTTGACAGCAACACACCTAGGAGAGAAGGATCATTTTTGGCATGTACCCAGGGCTCATGATAATATCTCACAAGATGGTAGAAAAGTAGGAGCAGGAAAGAAGACCCTAAGATCAACTGGTCCTTCCATCTGCCATTGCATGATTTAGCGATTCTCAGTAGCTACTCTGCCTTGAATTTATCTTAAAAACCTCCAGTGTGAGATTTTCCACAACCTTGTGTTTAGCTCTTTACAGTGTTTTACCATCCTAGGACTTTGAAGGATTTTGATAATACCTATCTGATCATCCTTAGCTACAGTGTAAATCTGACAGAAGCCAAGCAAAGCCAATGCTCTCAGAGGGGTGTAAAACTGAGGCAAAAGAAGGATTATGTTTTAGAAGATTAAGAGGCTTTTACACAGTAACCTATCATACAGAATCTCTGAATAAAGGTATAGATCACTGTAACATGTAACAGCATGTTTCTATCTTGGTCAAAGGTGTGACAGCTGGTTATATACAGATACTAGATACACCTGGAGTACCAGTGCAATGTGTCTAGGAGAGCAGAAGCATTTTTGGCATGTACCCAGGGCTGGCTTCGCAGACCACAGTCCATCACACATCCACAGGTATTAGTACTTCATTTACTTAATTGAACAGAAGAATGGTGCAAACGTATGTACTTACGTATATAAAAGCTACAGGAATACTATTGACCACAATACTAACAAATCATTCAGTGTCTAGCTTACAAAGTATTAAAAAGTGGAATAGGTAATATATGGGCAAATAAATTAGCCTTTATTGAAAAGCTGACCTAGAGTTCAGACTTAATTATCAATTCCGTCTCAGAGATTTTTTATTTTGCTTTTCAGTAACAACAATTTAACTTTGAATTCCACAAGGACACTAAGAAATAACTGTGCAATTTCTAATGAACTTCTGTTGTGAAGATCTTGTAAACACTGTTCCTTTATTTCTGCAT
>VZTM01027484.1:29904-49115 GCA_013400555.1 Jacana jacana
ATAAATTTATTTTTACTAATCCTTTAGGGTTTAGACTCTTAAAAGAATCACTTCTAGTGCTCTAAAACTGAGGAAGTGTTATTTCTTAAATGGAAACCATATGCCTGAGACAGTGTTAAATAAGCAACTTCTTCATAGTCTATTATTCTACCATCCCTGTTCTTTAAGCACTTATTTATTGGCATGTAGTTTTCTTTCACAGAGACCTGTCTGGTTTCTTCTTATCACATTACATAACTTTCTGGTACAACACAGCCTAAATTTTTGTTCAGTTTAATTTATGCTCTACTGGAGTAAAATGAAGTTGCTCAGAAGTAAGATTTTATAATGTAAGTTCTGCCTCTGTGTTCCTCAGTGTAAAAGCTGATTTTAAAAATGGGGCTTACATTTTTTGTTCATCAGTCACATTTTTCAACTGGTTAATGGCTAGTCAAATGTGATTCTAGCCAGTTATTTTCTTTATCTTTCTGTTCCATGGGATCTCTTATTTCCAAAATTCCTTTTGTTGTTGTTGTTTATCTTTGCAAAATGATATTATGTTAAAACATTTTAGATTAAAGGAAATATTTACAGAGGACATATATAATCTATAAAAAATATTGTGTAACATCAATTGAGACCCTTATGAAACAGTAAGAAGGTGCGTCTTATGAAGACATTGGGACATACTTTAAATAGAGTGCTCAAGGTGTATAGAATTAGCCTGCAGCAAAAAGTCAAATGGTCTATAGGAATATCTTCTTGAACACTAATAAAAGGTACACAAAAAAATTGTCACTGATATCTTTGTCACCTACCTTATAGGATGAATTAACCTCAGATTTTTTGTTTATTGAATTATTGTGCATACAGTGTTCCTTGCAATGTAGAATGGGCAACTGTGCTCAGCCTCAGTGCTGGCTAGACATAGGAACAGGAAAAAGTAGCATCTCATCACCTTGTCTGCTCCATATGTGACTGTCCTTAGTAATTATAAGAAATTAACCCATGATTGCAAGTGATTCTTAACCTGACTTCTCAAGCAATGGTTACTTGGATAAATGATTGGGGACCTAAACGAAAGGTCTTAAAAGTAACTATAAAAAATTATTAATAACCTATCTAGGCTATTATCCTACCTACTATCAGAATAACATAATTCTGTTATTCTACTAAGTAAATACGCAGTATAAAATATTAAACTGTGATTGTTTTCCATNNNTATTAAACTGTGATTGTTTTCCATATTTATCCAATCTATAGAAAATTGCATGGTTGATACAATGTTTTTTATGGTAAATTTTATCCTAAAATATAAGTACCACAATGTGCTCTATTACTTTGTGCTCTATTTTAACAACTGAATTGCATTTAATTTCACCTTTAACTGCACAATGTGCTATTTTTATTACGCTTTTTAATTTATTGTATTTTCTGCAATTTATATTTTAATGTTACAGAATGTACTCCATAATTAATTCATTGTTGGGGGGAAGAGGTCTTCAGCAAAATTATAAAAAATGAAAATCTGCCAGATAGCTCTTTTTTCTTTCTAGACCCCAATCCGACAAAGCCTGAGATAAACTTAAGTTCATGTGTGTATCACCACACCACTTTCGAAAGGGTCTTAAGGTTTCTTTGGCATATCTTTGAGCATCCTAATTAGCTTTCATTTGCCAGTCTAAAAGGGCATTATTTTTTTAAAGTTTTTCTAACAAATTTGCCACCATGCGGAAGCAATGGGTGAGATTGTAAAGTTGAACAGGCTCATATATTGGGTCCTAAGGGTCACGAAATAGCATCCAGTAGCTTAAGTATTTCCTCTGATGTTTATCAAAATTGTACCTAATGACTAAATGTATGGAACACATAGGCAGTGAGGTTGGACTAAATGATCTCCAGAGGTCCCTTCCAACCCCATATCATCCTGTGATTCTGTCATTCTGTTTACAATCTTACTACAGGTGATCTGTGGCTATAACATACTGTATATTACATTCATTTATCAGTTTTGGTGAACACCATATAGACAGGGTATTGAAAGTCATTAGCAATGTGGGAGCAGAGCACCCCAATGCTGACTTTTTGAAATTATATTAAAACAATGAAATCTGATGCTCTGCAATGGTGAACTTTAAATTGTATTCATAGTTTATCAGAATATTCCTCTGAATTTGTTGTAATTACTGGGTTCGATTTAGAAGGAAACACATTTTATGAAGGCTTTTTGGATGAATGTATTTTAGTATCTTATGTATGTGTTTTTTAAGAGATGACTTTACCAAAAGACTGCTAATTTTATCCCTGACTGTAGCCAGCCAAATAGTATATAACGGAGTGCACACTTAATATGGATACTACTAAACCAAAAACATTTACATCCTAAGATTTCACTAACAAGAATGTTTCTCCCTGGAAAGAGTAGGCAGAGGTATATTACAAACTGTACCTCTGAAAAGGAATAGTAAAAGCTGGAGAATCCATACTGAATTCATTTTACTGCTTTCCAACCACCCGTTTCTTATCTTCAGTAACACATTTATGATTTTGATAAAAGAGATTTGTCATCTGCATTTTTCCAAACGACATTGCTTTTAAGTACGCATCCAGTAATGTTTCTTTAAAAGAGACTCATCTCATGTCTCTTCCTTGCTTAAAAATCTGAAATTTATTCTAGAAATCCATTTTATATTCATGTTGGGCTTGACATCCCATGGATATCTCTTTTTTTGCCTATATTATTTTATAAGAATACCTTCAGGAAAGCAATGTATCTATCTATATTCACCAGTTTCAACCAAGGTCATGGTCAACACCAGACAAAAATTAAGTAGAATATTACTTGTGTTCTATTTTGTCAAAGGAAAAAAAAAAATTATCAAGAATCTCTTTGTAGAGCTTCAAATAAAATTACAAAAGAGGCAAGTATGACTAATTTAAACTTTAGTAATTCTTGCCTTGTAATATTCTGCAAACTCTATTCCATAGATTGTAAAATATTTTTTAATATACTATTAAATATGTATTATCATATTGGGTAGGAGCCTCTATTGTGTTCTGTCTTTTTATAGACACCATCCATATTGTAAAAAATACATCAGTTTTCCCCAACTTTCTAAATAATACTACTTTTAGAGATTACTGTATTATATCTATTCAACAATTACTCCAAGGGACTTCAGAGTAAATGCATAGCATAAATTAATGATGCTGCTTCCAGTATTTGTTGACAGTGTTGTATATTTCCACTGAACTCAGGGAAGTAGAAGAAAATAAATTAAAAAAAACCCCAACCTTCTGAAAATACACAGCATTCCCTTGTGTTGGGAATAATCCAAAAAAGTATTGGAAAACTTGCCAAAGTATATAAACTGTGAGCATGAGTAATTAATACTTTACTTTTCTAAAAATAGTGTATATTTTTCACTTTCACAAATAAAAATCAGGTGTATACACTTGCATCCTTAACTGAGCAATTTCTGGATGACCCATTTGTGATTGGTAATAAAAATTAATATATATAAAACAACCTGAGAGTTTATTTGGCTTATTTTTGAGTCAGTAAAATGCAGGAGCAAAAATATTTGAAATACACATTATGACCTTGATCATTTACTGAAAGAGGTTGTCATCTTTCTCAGAATTTTGGATTAAGATGCAGATTTTCTTGGCAACAGTTGCTAAGTGAAAGACTGCATGACAGAATGGACTACCATAATTCATAAGAGATAAAAACTTTTTCACTTGCTTTCTTATCTTCTGCAATTTGGTTATTTGATTTATAATTGTTCATTTTGTTTAAAGGGCCAACCTGTAGCTACAGCTTCATAATAAACCTTTGTGTAAAAGTAGCAACGGCTATTTTACACTATGTATTTAATGAACAACTAAGAATTCTATTTGATCCTTACATGACCCATTATACCTTTCATATGATTATGACAACAAAACAGGTAACTAAATACCGCCTTTTTTTCCACCCATAAGATGGCCATGAAATGGGATACAGAGAAGATAGAGGCTACTCTGCACACACTAACTGTAATACCAGGCACATCAGGATTTCCTTCTGCTGTTTTCAAATTCTGTCAATTTCTAAAGTGAGAGGACTGTGCCTCAAGTATGGCTCAAAAGGTCACAGAATCCCCTCCAGGTACTGAAATGGCCCCTCCTGAATTTTACAGACACTAAAAACTTGTGGGGTTTATTGGGCGGTTTGAGGGCAGGGCTTGTTCTCAGGGGGACCTGGATGAGCTGGAGGAATGAGACAACAAGAATCCGATGAAGTTCAATTAAGACAAATGTGAAACCCTTCCCCAGGCAGGCAGAGCTCAAACAGTCTTCCAGGCTGGAGCAGCTCTGCAGGAAAGTCCCTGGGGCCTGGTGGAAGCAAGTGGTGGGTCGCCCGCAGTGCCCTGTCAGCACCAAGGGCAGCAGCATCATGGATGGCATGAACAGACGCATGGCCAGGATATTGAGGGGTGAATTAGACCCCTTGGCTCAGCACTTGTTAGAAGATCTCTACATATCACATCCATTAAGTTCAGTGAGGTCCCTAAGACAATCAGTACTGGAGCCTGGCAGCAGAGGCCACAGAAGCAGAGCTTGGCCAGCCTGAGTCAGGGATGGCTTCACAGGACCTCAAGAAGTCCCCCTGTCCGCAGCAAGGGGAAGGAGAAGATGAAGCCAAGCTCTTCAGAGAGGTCCATGGTACCTCAGCAGATGTGAGAAGGTTTTTGCTGAATATGAAGGGAAAAGAAAGGTAAGGTAAAGCCAAGCCTTGTAGGATTTGTGATTCCTGGAAATATTACTGCTTATAAAGTATATAAAGCATGTATTTGCAAAGAAAGTATATAATCTATAGAAAGGATATAAATAAATATAAAACACAGGCTTATATACTCCTAATATTGGATAGAATTTTCCTAAATATCTCTGAATTTTGGGAAACAGGTTGTTGTGGTGACATATAACACAAAGCAGCTGCTTCTTAATATGGCAAAGTGCTGACAGCATATTCTAAGGTTGAGCTCCAACATTTGTGATTGTTTTTTTCCTCAGAAACATCATTTAGCAAGGTGGCAGTTATTTAAATTTTTTTTTTCTTTTGCCTGTCATGTTGTTACTACTACAAATTTTCTTAGTTCAATAGGACATATTTTGGTTAAAAAAATTCTGATTGGAACATGTTGATCAGTCCAGATATAAATGTTCAGAATATGTCAACATATTGGGAACTGTTAAATTTTACAAAATGCCAGCAGGAACCAAAATGGCTCTTGATGTAGATATTTATGTATTGCATGTTATGAAAGCTGGTTTACCCAACAAACCACCCAGCCCAAGTTTAGAAAACTTAGAGCTTTCACTGCCACAATCCCTGGCATGTATCTTCCACTTTAGAGGCCTGATTCCTTCTGGATTTAGTTGCACTCCCAGACAATATAACAAAGATATGAAATTGAAAGAATCGGTCTGCAGAAACATGTAATTGTGGGGTCATCTCCAGAGAAACAGCCTTCTACTGAGGTTTCATATGACAAGGAAAGAAGATAACCAGAAATTATTCTGGTTAGGAAACTGAGATTTCAGCAAACCTGCAGCCATGGGATATGATGACAGCAATTTTGGGTATTGAAATGACACCAGGACTCATTTTTGTATCTATCCCGCTTTGCTTCAGTCTGAGTGAAAGGTTCTTAGTGCACACATTGAATTGTATGAGGCATCTGATACAGATTAAGAGTATGCAATGGAAAACAGTGTTCTCCTGTTAACAAGTATAATTTGAATTTCTGCATTTTATATTCTCTTTTAATGCATGTATAATTTGTGCTTTGTTTTGTTTTTGTTTTTTTTTCCTTAACATAATAAGGGTCAACTGGAGAAGGCAGAAAACACTTCTATTGCTGTGAATGCTGCTGCAGAATTTCTATTAATATTTCTTAAACTACTATAAATTACAAAACTTTGGTAATTACCAGTTACCAAATTGTACTAAATATCTAATGTGTATGCTAGATGGATCTGAAGGAAAAATATTTGTATAGTGTATTAATTGGATTGGAAGTCAGATAATGATGAAAAATCTTTCCAAATTTGACCTTCCAAGTCACTTTCAGATGAATTTTAGTCTCTAGAGAAAAGAAAATTAGATTTATTTTGCAGATTAAACAGTGTATTCAGAATATACACAAATCTCATATTTATTAGCAAAATGCATTTCAGAGAGATGAATACAGTAGAAACCTTGTTTTGCTTTTGTCCATTGAAAAAAGAAAGGGAAATACTACAGTATCCATAGGTTCACAGGGTTTTTTTCTTTGGAAGTTAGTTATTTTTTGTTTCGGTGTTTTTTTCCCATTCAGCAAATGCAGAATTTCACAAAATCACCAGAATAATGCTTGTACAGTAGATGGGTTTTAAAGTACAGCAATTCTTAATACAGGGGATGATCAAATATCAACACATCTCTCTTACAAACACAGCTCTACATTATGATAATCAATATTTGTCACAAAAATGGTATGATTACTTGGAGATGTTAAGACACTAACATGAGTTTTCATGGTGGTTTCAAATTGTGATTAAAATAGTAATTAACATGATCTACATAAAAATATTCTTTTTGTTTGTTTGTTTATTATAATAATAAAACTAAGCATGAAGAACCAATTCCCCTTGATATGTTATAGTGTGTTCTAACACTTTTATGCCTTATTATTTCTGAAAATTCTAACCCAGCATTACATAATGGCAATATTTATAGTCTTGTCCTCTGTTTCTTCATTCCTATGCCTGGAGAAGAAATAAAATATATCTTTCTTCTTTAATGAAGATTATCAATAAAAAAGAAAAAAAAAATGTTCTCCCTTTTCAATAATTAATATTTGGAACTATTAAAATTTTAGGCAGCCTAAAATGATTTCAGAAGTTACTTTTTTTCCAGGTATCAGTTTCAACACATACATTTTTCTCCTAGCATTTTGAGTTAACTCATTTCATACAGTTCACTCTCACTCAAAACACGAAAAGACTATTTTAAACACAATAAAGCCATCTCAGTTTTATAATCAGATTCAGCGTATAGTTTGCAATACACGTGTCAATGCTAGTTCTATTAATTTGTGTTCTCTCATAGAAAGCTTTTGTTGTCTTCTTTTAATCCTTGCAATTTACACCAAAAAACAAAAGAGAAAACATTTTATTCTATTTTCTCCTTATTTCTGTAAGTTTGCAGATTTTTAATATATTCAAAATATCTTAAATATAAGAAGATATAACCAAGTCTGACACAAAAGTAATAGTCAATAACAATGAGGTATGTAGGCTTCCATAATTAGACTGCCCCATGGAAATTAATCTCACAGTGATAATAAATATAGAAGGCAATATCTGCTCCCTTTGTTCAGTGACTTCAGCCCAACAGTAAAAGTTTTTATTGTGTAGAAATAATTTTAAACTGATCCATTTGGACTAATCCTGAAGTAAATACGAATGCTGCCTAAAAAGGACTAGGTTTCTCACAACAGAAAATACATCAAATGGGAAAAAAAAGAACTGACGGTTCTTTTGCACAGATCTCCCAAGGTAATCACATTTGCTTTCTATAACCTTTCCAAGTCCCACAGTGATATTGTCCCTATTTGTCCATCCAGAGTACAAGTACTTCACCAGGTTGTAGTAGTACTGAATAAATCAGCAAAGTGCTTAAAATACGAATGCAACTGCATGACAGTTTACATCTGTTCATGAAAGTACCTCTCAGACTTGAAAGCACACACGCTGATTAAACAGCATTAAACAGAAGCATGTTATTGGCTTCTCCCAGAACAGTAGTATCTGAGTACCACAGCAGACACAAAGCCTCAGTGTGTATCATTACCTTCTGGACTGAATGGAAATCAGTGTGTCTTAGTGGCAGGAAATTCTTTGGAGGGAACTGATTTGCAGCAAGGAATGTATAACCTAAAGATGGAGTAGAGAAGGGAATGGCTATGAGCTAAGGCTCTGAACAAATGCTGCTTCAGCAAGTAGCTGGATAATATAGCTGGGGACTGCATTACCTTTATTGCGGAAACCCTCTATGCTCCTGATGGGGATGGAGAAGATCTGATAGCTATTACTTTTACAGTTACTTTGAAGCTACTCAGAAAAAGATTGCTAGCTCAGCGCATATTGCAAGACACCCTCTGTTTTTCTAATGTCTTCATGATTTTATTGTCTAACATTTAATTTTCCTGGGGCCAGATTCTGCCGGCTCATTTGGAACTGTGATATCCCCCAGGCACAGTTACAGTGATTATGTTGATAAAGGTGGCAGTATCTCATCTGTGCTAAGAGCATTTTGCTCATACTGTAGTGTGCAGAGTTAAATGTATGAAGATCCAGACTTTCCAGTCCACAGTCCAGACTTTCAAAGTTCTCTCATTCAAAATAAATAAGAATCATTCAGATTGCATGTTGTAGAGAATCAAACCTTTTGGCCTTCCTTATGATAACATTTACACAGAACATTATTCATCAGAACATAGAACCAGATGGATCTCTTCACTTTTCAGCAGTATGAAGCGTGTCAGGGAACAGACAAAATTCTTTTTCAATCTGAAAATTAAATGGAGATATATTGAGGGAAAAACAGTGAGGGGCTTACTGAATGTTTTTATCTAACTTGGCTGAATGGTAAACAGGGAAAAGCTAATCCATTAAATTCTTCTCTCCAAAGATGAGGCTGTCAATTGAATTTTCAATTTAGAGTTATATTAATAGATTAATAGAAATTTTGTATAAGCTCTTGCAATTTCACATAATAACTTTTAAGAAGCATGTCTAATCAGAAATCCTTATATTCTTAATCAGTTTGGCATACAATGCAATGATTAAATTAAAAAAACAAACAAACAAACACACACCTCCAAAGCAGTCCCATAGTGCAATGAGACAAATATAAAAATGATTTTGAAAAAAAAATTATTATAAAATCATAGAATCATAGAATAATTCAGACTTAACGAGACTCAAGAGCTCTGTAGTCCAACCTCCTGTCCTGAGCAGATCAGCCCTAGGGTCAGACCAAGTTGCTCAGATCTTCAAAACCTCCAAGGATGGAGATGGCATGACCACTCTGGGCAACATTCTCCTGTGCTTGACTGTCCACACAGAGAAAAAAGTTTTTCAGATTATAACAATTTTCTCATGCACTCTCATCATGGTCCACCATCCTGTCCTTGCAGAAGTAATGAGAAAAAATGTATACTGAGAAGGCAAAGATGATTTAGAAATACCCAGGAGGGAGCAAGCCTATGCCACTTTTCAAGACGATGCAAAGAGGAAGGTCTGGGCACACCAGTGACTGTATCTAACCGTGGATGACTTCTGCAGGAGAGGGAGGGAAAGGTCCTTGTTATTGTTCATGCACAGACACTGGCTGTGATCTGACCATGTGAAAGGCAAAAGAGCAGCTTGACTGTAGTTGTGTTTCCCTAGCTTAGAATGAAAACACTTCTGCTTCTGTCTGGGAAACTAACTAACTCTATTTCTCACCTAATCTCTTTTTAATAAACCATCACCAGTATACTGAAAAGGCAGGTACTGTCAGGAAACACCTTCCTTATTAATATGTTCTGCAGGAGTGCCTTTGTGCCTTTAATGTGTAAGGCTTTAACTAATGCATGCTTTGTGTCTCTAGTAGGAGTTAAGGAATACGTGTTGTATGAATCAACCCTATATTCCACAGCAGAAAATTTTGCCAGATTTTTCTCAGGATGTTCAGTTCAGTTCAGTTCAGTTCACTGTGATGGTAGAGTGCTGCTGGCAAGGGACAGCTCAGTGGTGGGAACCATATCACAATACAGCAAGTTACTTCACTGCAAGAGTTTGTTGCATATACTGTGTTCATATATTTATATTCCCACAGATATCAGATTCACTTGAGATTTACGTCCTGTCTTCTGGGACACATTTGTAAGTGACAGTGTAGACTTCAGCAGTTTTGAATCTTGTGAGCTAGTATTGTTTTGTTGAAGACTACTTCCACAATGAGATAGGAATTAAGTTTTTTATGGTTTTTCTGTCCCCTTTTTCATAGAATCATAGAATCGTAGAATCATTTAGGTTGGAAGAGACCCTTGGGATCATCAAGTCCAACCATCAGCCCTACTCTACAAGTTCTCCCATACACCATATCCCTTAACACCACATCTAATCTACTCTTAAACACAGTCAGGGATGGGGACAACATTTTTGCCAACATTGTGTTAAAACTTACATTATTTCCAAAGGTACCAATTTTTACTCTCTGATTTTTTGCGATGAATGTAATATATTAACAGTTCATTATGAAAGATAGTCTTAGTAAAGTGAAATACCTTGGAGTTGGAAACTTCAAAAGTCTACCTTAACCTTCAAGACACATTCTTTCTCTTCTGATGTTATAAAGTCCTAAATAAAACAATGTACATCTGCCTTTTTCTTGCATTATTCTATGTGAGAGAACAGTGGTGTTTTTGCTCTACATTCCATGATTTTGCAAGCAGACCTTATGTGTCTAACAAAAAAATTAAATTTATGAAATAAGAAAGCAATCTAATAATCTACAGAACAATCAATGTTCTTCTTGTATACAGCTGCCACAGCTTCAATGAAATTTAGCACATTTATTTTAAAATAATTTGCTAAGGACAGGTCTTCTAATCAGAAGATTCTCCCTCGATCATGGAAGATCATGTTAGAGATCATTTAGGCAATATCAACACCCACAGATCCATGGGCCCTGATAGGGTGCACCTGGAACTGGCAGATGTTATTGAGAAGCTGCTCTATATCATCTTTGAAAGTCATGGAAAATAGGAGAGGTGCCTGAGCACTGGACGAAATGTAACATCATGTCATTCTTCAAAAAGGGCAAGAAGAAGGATCCAGGAAACTACAGGCTGGTCAGCCTCACCTCCATTACTGGAAAGGCTATGGAACAGCTCATACTGGATGTCACCTCTAAGCCTGTAGAAGGGAAAAAGAAATGTCATCAGGAGTGGTCAGCATGGATTCACCAAGGGGAAATCATGCTTGACCAATCCGATAGCCTTCTACTATCTGAGTAACTGGATGGGTAGATGAGGGGAGAGCAGTGGATGTTGTCTACCTTGACTTCAGTAAGGCTTTTGACACTGTCTTCCATAACATCCCCATAGGTAGTGTTAGGAAGTATGGGTTAGATGAGAGGACAGTGAAGTGGATTGAGAACTGGTTGAGTGGCAGAAAGACAGAGGGTTATGATCAGCAATGCAGAGTCCAGCTAGAGGCCTGTAACCAGTGGTGTTCCACCAGGATCAGTACTGGGTCTGGTCTTGTTCAACAAATTCAACAATTTGGCTGAGGGGATAGGGTGTTCCCTCAGCAAATTTGCTGATGATACAAAACTGGGAGGAAAGGCTGACACACCAGAAGGCTCTTCTGCCATTCAGCAGGACCTGGAAAAGCTGGAGTGTTGGGCAGAGAGGAACCTGATGATATTTAACAAGGGCAAATACAGGGTGCTGCACCTGGGGAGGAATAACTCCATGTAACAGTACAGGTCAGGGGATGACCTGGTGAAAAGCAGCTCTGTGGACTCCTGGTGGACAGCAATTTGACCATGAGCCAGCAGTATGCCCTTTTGATCAAGGCCAAGGGTCTTCTGGGGTGTACTAGAAAGAACATGTCCAGCAGGTTGAGGACTCCCTCTCTACTCTGCTCCGGTGAGGCTACAACTGGAGTACTGTGTCCAGTTCTGGGCCCTCCAGCTCCAGAACAGGGAACCACTGGAAAGAGTACAACGGAGGGCTATGAGGATGATCAAGGGGATGGAGCACCTCTTTTATCTAGAAAGATTGAAAAACCTGGCTCCATTTACTGTTTAGTTGGAGAAGAGAGGACTGAGAGGGGACCTTATCAATGCTTACACATATCTAAAGGGTGGGTATTAAGATGATGTCACTTGGCTTCTGGGTCATTTAGATAAATATGCTAAAACATAAATATGGTGAAAAATGCTTTATTAAAACAGAGAAAATTTCAAACCCAGAATTTTTTGTGAACAACTTAAGTTGATTTAAAAAAAAACACAATCACTTAGTGACGGTACTCAATTATTTGCCATTGTTGATTGAAAAAAAATATATTTCAGTGACAAAGTATCTATCATGTTTCACATGTAATGTTTGTTTCATTGTACAACAAAATTTTAGTCCTGTAAAGCATGTAAAAAAGTTCTTCATGAGTCTGAAATTGCAGAAAAAAGCACAATTTTGGGTTATTCTGTATTTATTCTTCTTTTTATGTCTTTGCATCTTTGATTGTTCAACTGTATATCACTGCACATATTTTCACAGATATATGAATATAATATTTTCTGTGAGAAATTTTGCTAAATTTTAAATAGTCAGCAGATCTACCAAAAGAAAGATGCCTTTACAAAGGAGTCTATTGATCTTTTATGATACACTGTTAGGTGGTCTAACACAATGCCAGATACCACATCATAGCTGTCCAATAAAGAAAAAAAATAACCTGAGAGTAATCTAGTTTTTAAATAACTAATTACCTTCCAGCATTCAAAAGTACCTTAGAGAAAAACATTCATCTGATAAGAAATTCTTATCCTGAACTCTTTAGGGAAGAGATCTATAAAGAAATTAGGAGGTCTTATTACGTGGAAATATAAAGTTTTTTTGAAGTAGCGTCACTTTTAATTTGGGAGAGATGAAGGGAGAGGTTAATAACAAACCTGGTTAATAACATTTTATCAAAAATAGACGTCTCTGGATGAAGTCAGTTTCACACAGAATAAACAGAAGTACAAGATTTTTTTATGGTCCTGTATTTTTTTTCTTGTAATGACAGTCAAACATTGTCATAGTTTTCTGACTTATCACAGAAAAAGTGAGATTACTATGAGTTTGTGGAACTGAAATGGTTCGATGATTTTAATGAATAAAACAAAAAGGTCTGGATGAAGGAGACTGATTTTACACTGCTTGGATTTTCAAGGTTTTTCTGCCAGCAAGGTCCCTCATCAAATATTTTTGAAACTCTTACAATGTCAAGCAGCAGGAAGATGGATAAGAAGATAAGATCCATTAAAAATAGAATCAAACAGAAGACCATTTTTCACAATGCAAGGTGATAACAGCTGATATCTGTGGTTTGAAGCATATTCATAAATTGAAATAGAGCATAAATGGTGTAGTGACAGGCTGAGGGATACAGCTGCCTCTTGTCCATGTGTAGGTTTGACCAGTAATGAAGCTGAGTATGTATCCTAGACCTACACACACACACAGATGAAATAGACACAATACAGTCATTTAAAGTACTGAATATGAGACTGACTCTTTAGCCTGGAAAAGACACATCTGAGACAAGAATAACAGGATTATGAAATGAAACATGAAGTGTTCTGTCTTTCCAGTTCGAAGAAAATTAGTGGTTTCACCATAGGTATGAGAAGACAGTTCTCTACACTCTGGTTAAATGTAGCACCTCTATCTAAGGTAAAGGTATACATGGATACCAAAAACAAGTGGTAAACTCAGAGAAGATAAATTTAATTAATTCCATTAAATACTAGGACTCTGTTAAGTAATGTTAAGAGCATGGCCACCCCCTTCAGCCACCTGAGCCCTTCTGCCTTGCCACTGAAGCCCAAGCTCAAAGACCCAGGGTCTCTGCCCAGGCTGAGATACACAGTTGCCACTTGCCCACTTGCAGGTTTAACTGGTAATGAAACTGAGTATGCATCCTAGACCTACAGATACGCACCCAGAGACACCCAGAGGACACCAACATGACCAGCTTTGCCTTCAGCAGCACTTGCAAGTAGGAGCCATATCATACACAAGCACAGACAACCACGTCCTCTTCTCTGGGGCTGGCACAGAGAGGAGGTCACTATTGCAGGCACATACACGATACTCTTGGGTTTCACAAGCATATGCACGTGAAGGTCTCCTGAGTCCAGGCTGATCTTCCTTCAAGTGGCACCCATAGTTTCTCGATAGCTCATCAGTGTGACCGTGAATGATGAGGCTTGTTTCTTGTCAGTGGCTCCAGACTTGTTTTCTCAGGTCTATGTCTTTGTATAGTTTGTTTCTGGTTTCCCTCTTTTTCCCAAATGACAAAGTCTTGGATCAGAACATAAACATTCTCACATCCTCACAGGTCCACATCAATCAGTGTGACTGACCAGGTTTTGTTCTGCCTCTCTAATGATTTGTCTCATCTTTATGTCCCTGGCATGTCCTTGTTTATGACTTTTTTCCTTTCTTATTGTCTTTTTTTTTTCTTTTCTTTTTTTTTTAATGGAAAAGGGTCTTGATCTCATGCTCTTAAAGGAAAGATGTCTGCACTCTCCTTCCACATAACCTTACACAGTCCTCTTGGCTCAGGAATCTGAGGGGTCCACCAGTCAAACAACACAGTACTCACAATTATCTTGTAGCTTCATAAAACATCAGCTTTGGTCACTGTGGAAGACAATCCAAAAGAAGATGTAAATTTTATTTTGACCCAATGTGGACATTTTTATGACCACCTTATAGCAACAAATTAAATCAGTGTTCTTAGTCAGATTGTGGGACAATGGAATCCACTGCCTTTTCTGTCTGATCTGAGCCAGATGCCTTGAGCCAACATAGGAAATAATTTATCCTGTGGTTTAAAGCTTGATTTTTGTGCTGGTGTAAACTGTTATTTCCCTTTGTTCAGTCAAAAATGTGAAGTGCCATTTCTTGGCTCATCTTTAAAATCTGTTCAAGAAAGCTGGTGTCTAAGTCTCTCTCTGATGCCAGTAGTTTGATGTTTACTTTTTAGAGAGTATTTTTCTTCCATGCCCTCTCCCAGTTTATTTCTTCTGTTATGTAAACAAACTATAGGAAACTAATTTTTAAAAAGTCATCTGAATAAATTCTGCATTTGAAAATTAAATGCCATGAGTACAAATCCCTGAGTAACTAACGAAGAGAGATGAATACTAAGTTTTCATTAAAAAAAAATAATGAATGGTGTTATTACTAGATAATAATTCTGATACGAACAAAATCTCTCCCCCATTCTATACAACTCCAGCAAGTGAGGAACGTGCCTAGCTCTATAGTAGACGTTTTCTAGACTGTTACCAAGTATGTCACTCAAGAAACTATAATGTAAGCTGTCATTTATACTGTAGTAATTGCTCAAAAAGTTGGAATGGTTTACAGTATTATAAGTTCTATACATTAAGCCTTTAAGGTAAATAATGGCCATAACTAAACATTCCACCGAAAAATAGGCTACACTTCCCAAACTGAGAGACACCATCATCACCTGCAAATAAATTGGACCAATTCTTTGATAAATCCAATCCACATGGTAGAAGAATTATAAATTTGTGAATGATGAAAGAGGATAAACTGGATATTCTGAAAAGGATATCTGAGGCCTGTGGAGCACTGAAGGACGCTATTATCTACATGGTAGTCTGTTTAAGGTTAAATCCTTTTCTGGGTATTTTCAATCTTCCTTCCATTAAGCTTTGTTGTCATAGTTCCACTACCATTTCCCAAGAGTCTACATGAATTTGGGCTAGACAGAGCCAAATAATTTAGAGTCTTCAAAATTAGTTCATTGAGAGAAAGAAGTGTATTTTTGGTAAATATCGTGCGTAAATATGGTTGGAATTCTAGTTATCCCTAGATTTTAGCTATCCTGTTTTTTTTTTCCTAAGGTGCTGGTACGAAGCATCAGCATATTTATGATCAATATTGGATAAAATAACATAAAACAGAGGATCTAGAAAAGTAAGTGGAAAATGTAATTTATTATTTTGCCAAACAAATAATCAGATATGAAATTCAAAGAAAAAACAAATATTTTGGTGTTTCAAACAAAGACAATAACATGAAAAAACTAAAAATGGCTGAAGATAAAATGAAAATGAACTTTTAATTTTTCATGTGTAATGTATTATTTGAAAAAAAAAAAAATCTCTGCCAAAATTGACGGTATTCTTTTCACATCAGAAGGGAAGGAATATGCTTTTGTACAAACAATATTCAAAGGGCTGGCAATATATATTCAGTTTTGCATTCACGTACACTATGTACTCTAGCAAATCCTTTTCTTTACCTTTATTCCTTCTCATGATAACAGCATGTTGCACATCTTTTTTGGTAGATTATACAAAATCTTGTTACATTTTTCACATACAAAAATAAATTGAAGAAACATGAATGTTTAAGGCAAGAATATCCTCTATTTTACTCAAATTTCCTTGGGAAATAGTACCAGGAAGCAGAGAACATTTATACTTATTTCACAGGTTTGTTTTTTTTCTTTCCCAGTCTCTTCTAATAAAATAAAATAATACTAAAAAAAACCCCCAAACAACAAAAATCCCACAACTTGTTTGATTTCAACTTGTCAACTTTTTGATTTCTTCAAGAACATGCAATTGCTCATTGATATGCAGTGTCATCTCTTAATGAGCAAAATGTGGGATATAGTGTAGACCTACACAAGTTTTAGCTATGCTTCACCAAGCAGATAGAAAAATCATCCACCTGGCAACAAAAGTGGAATGTTTTTGCCCTAAATGAGCTAGTAGGATTGTCACAGAATTTGTTACAAATAAGTTAATTTGATTTTTAGCCTGTTTTCATAAAAGAAACAAGACTCAAAGAATCAGTGGCTGTCTGGGCACATATCCTTGCTTGTCTGTTTGTCCCCAGAAATACTATTAATTTTTGAATCCTACAAATTAGACAAAAATGTAAAGGTCTTGAAATGGCTTACTAGAGGCTTCAAAGAGAGAGATCCTGCCAATCTTTTACCATAAAGGCTACCAGAGAATCAAGGCATACCTAGAAATCTAGTAAGTCAAGCATTATTTACTTGATACTAAATGAGATAAACAGGCTATTGCTAAAGACAAAACAATTGTTCAGGTAATTTGTTAATGAAAGTGCAGTTCTTACCCTGTCTTTGAAAATGCCATCCATCTTCAGGTTATATTATTTTAAAGTTGTATTGATTTGAAAATAATTAATTTGAAAATTTCACATGAAACCTAGGAAACATCTCCTAAATGAAAAAAAGGAATCTTTAAAAGATAACATTGCCATTAATTAAGTCTAATAATTAGAGACTCATTTAAAAAATAATAATGGAAAGCTAATACAGTTCTCCCTTGAGACAAAAATAGTTCATTGGAACTTTATAAATTCTCTTGCCTTAGTTAGCTGTTTCTATTATTCACAAAAAGTAAATTAGCATCTTAGAAACCTTACTATTACTATTACATAAAAAAAAAAATCATTATATTCCAAACATTATTTTTTTTCAAATTAGTTCTGTGAAGGGGATTGTCATATTTTTTCATCATTATAGGTTTTGAAAGAAAATACTGTATTATTTTTGTGGTTTAGATACCATTACTGTCCTTACATTTCTATCCATTTAAAAGTTTCTATATTTCTTTATAGATGACAGGTATTAGTCTCACAATTATGCCAATTTAACTTCATTCCCAGTGTTTCATCTTCCATATTGGTTAACTCAGTTACAAAACATAATTCTATTCTCCCCCTTGAACAGCTGGAATTATCTTCAAATCCTCTTCTCACCTGGACTGTAATTCTGTCTATGACTAAGAAATGCCAAGCTATTTTATACACACTGCTCTCTGCTAACTAAAAGTGGCAAAAATTGGTTTGAAACACTCTCAAAATAAAAGGAAAAGACCAGTATTTCTTAGGTGACAGGTCACTAGCTGGGGTATTTGATTGAAGACTAATATCTCTTACACACAAATGCTGCAAGAATCAGAGGAACAGGGATGTGGGGGGAATGCTGGACACTTAACCAGTGAAAAACAATGCTTTCTCACTGATCCATTCCCAGAAAGGGCTGGATTAGCCCATCCAAGGAGAAGGTTCCCTTCTCACAGATGAAGCAGGAGATAAACTCTCCACCTGAACATCTGATATCTGTGAGGTGTGACTTACAGGTTATGGGACTTATGCAAGGGATGAACTCACTATGATGTTGTGGAGATGTGTGGGACTTATTATTGGACATTCAGAAAAAGGACCAAGGTGGGATCTTGATTGTTTGGCAGGAATAAAGGTGGGAAAATAGCAATATAAGGGGTCAACCTGTGAGCAGGTTGCAGATCAGTATGCTTGCTCTATACCTGTCATATGATTAACCCCTGCACCTTGGTCACTGAAGTCTGTCCTATATTCTCACTAAATCCTATCTCTGCCATCCGTGGGGCTTCACTCTCTGAGTGTGTGTTCATGAGTGGGTATGGGTACATGCTAGCAAACCTCAGGAAACCTGAAGCCAACAAGTTGAAGTCTGAGAGCCAGCAGCTGGAGCAGAGCTTGAGCTGATGACCATCAGAGGCTGTAGATCCAGTGAGAAGAGGGCATCTTGGACTAGCTATTGGAGAGACCTCTAGTGAACATATATACCTACAAGCACACTCATAGACACATATGTAATATTTTCACTTGCAGATTAAAATTCTCACAAGCTCAAGAACAGGCACTGGATGGGCTTTCGGTGCTGTTCATGTTCATCTGAGTACTGTGTGTTGAGCTAGATGCTGTGAAAGGCACTATTTTCTGCCTGAATGGATCTGTGTGTCTGGTCATGCATAGATATATATACTGCATATGAATGTGTGAGCCTACTGGGAGCATGCACTCACAGAATCATAGAACGGTTTGGGTTGGGGAGGACCTTAAAGATCATATAGTTCTAACTCCCTTTCCACAGACAGCGACTCTTCCCACTAGACCATGTTGCTCAAGGCCCCATCCAGCCTAGTCTTGAATACTTCCAGAGAAAGGGCAACCACAACTTCTATGCCAATCTGTTCCAGTGCCTCATCACCCTTATAGAAACAAAGTTCTTCCTAATATCTGATCTAAATCTCACCTTCTTCATTTTAAAACTGTAACGCCTCATCCTACCACTACACTCCTTGATAAAGAGTCCCTCCCCATTTCTCCTGTAGGCCCTCCTTAGGTACTGAAAGTTTTCCTTGGGTCTTCTCTTCTCCAGGCTGAACAAGCCCAACTTTCTCAGTCTGTCTTTATAGGAGAGGTGGTCCAGCCCTCTGATCATCTTCATGGCCCTCCTCTGGACCCATTCTAACAGGTCTATGTCCTTACCGTGCTGAGGACTTCAGAGTATTCCAGGTGGGGTATCAC
>VZTM01027485.1:388-22901 GCA_013400555.1 Jacana jacana
TTAATGTGTCATATGATACCAGTGTTAATTTATAACTATGTGTAATATGGAACTACCTCTTGCTTTCATTTGGCAAATAGTCATTCTGAGACATGTATTTTCTACACTATATTATATTTAAAAGGCAAGAAACATTGATAATATACGTTTCTCTCAATTGACAAAGAATTAGTGCTGTAGAGGTGATGACTTTATGAGCATTACCGAGACATACAGTCACAAAAACAGGCCCAATGATGCCCATACGTTGCTGTCTTGAAACATAACTCTAACCCAAAATATTTACTCCACACCTTCATTACTTTTCAGAATAATGTTAATCTCATTAATAAATACAGAATCATAGAATCATATAGGTTGGAAGAGACCCTTGGGATCATCAAGTCCAACCATCAGCCCTACTCTACAAAGTTCTCCCCTACACCAGATCCTCCAACAGCACATCTCATCTACTCTGATGATCTACATACAGGGATGGCGAGCCAACCACCCCTCTGGGCAGCCTATTCTGGTGTCTGATCACTTTTTCTGGGAAGAATTCTTTCTTAATTTTCACTCTAAACTTACCCTGCTGCAGTTTGCAGCCATTCCCTCTCATTCTATCAAAGATCATGGCCCTTCAATAAAAAGAAAGACTATATTATTTTAAGATCTTGCACGTTATTCATTAATAATGAAGATCCAGCCACTGAGTTTTCCAGTGCAAAACATTATGCTGCAAACAGCAAGACACTGTTAAGTTTATTACATAGAGTGAATTTCCTTTAGTGACAATTATGGGATTATTTTTACAAGCTGTTCTTTTTTACTTTCCCCAGATTCTATCAAATGGCAAAAATTCACTGCCCAAATAATATCAGAAATTAACTCTGTGACTAAAAAACAAACCAACAAAACCTTCTGCAACAAATAAGAAAACGGAAATGACTCTGTGACTCGGTGATTCGCATGAACAGTGTCTGCCTTCACTTTACCTTTGCTCTACCTTCAGCTACAGACTGCTTTTTAGAAATTTTCAGCAGGACCATCTCGTGGCATGTAAGAACTGACACAGAGCTGCAGTGCATGAGATCACTATGCATTGATCACAGTATCTGCTTGAGCCATGTGGTAGATCCTCTTATCTACAGAAAGCCTAGATGGTGCATTCCTCACTAAACTGAAAAATAAACAAAATGTGTGTCTGTTGTGTACAGAATTGTGTAAACAGATGGAGAGAAAACGGAGACAATAAAATTAGGCTGATGTGACATACTGACAATACTGACCAACCAATAGTCTGTTAAAAGAAAATAACATCTGCCCAAATAAACAAAGAAGTTAACACAGTCTTCTCATGAAAGCAGTCTAATACATCCACAAAAAAGCAGTAACTTATACCACTCTTGCCTGTGATTTCTGACCATTTCATTAATTAGATAACCTTAAAATTTTTATTGTATTTAACTTAAGGTTTTAATATTCAAAATATAGACTTTGTACATCTACATTCAAATTCCCTAATTGCTGATTCTTCTTATGGTAAAAAAGTGTGCAGTGAGTGGTTAATATGCAGTTTTCTGGCTTGTGTGCACTCACTGAAGCTCTCTGTTGTGGCACCTGCGCTTCCCTGGCAGCTCCCACTTGACTTACGTAAGCAGCTAAAGATGCAAGAGGGAAGCAATATTTTCATGCACTTACAGATACCACCTACAATGTCATTTACATTTTACAAGCCATTCTAATGTTTAAAAATTCCATTTTAAAATAAAATAAAAAGAAAACTACTCTTTTAACTAAGAGGTTTCAAAGAGGTTTTTAAAAGACCTGTAAGAAGAAATACTGAATGGCCTGAGTCATTGGTCTACTTTCTCATACTATAAATGAGGCTACAAAGCTGCAAGATAGCAGTGACAATCACAGAATCACAGAATCATTACGGTTGGAAAGGACCAATAAGTAAAGGTAAATTAAATCTCTTAAGCCTTGGCAAATACTTGCCAAATCTGTGACTCGGGTACCTCTGTATAAAGGTAATTCAATATTACCACTGGCACTCCAGTAAAAATTGCATCTGAAGAGCTGGGTTCAAGCAGAGTAGAAATTCTTTGATTTACATCAGCTGAGTATTCTACCTCTGTGTTACTTTCATCTTAAATTCACTGCTTGGGTGCTATTCAGGGTTTGATTCATAGTATTTCAGCCACAAAGCTGACACACAGAAAAAAATTGAAAATACACTGCTTAAATAGCTTCAGTTCTTCCTCTGTTAGGCACCAGTACAGAACGTCTTCTCACTGCTGGCGTTAGAATGTACCAGAAAACTAGTCTGCACCCTCCCAAAACCAAAGGTGTGGGCTTGCTCTGAATTAAAGTGCTGTCAAAAAGCAGAAGTGAATATTAAAAAGAGCATAAATTACATAATGCTCATGTAGTTGCTAATGTAATGCACTTTCCTCTCTCACCAATCTGGATCTGGTTTAGAGGAGCAGTGACTGGAAGTTGTTGGTATCTGGTGGCCAATACATGATCGCTGTCATGTTCCCATTGGGAAAGAGCCTGTATGCCAAAAAAACATTATTCAAAATTACACCTTGTTGTTTTACATGCCATTATTCTGCCATAAGCAGCGCAACAGCTGTCAGCCTTATTAATACACAGGCCCGAGGTGCTCAGGGAAATGTACCTCCCATCTGGAGAACAGAATGCTTTAGCCTTAGTAAGGCTGCAAGAGGGACACCCCTGGAAACCGAAAGGCTCTGCGTCTCAGACCCTTTAAAATCTGCTTTACTGCCTCTGTCCTTCTCAAGAATGAGCTTAAACACTCCTTTGTCAGGTCTCTGTGTCACAGATCAATTTTCCAGACATTTTAACCTGTATTTCCCATCTGTAAGTAACTTTTTCTCATAGGTCTGTAACAAATGGGCTGTTTAAAGCATAAAAAAATTGAAACATACAGAAACCTACTTGTGCATTCCTCCACGGGTCAAATCTTTACATGCTCGGCTTTATCTGACATTAGTATTTTCTTGCACGCTGTGTGACTGCTCTGCTCCTGCCAGGGCAACGGTGTCTGACCAACCTCCCACCTCCTGCTCCTGAGCACCTCTCCATCAGCAGCTGCCACCCTTCCTCTAGAAAGGACTTTGTATAGTTAATTATCTTTTTCATCTCCACACTCTAACTCTGAGAACTTTGTAACTTTTGGTATGTGATTGCCAAAAGCATCACCTCAGTGGTCCAGCCATTGTTCCCTTGGAGTTTACTGAGATCTCTCATCTCTGGCCATTGTTTAGTTTCCTGTCTGCTCTTCCCACCAGCTCCTTTGAATTTAACCCCTCGTGCTCAGAGAAAATTGCATGGAACACATTAGAATCATAGAATCATAGAATCATNGCCCTCCTCTGTACTTGCTCCAGCACCTCGATATCTCTCTTGTGCTGAGGTGCCCAGAACTGGAGTGGAATATTAAGTGGAATACAATTACACACACACACACACACACACAAAATAACGGAGTAATCTTCTCCTTATGCTCCATAAATGTTTGTAAGGACTAAATTAATTATGTAAATTGTGTTGTTCAGAAAAGTAACCAGCAGAACGTGAGATGCAGGAGGGAAGCTGTGTGCATGAATCGTTCATCCCATGGTCCTCAGGAGGTGGCCACTCTGGGGGCTGACAAGCTGCTGAGAAACAGGACACCTGGCAGGTTCACAGACAGGAGTCCTGCCAGGCCTTTTCCCAGCCCGAAAAGGCTGCAACCCCCTGATACAGACCATCATTAATTACAAAATGGCAAATGCCATAATACTTACACTGTCATTACTTCCTTTGTTGTCCTCGTATTTTGTCTCTATGTGAATGGAGAATTTAGGCAAAAATGAACACTGCAACAAAAGAAAAAATATGTTTGACATAAAACTATGCCCTGCTTCATCAGCTGACATATTCAGTACATCCTGGATGCTATCAGCTTTCTTACTTTTTTCAGATTACTTCATGAAAAAGAGCAAATGTACACAGAAAATACGAGCAAAGGCTTTTATGTTTCTGGAGGGATGCAGACATTCTATCTAAATGTTGAATGCTATAATGAAGGTATAAATAAATCACTGTAAGTACCCTGGAATAAACGGACACAATAGTTGTCATGTCGTTTTGCGTAAAAGTACAAATATCACAAATGTCTTGTTATAAATTTATTTCACTAAGATCTTGAAATCGGCTAGATATTCATCATCATAGATTAGTCTTTCCTCCATATGAAATAATCCAAGGAGACTTCAGTAGCTGCAGGTATGAACCAAATGGACAACACCACTTGCATGTTCGAGGGCTTTTTAAAATTTTCAGTGAGAAATGAATTTTAGCATAATTTCCTATTGACAAAATTAAGATGGATTATGAGCTGCTGTCAAATTCCTTTATACTAAACTCAAATTTTTAGATAATAATGCAAGAAAATTAAGAATGCACAAATGTTTTTCTATAAAATATAATATTTCTGTATTTTACATGGGAATAAATTCTTTTTTTGTGTGTGGATTGCTTAATTCAGTTGTCTTATCGAGACTAGAATTTATAATATTAGGCAACATAATACTAGTGGAAAAAATATTTCAAATATATTTTCTTTAGCAGTTCACAGTTCTTTCAAATCAGCTTTTCAGACAGGCAGATGAGTAGCTGTCTGACAGCCTCTGAAGGATGTTCCTTTTCGTTTCTGTTAGTCATCAAGTCCTTGCTTGCACTAACTACCAGTGAAACCACAGCACCAGTTCCTTGTGTGATGCCTCACTAACACCCTCTGGCAAAGTACCTTTGTAAAGACTGTGGGTATTTCCTGTGCAGTACGTACAGGTTATACAACAAGGATTTTATGATGCCTCAGTGTTCTCATTGCGGTCGGTCCAAGTTTGGACTTGATAAAATTCAGAGAGTTCTTCCAAGAGAGAGGCTGATGACTAAGAAAAGACGTGATTTAGAAGGCCAGCTGCAGTGCAACAAAACTGAAATGAGAAGCCAGCTCCTTTGAGACTGCAGAAAGTATTTCCCGATTCCATGGATATCGCCCCAGAAGTCACTGTTCAGTCTTCTGCTGGCCACAGGATATCTAGTGTTCATCCTATCTACAATCAATCCCTGTTGAAAAAACGGGATTTTTTTTAATTTTTTTTTTTGCCAGAATATGGTTCTGGTGCCCTAGGAAGCTTCTGGCCAAACTGTCTCCCAGTGACATAATAAATGCTCCCGTGTAACATGTTGATGCTGCAGATGCCCAAACTGCATAGACTTCTCCTCAGATCTTATAAACATTTTGCCTTTTATCGCAGATTTCTGTGGAGCAGCACATTTATGCGTTTCAGTCCAATCTGAACTGTGACTAGCTCTCGGCTATGCAATGTCTTGAGAGGGAACGTGGGAGGCAAACGAAGGAAAGTGAGTGCAGGATGGGGTGAGTTCAGTGAGACCTGCTGGCTCCTATTGCCTGGATTCTGTGGGCAATTAAACATTTCCTACGTATACATCCCAGTAAGTGCCCGTTGAACACATACAATATTTATAAGCAGTCTGTCAGAATCAGGGATCTCGTAACACAAATTAACACCAAAGAAATCCCGATATTCTCCTAATTGAGGTTTTCCCACATATCTCAGTATGTTGCTCCTACTTTGGCAGACATACAAAGGCATCTGCAAACAGCAGTGTTACCAAACAGTAGGCACTACAGAGAAAGTGTACAAAAATAGCCAAGGTTTGTCTTAAGTTTCTAATTTGTATCTCCTAAATTAACCATAGGGTGGAAAGAACATCCTTGAACTGTATTTACTGCAAGAAGAGATTAATAAAACAGAATTCTATAGTCGAAGTCTATATTCAAATGTTTCTAGAGCAAGACAAGTTATCAATGGGATATTACAAAAACCAAGGAATGACCCAGGAGGCACAAGCACACCAGTGTGTCCTAAACCAATGTTTGATGTCACTCAGAGGATTCATACTCAAACAGCACAAACCAACATTCTAGTTGTTTTCCACGTTTGCAGGAGAACAGTGTTGAAAAGTAAATTACTACTGGAGGTGGATTATGAAAAGAAGATTAAAAAAAAAAAAANCATTTGCAGGAGAACAGTGTTGAATCTCAATTGATCTCAAATTGAATCTGAATTGATCTCAAAAAGGTAGGGTAGTANACATCCTCTATTGCAGTTTCTAGAGCATTAGGAAAATAATTACATTGGTGCCAGGGTGGTAAAAACACAGGTTATTGATCTCAAAAAGGTAGGGTAGTATACGGCAGCCTTGTGTTTTACAAAGATGTGTAATTTCAGGGATCCCAGTCCAGGTGTGCAGAGCTGACAACAGCCCAGCCCTCTGAGAAAGCAGCCCCGAGGGACCAGGAAGACCCTGCCAAGGAGTAGTTAGCTTATCAGGTGTTCCTGGTACTGCACTGGTCTGGATAACAGCTTTTGGAATAATGTTCACTGAAAATGGTACAGATGTATGCCATACTATTTACCATATACTAATCAGGTATTAGGAAACAGTTGGCTAGCATACTGTGTGTCTGCATATTTCAAGATTACTGCTCTAGGCCATGTTTCACTCACATGTTAGTGTATGTTAAGTATCTGCCCTCTTCATTTGAGAATCAAAATTAAATATTCTTTGTTACATAATTAAATAAAATCAACACTCCCTAAACAAAATCTAGCCATTGATAAAAACAGAATGACATTAATAATGATCTATCACTAGTGGAAGAGTCACCAAGCCTATAAGGCTTGAGCAGATGGAGTATCTTGGTCAGACCTTTGTGAGTTTACAAACTTTTAAGCTTACAGTCTGAGTCTAGTGGTTTGTTGGAAACTTCAGTGGCTGTGGGAACTGCTTTGCCTGTGCTGACCTCAGCGGCTCTGAGCAGTGCAGTTTAAAAACAGTAGTGGAGTCTACCACAGAAACTGGTACTGCTCTCATGGTCCCAGTGTCAGGTTTGAAAACTCCGTTGACAGAAGGAACTTCAGTGCAGCATCTCCCACATTCACAGCTAATGTAAAGCTAACATCCTTAACCAAAGCAGTTCCTCATCCCTGGTTCTGATTGAAGTATCTTTATATAGGATCTAACTATAGAAATTCTGCAGTTGTTGCTGTTAGGTCACAGTTCCAGGATAAAAATACAAAATATGAAAATCCTTTCATTTCCTTTGCTATTGATTTGAAATAAGGCTACAGATTTAGAGGAAACTGTAAATAAAGCCAAATGCCAGATTCTCCTTTTGCCTTGATTTCAAAATATATCTGCTATTTTCAACCATTGTCTTGACTTTACCATTAATGAGTCAGCTCAGGGTACTTTGACATGCAGCCATCTCAGACATTGGACTTCAGACTGCATTAGGATGCTTGTAGCAGCTCAGCAAGCCCCTGCCTGAGTCTAGTTGTTGTTTCCTGTGATCCGGAACATAATTTTTTTTAAAAAAAGAGATCTTCTAGTCTGGTATTTCAAAAAAGAAACATTAAGAAAAGACTAAGGATCTTCAGTGTATTATAGAAGAAGAATTATGAGTGCCATTTACTTCAAGCCACCTCATTAGAGAGCAGAAAGTAATTCTCTGCACAAAGCAATCAAAAGTCAACCTCCCTGTGTATTTAGTACAAAGGTGAGGACTACAACAATGTCATCTGAGATTAAAAATGGCAACATGAAGTGACCCCAAACGACAACTAAAATTCACTAAGTACTCCATTGCAAATATATCTCTCAGAAACTCAGGGGAGTGGCAACCACTGCCCTAGCAGCTGTGGGGGGTCTCGATGACTTTCAGGAACACTTAGCAGGGTCCAAATTTTTGAACATTTCACAGACTGTGTCTCATGATTCATCAGCTGCACTCTGACTAATTGGCAGAGGGCTCTGGCAGAACGAGAAAACTGTTTATGCATCATTCAAAAGACTTTATTATTCATCATGCAAAAAGTTGTTGTTTTTTCTCCCCTCCTTAAGTGGCTGCATGCTTACTGAGCTGGGAATTACAAGTGTTATGCAACAGCCAGAACCAAACTGGGAGGGAATAAACCTTTCAGGAGATTTTCTTTTTTTTCAAAGCACCACTCCCTCCCTGCTCTGCCGCCCCCAGGGTGTGTGTTCTTCCAGCACAGGCCTGGCTGTGATCCATACACCGAGCGCACACAGGAATGCACAGGGCACTGCTTCCAATTTTCCATTTCACTATCTCTACAGCTTGCAAGGTTCCTCTTGGAAAAAAATGCCAGCAAACCCAATATTTAACTTAAAAACAGACTTAAAATCTCATAATAGGACACTGGACTTCAGAGTCCCAGTGTCTTCAATGATAAGGTTTCTTTGTGTAAAGCTCTCAAGAGAGACAGACATCTTTATATTGTCACCTCCAGAATTTTTTAGCTGTGTTACAATCCAGTACACCTGTGACACTCAAAAACAAAGAGATTACTTAGGGGGGGTGGGTGGGGAGTGGGTGAGGGGGTGGGTTGGTTGGTTGTTTTTAAACTTTCTATTTTTGGCACCTCTTTTGGAAGAAGCAGGAGAGGTTTAAAGCTCAAGAGAGTAACCAGGGAAATAGCTGGAGTCTGTAATAGTAATTACCACACATAAGCATGGGTATTTCCAGATTCAAATAAAGTGAAATGAGAGCAGCATATGGAAAACACAGACCGCAGTTGCATTTTCGATTCACTACAGATAACCTCTTGAAAAATGAAAGGCCTATTTTTAGCATGATGATTGATTAGTGTTGCCATAGTAATAAGCAACACTGACAAGAACGGGGTAGAACCTAAGTATGCCAAAACGCTTGCCAAAGTCTTAAAGAGACCAGCATATGTTTTTTCACAACCACTTTATGGAGAGACTGTAAAAATCACCTTTGCATAGTAATTACGCCCGAGGTGGCTGAAGGAATGACTATAGTTGCCAGTAAATACATTGGGCAGAGGGTAATCGATAAAGGACTTTGTACCCCTGGAAACCTGCCTTGTGTGAGCGAGTGTTATTTCATCAATCCCCTTTTATTGACTTCCATTTTCCATTTGGTTTCTTTCAGCAGCATGTTCAAAGAATTGCTAGAGACCTCATCCTTGCACTTCATCTCTCCTGCTCCTTGTGAATATTAATCCACAATCCTCGGCAGTTATTTTGGTACAGTAAAAATTAATCCCAGACATTTCACATAAATGCTCCCTCTGAGCTCCCACGACTTTTCAGCCTGATTATTATTTTTTTTTATGGTCACATATACATAACACCTTGTTTGGGCAACACAGGTGGAACTGGATCCTTTGCAGAGCAATCTCCATGAAGCCTAGAGCTAATGAGCACAGTAACTGCTGCAATGAAATGACACTGGCCAAGCAAAATTAGATTTTTTTAATAGGGTAACTTCTAGATAACACATCCCTTGAATACAAATTTTTTGGGCACTGTTCTGGCAGTCAGTGGGTAACAACATTTCTTTATGGAAGAGCAAAAACCTGGGAAAGACAAATGGAGTCCCTATTTCTCCTTAATAGGCAAAGTGAAAGTGGGGACTCTGGGGTAGCGGAAAGTCCACAGACCCTCAGAAGCAGGACGGAATGTCCAGCACAGCAAGGGGCAAGGAGGGAAAAGGGGCACACGCACACACCAGCCCCCCAGCAATAGGGGGCAAGTGTAAACAAGAACAATAGATGGAACGGGAGGAGGGATGTACCACGGGAGATTGCCAATGCCTCTGGACGATGGCAACGACAGAACAGAGAGACATGGATATGGGAGAAAAATCAAATTCACACACAGCTATCAAGAAACAATATGCCTTCTCTGCAGTTTATATGCAAGAAAGTATGTGAAGAAAATATAGTGATGCCTCTACAGCATATTTCAAATTATAGTATTTCTTTCAGTTATTTACAGAAATAATTAAAACAGTTTCTTTAGTTGAATATTCAAAGTTTTTTGGAGAATAGCAACTACTTTATTGGCTACCTTCAGAATACTCTGGAAGCACAGTATGTGATGACCCAGAGCTCTACGGAATACAGGTTACTTACTACACAAGCCAGCATCAATCCAGATGCCAAAGTTGGAAGAGAATAGACGGAAAGGGCTGGGCAGGGTGATGACAGAACTTGGAAGATGTGACTCAATGAAAGGGAGGAGAATTTGGAAAGGAAGATAAGCACATGAAGGTGGCAAAGAGCAGAAAAAGGACCGTTGAACGGAAAGAGTAGGAACAATGCAAAAAAAGGGCTGGTAAATAAGTAAGGGAGTTAAACTCTCATAAACAAGCTCAGGAAGAAAACCACTGTTTGCTTGTGTTACATGCAATAACTTGAAGATGAAACAGCTAACAAGTTGTTTCCAACCACTAGTTTTGCTTCCCTTAGGATCTGCTCCTCTGACACATGGGAACAGCAACCTGGGTACTGAGGAAGAAGGGAAGTCAAAAGTGACATGCACAAGTGAAAATGACACTCCCATGAACCAGAGAAGGGCTGGGATTGCTTTATAATAAACCAGAGGTGGAAAAAGGGAATTCACCCAAGCAGTTTGATTTACTTTGTTTCAATGGGATTAAGCTAATAAATTAGAATACAGGTTTGCTGCTTTCTAAAAATATATTGCTTGTTTCTTATAAACACTACAGAGGTCCTTCCTTCTGCTAGAATCTCTAAAGGAACCACATCTGTGTTTTCTTAAGAGTCACATCAGCAGTTAGCCTGTCTTCTAAACCAGGAAGCAATTTTGGTAGTGACCGTGCATTAGGCTCTAAACAGATTCTGTTGCATTTTTGTTTCAGACTCTTCACGCACTCAAGCTAGAGAAAAGTTTGTGTACTGAAGACTGATGGGTTACATGCAAATTTCAAGCACTGGTAATCAGATAAAGAGAACACAGGAAAAAAACTCCACAGATTCCTTGGAGTGTTTATCTGAAACAAGTCTTTTCCCTTCTCAAGTCATCTGATTATAAAAATAACAATTACAAAAACATTCCTTCCAGATAATTTACTTGGATAAACTGGCAGCTGACTAAGAACATGCCTGTTCTCAAAAGTAATCAGAAATCAGCAGGTCCATAATGGAACATTTAGCAACTATCACTCTGGCGCCTTGACATGTACCAGATGAAATAATTTTATTTGCCTTGGTCATTCACTGTAGAGTAATTAATGTCATTGTGATCTATCATCACAGGAATCGTTGTCTCCTGCTTTCTGTCCCACAACTGGTTTTCATAAATATTCTGGATTTATATGCTATTCCTGAGTAATTTGATATGTTGGAAGGTTGAAAGACTGCTATTTCTCCTTGCAGGGAGTAAAACATGCCATTTAAAATCTTTATTTGGAATTATATACTTATAATTGTGAAACTAACAATTGGCCATAGTTCACGTATAAAAAAACATCCAGCTGTTTATAAATTTCAGCCCCAGAACTGAAATATTGCCGACAACCCTGTTCAGATCAGACAGCAAAACTATTTGAAATGATCCCTGATAAATACCTGAATTGGCACCTTCAGAGTCAGAAGAGTTTGCTTAAATTCTGTTTGTATTTTTCCTAAGCTCTTTGTACTCCAGCCTGATAGCTAAACTTTGTTACGATCATTTTCAGTGTACCCTGATCATACAAATTTTTTGCACCATGGTTGAGTCACTGTATGTTCATGATCTGATTATTTGTTTGCTTGAGGCTCCTCTCTTTTTGTTCAGAACCTCAATTGTCACTTGAATAGGCCAAATGGTTATTTGTTCTGTGCTGCTTATTGTCTAACAATATCCTGACGCAAGTAAAGAAACTTAGTTCTCTGCAATCCTTTTTCATTTGGTTTGCAGCAGAGGGAGGTTTGCTTTCTAGTTAATTATTTCTAATCTAGCTGGACAACCTTAGAAAGAAAAATGAGAAAGCCTCCTGACAGTTCAGTCATTCTTGTCCCCATATCCAAGAACAGCATAAATATTTTACACTTAAGATGCGTATTTGCAAATGCTGTGATAAGGTGGCACATAAGGGTGTGTTGAGAGCTGCAAGGCATCTTTCCTCCATCCTCTAAGCGAAAAAGGCTCCAGCCTGTGACTAGCAAAGAAATTCTTTCTAAAAGCCAGCAGCAACCCCCATTCCCAAGAGCTTGTGTAGCTTGACAGGAGGCCACCACCAGTCCCTGGGTCCTGCACCCAGGAGTTACTTCTCCAGGGCTCCCACAGAATCACAGAATCGTTACGGTTGGAAAGGACCTCTGAGATCACCAAGTCCAACTATACACAAAACCACAACCCACTCTCTACAATCTCAGCCACAAAAGCATGCCCTGAAGTGCCACATCTACTCGTTTCTTAAATACCTCTAGGAATGGTGACTTGACCAGCCCCTGGGCAGACTGGTCCAGTGCCTGACCACTCTGTCAGTGAAGTAATTCTTCCTAATATCCAGTCTAAACCTCCCCTGCCACAACTCCCCTCAGGTCTCCCCTCATCCTCTTCTTCTCCAAGCCAAACATGCCCAGTTCCTTCAGCCTCTCCTCCAGCTCTTTCCCAAATACAGAATCCATAATGTATAAGCTTAACATCAACCTAATCGCAATATTAAATGAACTGGTAAATAAAACTTAAACATTTATCATATCAGGTTTTTAATTACAAGATCAAAACCAAAGCAACTCCTGCTCAAAGTTCCGGAGACTTTCTCACATGTAGTTCTTAAGTAATGCCCCTTCCAGTAAAACAGGAGTTTGAACTTCACATGAATATCTTATTGTTTAAATAGCACCCCCAAGTCTGGGTGGCTTCCTTTGGCTTCAACTTTGACAGTATTTTTTCCACTTCCTCCTCCCACTCAATGTCAGCAGGAAGCTTGCGAGGATTAGCTCAAACTTTGATACCGCATTTCGTAGTACATGACCCACGTCTCATCTTCCTGATAGGAAGTCCTGTACACTGCACTTTTAACGAGTCCTCCTCCACAAACAGCAGAGTCTATGTTTAAAAATGCTCTCCTGACATTACAATCTTTCACATATTACACACCACAAAAACATCACCTGTGCAATAGTTCTGTTGAGCTCATTTTCTTAAATGTGCCACTTGCTTTACACATTATTCATATGGTTGCTGAGTCTTGGTTGTAGACCTGCTGTTTGCTGCCAGATTTAGGGGTTTGCTGTGTAACAAATACCAGTCCTCAATGCAGATGTCATCATAACAGGACGCAGATTATGGAGTACTAACATCATGACTCTCTAATTTCTTTTCCTGTTTAAGTGCATCCAATCACTCTTGGCTTTTTATACTACCATTGCAGAGAACAATATTCTGGAAATTCTTTTTAATGTCTGCCAAGATTTTTTTTCTTAGAAGATGTCCTAATTTCAGGTCCTTAAGAAGGTCATATTTATGAAATCCATAATACTTCACAGGAAAATCAGACTGATGAATGCTAATGTTGTGTGCTTGAATGTAACTTCTCAACAGCATTCACATTTTACAACTGAAAAACCTTAGTCTATCAGCACGATTCAGTCTGTTGTTCACACCCTTTTCCAAATCACTAACATACACTGCAATAACCCTGCTGAGCCTTTAAGGTCCTTGCTCTTTAGAGTGGAACTTAGGAGGTCAAGTAAGGTGTGAACATACCACACAGCAGTATGCACTTGACTCGCTAAGATTATGCTTACAATCTGCTTGAGGCAGATTGGCCTGCCTTTAGAAGCAGTTTTCCTTAAAATAAGGTTCAATTTAATTCTTAGATGTCCCACAGATCCTCTGGAGGGAATTTTCTATCTTTAAGAAAATGGTTTCCAAGCTATCTTACTTATTTTGGGCAATGTTTGTGGGTTTATTCTTTCAGAATTCTCTAATGAGTATAGAAGACCAAAATTTAGAGAAATATTCCAGACAAGGATAGGATTATTCCCAGTGGTATATTTAACGTTTTTGTTCTAGATTCAACAGTTTGAGGCAAAGGTAATTTCTGTATTTCCCTTGAAGATAATTTCATAGTCTATCAGCTCCATTAAAATGTATTTTAGATTTTCGTCTGTAGTACAGTTTCCTTATCTCATCCCAATATTTCTAGTTCTGTTTCCTTGCACCATGGTGAGTAATTAGTACCCAACTCCCAACAGGCAGTTATATTATCACTTAGTGACTGCTTTCCCTACCTTCTACATTTGTAAATTGATTTAATTTGAACATCTCTGTAGCCATATACCTTCTACAGACCTTCACTGAAATGTGTTTCAGATGTTGTTCCATTAGATATTAGATTAAGATAAAGATCATTTAGATAAAGATTAGATAAAGATCACTTCCTGATCCAAATTCTCCAAGTACAGCATTGCTGTTTGGTTTTGATAATGTTCTGCATTTCATATTCAGATATATATTTCTGTCTGCCACCACCACTTTAATCGTTCCTACTTGTCTCTTTCCATCAAAGAATCACAATAAAAGATTCAAACTGACTTTCATTAAAGAAAAAATATACGACAGAGAGTAAGCAACAGACATCACTGCAACATAGCACATGCCATATTCCCAGCCTAGGATTAAACCTGCTACCAAAGGGTAAACCCTTAATTAATGTAAACTGTGACAGATAGAAGATACCTTCTGACAAAAACATCTGAGAATCTGTCCGCTCAGTACTACTGTCTGTTATGGGACATTTTGTTTTCTTCTGGCAAGAATTCAGATGGATTTTAAACATGAAACAAAGCAGAATATGTAATGAGTATCTAGAGTACATACTGAAAAGTACAATTTGGTATACTTTGGCTTTTCAAACTTGGTCATCACAGTTTAAACTCTGCTTTCAAATGTGAGCCTTTAAATCCCTGTGGTTTTTTTCTTTCACCTATAGAATCATAGAATGGTTGGAGTTGGAGGGGACCCATTGAGCTCCAATCCCCCTGCCATGTGCAGGGACACCTCCCACCAGACCAGGTTGCTCAAAGCCTCATCCAGCTTGGTCTTGAACACTCACAGGGATGGGACTTCCACAACTTCTCTGGGCAACCTGTTCCAATGCCTCACCAACCCCCACAGCAAAGAACTTCTTTCTTGCATCTAATCTAAATCTCCCCTCTTTCAATTTGAAGCCATTACCCCTTGTCCTGTCACTCTGCTCCCTGACAAATAGTCCCTCTACAGCTCTTCTGTAGCTCCCTTCAGATAATGGAAGCTGCTCTAAGGTCTCCCCAGAGCCTTCTCTTATCCAGGCTGAACAACCAGCTCTCTCAGCCTGTCCTCAAATGAGAGGTGCTCCAGCCCTCTGAGCATGGCCCTTTTCATGGCCCTCCGCTGGACCTGTTCCAACAGTCCTTTCTGTGCTGAGGACTCCAGAGCTGGACACAGTGCTCCAGGTGGGGTCTCACGAGAGAAGAGGGTAGAAGCACCTCCCACGACCTGCTGGCCATGCTTCTTTTGATGCAGCCCAGGGTGCGGTTGGCTTTCTGGACTGCCAGCATGCACTGCCAGCTCATGTTGAGCTTCTCATCCATAAGCCAGAGATTTTAATTTTAAAATCTTTTTCCTCTCTGTACGCTTTAAAAATATCTGCACAAATATTTTGAGCACTGCAGAGTTAAGAAAAACATGTGGATTACATTTTACCTGCAGTCAGAAATTCAAACTAAATCAAGGCAGGAGTTTCTGAAAGGTCCCTTCACCAGGAACATCTCCACCATCTCCTCCTCATCTTTCAAAGGTTGATGAAAACTTACTGTATATTATTGAGGCCGGCACATTTAAAACAATTTTTCCTCATGAGTTACGTGCTATCTTTTGCCTTACCCCTTCTAGAGGGAATAGCTGATTTTCCTGGGCACTGTGCCCAGATTATGTTAATTTTGTCTACAGATTGTAGAGTTTCCCAGATACTATACCAGAGATGAGCATTTTATAAGTTAATAAAACAATAAATAAAATAATAAAATCTGTTCTCATGTCTCCCTGTAATAACTGTAACCTTAAAAGCCTTGCACTGTTTTACAGAAGTTCTCTTTGTTACAGTCAGTGACTAAAAATATATCAAATTATTTTTCAATGATAAAAAAATAAGGTAAATAATTTATAGGATCCCCACAGAAACACTTCAAATTTAACATTCCATTTCTTAAACAAATAGCTAAAATAAAGCTCCATATTGAATGCATTATGTATTAGTTATACTAAGAAGAAAACAGTTTGGATTCCACTACTATATTTCACATAATTATTCTATTTTTAGAATAAAAAGAGGAAGAAAAACTTACCGTGTATTCTGATTTCCAATAGTCCATTTGTAAAAAAACAGAATGGTGAGGGAAAAGAAAAAACAAAGAAACGTGAAATAAAACACTGATGCAAGATCCTTACAGTAAACATATATTAATTAAAAAAAAAAAGGTTGTGTCAGATAATCTGCTGATTTATATTTGACTAAAGTTTATGGGACAATGAGGGGTACAAGTCAGCATAGAATCTGAATACCTGATGTTTTCTTTGTAAGGAAAAAGTTGCACAGATGCAATACTCCAGTTTTTACCTATTTATAGACTATAATATGTTCTGATATCAGTCAATGTAAGATGCAAAAATATATGCAGTTCTACAGTAGTTCTTAAAGAAACTTGGTATCTGTGGCTCAATATGTAATTTGGAACTTCTAAAGATAAGCTAAACTATCCCAAAAGTACAAAGCAGTAATAATTTCTGCTTTATTCCTTACCCGTGATTGTATAAGGATAATAATTCCAAGCCTTCTCTGTAACATAAAATATTTTGGGAACAACTGCTCTAGCCCAGCTAGGCAGTTTGCTGAAAATAAAAAGAAAACATAAAATTACAACATGTTATGAGTATTGAAGAAAAGAAAATACTTTCAAACATGCTCACAATTTGACAGGCGCTTCACAGGGTACAGCAATACCTCGTCTTCACCACAGCGTTTTCAGCCCATTCTGCCTCTGCCTTCTCCTCACTCAGAAATGAAACTCAGTCTGTCTGTTGCCCTCTCAGAGTGAGCAATATGGTGTCGTGCAATAACCTCGATCCCGTTATATTCAGGTTGCAGATTTCAAGAATGTTTGGCCTCAAACCTTTGGTGTTGGATGAACTCAGCAGGCTGGTCCATACAAGGTGTAACTGTGTCACAGGACCCTTGACCACAGGGAGGCACTCTCTAACAAGGGGACACGAGTAAATAGGAGATACCAGTCCACTTCTATACAAATACCATTATTTCTTCTTAGAGACTATTTCTTCTTCCTCCATATTCTCTGCCAGCACACAAACCCTTACGCTCCACTCCCCTAGCACACAGCTTTTCCCACACTCCCAACTATAACTCCCGAGTAGGAAGCTTTTATATTAAAATTAACAAGTCACTCAAAAAAGCTCTGCAAGGCAGGTAGGTAGGATTAGTCCCATTTTGATGATGGGGAAAGTACATCACAAAAGTGAAGAGAATTAAAGGAACTGATGTCATAGGTCAGAGCTCGATCTGTGAAGAGAACCTGCCAGTGTGGTGGTACAAGAGCACTAAAACAAGAAATGAAAGACATGGATAGAACACATGGAAAATTCATTAAAGGGTAATTAAATAACACTACAGTAGAGCATTTTCTTTACCACGAATCTTGGGTCTCTCATTTCCAGAGCTCTGGTCACACAGAGTACCAAAGAACTGATGAACAAATGTATGTTTTAAAAAGGCAAGTTCACGATCATTCATCTTTCAACCCTTTCTTAACAACATCAATTAGAATCACTGAAGCTGCCAGGAACAAAGATACAGTCCTTGTCACTCCAAGGCAGACAGACTGTTGGAGACTACAAATGTCACTGTACTTCAGGGACTCCACGTAAATGTTTGAGACAGTTCTGTTTAGGTAACTGTGTACAGAAAATAAACTAACCTTCCATATTAGCAAAGTTCTGAGGAAAATACAGACTTTGGAATGTTAAGGTTTATTTAACCATGATCTAGCTACACATAAATATTGTATTTGTCCAGAGGCAAAATGCAGATGTTAGTATATTACCTAAAGATTCAAAGTCAAGTGCATTGACTTTTGCTTTCTGATGACATTGCTCAAAACCAGATTCTTTTCTTTATATAAGCCTGTCCTGTGTGCAGTCCTCTAAGTAGCTTTTTACATCCTGCATAATAGACTTCACTGTATCAGACCTTTTCTTTATTTTGTCAGCCTCTGTCAGCATCTTCTTATGATGATCTTTCTGCTGCCTCCTTTACCACTGCAAAACTTTACTCTGACGCCTAAATCATAAATACCTCAGGATGCAGACTTTCAGTTTCTGAAAACAACACTCCAGCAGGAGAGAAGAGGCAGTAAGAGGCAATTCTGAATATCACTAAGGCTGACACCGACACCAGAAAATCCCATTAGCCATGTCTGTATTAAAATACAGCTGTTCGTTTTGCCTTTTTTTGGTTATTGCTGGGTTTAGTGTATTTGCCTGTCTACCTCTCTTTCCTGGTATGGCATAGCTCCAAAACAAACAATTTTATGGGCAAAACACACATTATCCTCAGAGTTGAAAGCAAGTCACATTGACACAAATTAATTGTTCCAAGGGTCCACTCAGAGAAAGAAAATACAATATCTTTATTTTATCAGCACATGTATCTGTTGGTTACATTCTCTCTTTTTTTCATTTTAAAATTTATTTCTTCCTTCCCTAGATGAAGTTCAGTCTCTCAGCACAAGGGAGGAAGTGTTTCTTAAAGGCATTCCAGCTGAAACCATTGGTAAGTAAGAAGATCTTCTGCAAGAATTAAAATATTAGCAGGCAAGAAAAGATAAATGAAAATAATGGACAAATCTTTCCAAGAAACCATCACTGAAGTATACAAACTCAGATTTCTTCAGAAGAAATCAGTCCAGAGCAAAATAAAGTGAAACAAAGCTAGCAAGGTAATTAGGGCAGAGGACTCTGGAAGAAGAAAATCTGAAGGAGTAAGGAGTCCTGTTCCTCAAGGAAGGAAGGCAGGGGAGTTTTCAGCATGCTTTGTATGGCACAGTATCTCCTTGAGTGAACCCTTCCAGAGATCCTGGCCTTCCAGCAAAACCCATAGTTGCCTGAAAACCTGCTGATCCTTTCCACAAAGCTTTAATAGTGCTGCAATATCTGGTGGTATTGTGACACTAATTTCACAACTGTGAAAAATTCAAATAGCAGATCTGGTGGTGATTATCAAGGAATATTCATAATTATTATCAAACTTGGTAAGCCTGACTTCAAACTCCCAAGATGCTGTAGACACACAGATCTTTTCATCAATGTTCGTACCTGTCTCTGGGTAAAAGATTCTTTGCCCTACTGCCCGCACTACCAGAAAGTATCTGCCTTCCAAGCGTGTCTTACACACGCGTTCTAGGACACAGAATTTGCGGTTACTCTGAATTCCCCTAAAGCGGCAATTCTGAATGCGCTCTTCAGTGCCTAAAGCCTTATCTCTTTTTAACATGAAGGAAAGAAATATCCAGAAACACTGAACCCCAAACTTCTCTCTACAACAGGAACACATTTATTGATTTTTACAAAGTCCTGTATCTTGCCTGTGAGAAAACAGACTTACAATCACAATAATATTTTATGTTGGCAAGATATCTGTTATTGGACTCTTTGTGTGTGTGTGTGTTTGTGTGTGTGCAACATTACTGGTGATTCAATTTAGCCTGAGTTAAGGTTAGATATAGCAGGCTGCAGTGGAGGAGTAACGTGCAATGTAGAAGCGATAGCTGTAGTGTTTCTATGCCCACTATGAAATGCTGCAGAGCACAAGTTTAATAAAACAAAACAGGCTCAGGGGAATAGAAGAACATCAGAAAAGCAGCACTACTCAATTAGATCAGCGGTAGAAAAAATGGAAACAGAAACAGATTGAGCAGTATTATTTCATAGGGCACAATATATATTTTTTTTACTAAACATCTCCAGCCTTTGAGTGCAGAGGCATTGACCCCCAGAAGTATAATTTCACCATAGGAAGAGACACATATTTCCCTTTAAGAAATTATGGAACTTTTGGGAAAGAAAAGCAATTTTTTCCATCGTGTCTTTTTGGTACAGAAGGTCATCGTTGTACAAGTCTAATGGTCATTCATTATGTCAACTTTGCTGAGGCAAATCTTTTGTCTCCAAAAAGGGGGTACTGGCTTTGCAACATTATTATGAAGTGAGAGCTGTTCAATCACTTTAGTGGGTTTTTTTATGATTTTTTTTTGGAGAGGTGAGGTGTTTGTTCTTTTTGCTTTTTAGGCTTTTGCGTGTTTGTTCCCCCTCCATAATTTCGGAGAACAGAATGACAAACATTTAAGTATAAAAGAAAACAAGTTCTTTAAGTTCCGATTTTCAGTACACTCTTAACTTCAAGTCATAATTCTTTCTTTTGGAAAAAATTCCCTAGAAGAAATTACAAGTAATCTCTCTATTTCAAGCCACTGGTCTATCCCATCTTCCTTCCTCCTGTGGCTACCAGGAAGCAGCATGCATTCATGGGAACATGTTCTACTTGAAACAGAAAGGCTATTGCCTGGAAGGGGTATTCCTTGCAAACTTTTATTACAGCCCCTGCTGAGAGAAACGGTTTTATTGCACTTGCCTGTTAAGATACACCCGCTTTTCTGTTAGCTGACCGTTGCCATGGTTTGGATCTTCATATGGTTCGTTCTGCACCACTTCCACACCTTCACCTCGGTCGCTCTGCTCATGGCTATGCTTGCTTATCATGTACAGCTGTCCAATTCTGTACTGCAAAGCAAAATCAAGAACAATATAGAAGCTTTATGTAATACACATGTATTCAAAAGCCAATGTCATACAATGATATAGTGGTATGTGCAAATAAAAGGTACTTCAAGGGCAAAACCCAGTATTTTGCAGGTTCATTTAGACCTGTGAGTTGTGGTCCTCCCATTATCTTACTATGTCCAGGTTGCCACTTGTGGAAAAAATAACAAAACCCACGTGTAAAAAATGAAGACAGTCCTTTATATAAGTTAAGAATAAACACACAATTAGACTACTGCTTCCATGTACTGACATGGAAGGGAATTTTAACTGAACTCTAGAAATTCTGTGGAGGACAGGATTCTTCCATAATGCCAACACAATACCAAATAATGAAACCCTTCAAAAAGATTGGGGATAACTGTTGCTGATTCACAGAGAAATAGGAGGATCAGCTCTTAAGAAAGGAACACATGTAGACTATGAATTCTTCAAAAAAGAAGTTTGAGATGAGTGATTTGGCAGCATTATTAAAATTAATTTAATGATGCTTTTTCTATAGGTTGGTGGGTTACTAAAGAAGCCAAAATCCAAGAGGGTTGACCCAATGTTGCTATCACAGAAAAATAAATTGTACTAGCAATCGATTTTTTTCTGTTGTGTGCATCTACACTAAGGCTTTTGCCTCCACAGAAGTATAACAAAGTATACAACCCTGAACCTTCATTAGCAAAGATTTTAAAGTAAAATTGTACTTTCCCACGTTTTCTGCTTTGAGATTGTATTCTCAGTTAAGTTCTTTCCACATTCTTGAACACACAATGGTTCTTGCAACAAACTGTCTTTGGATCTATCCGGTTTTCTCCATTTGGATCCCTCTCTCCCTTTAGGCATATACATGGTAATCAATTCAATCACATCATTCACTTCAAATACAAAGAACAACCTGTTAATTTAGAGAATGGCTGAGCTACTACACAAGCTGCCAAGTACTGGCTCAGCATAAGCAAACAAAAGCATAGCGACAGTCTGACCTCAGAAAACTCTATGAAATTCATGTGGTTATTCCATATTATTAACAGCGATTCCATCACATACTTTTTAAAGCCCCAAAAACCCAAATCAAAAGAGCAATTAGCTGGGAAAAAGAAACCCAAACCATCACAGACCCTGTTAACAACTGCCAACAAGACAGTCTTACTAAAGAAAATTATAAGGAATAGGATCACGGAGGGGTTCCTACAGAAGTTCTTAAATTCCACAGAACCCCATTTCATTTCCCTGGAGCAGTCATGACATGTGAGAGTAAGAGATTTAGAACTTGGATCTCACAGGATCACTTGGCTACAGGGACAGGGATTTCCCTTCTGGAGCTGAATGGACACCAGCTCCTTCCTCACCAGCCACACACTACTACAGCGAAGCAAACGATTTGCATGAGTTGAAAGGCATGTTTTTGATAATTCCAAAGCACAAAAAAAGCCTCAAGTTTATATAAAGGACCTAAGAAGGGGGGTGAAGTACCTTGGATCTATTTTCTTTTCCTCTAATCTAATCAGGTAATTTTTTCCTTCTACCTTTCTTCAAACACGTCTTCACAGTGAAGAGTGTAACCCACTCTTGGAACTTGTTTGAATTAATAAAAAAAAAGGACTAGGGAAAAAAAAATACCGTTGACATAGAACTAGCAAGCGTCATATGGGTCAGGTCAATTAATTGTGAAAATTAACATGTAACATTTGATTAAAAAAAAATCAATAAATTTCTGTAT